>JADWQK010002023.1:0-171446 GCA_017933935.1 Sesamia nonagrioides | reverse complement strand
GTCGGTTACGGGAGGCCCATCAGTTCACACCTCCAGAGTGGATGAGCTGGAGGCGGGCATCCTGGGGGGCGTGAAGGGTCCCGGGTTCGGAAAAAGAGTTTCCAGGACCCTTCTGAGTAGCCCTGGCTCCATACAGGAGGTGGGGGGTGCCGCTCCCTGCAGCTTCCCCCTCACCACCCTGTACGGCCTCCCCCAGGGGTCGCTGTCGAGGAGTGCCAGAAACTCCTCAGCAGCAGCGACCTTTGCCCTGCATATGGCGGTACGCAGGGCTCGATGGGCCTCTCTGTACGCCCGGCGAAGACCGTCCTCTTCGCCGGGCCCCCTTACGGCGCGCCTCCTGCACCTCAGGTAGGCGCGCCGTGCAGCCATACTGGCGGCACGCAGGTGAGCGAGTTCCTGCGTCCACCAGTATGTCTGTTTCCTCCGGCGGTAGCCCCGGGCCCTCGGCATGGCGGCGCTGCAGACCACTTCCAGGTCCTCAGCGAGGAGGTCCGCCATACCGTCCGCGTCTCCAGTGAGGTGGGCCGGCGGTTCAGCCCACGCTCGGAACACCGCCGCCTCCTCGGCGACGTCCCTGCGGAGGTGCGCAAGCGCCCACATCGGGAATGAGTAGGCGCCTGCCGCGGGGCCCAGGTGGAGGGGGGCCGCAGGACCCGCCGTGGAGATCTCGAACCGGACGTACCTGTGATCCGAGATCTCCACCGCCGTCTCTACCCGCCAGTTCCGGATCCGGTTGGCCAGGGTCGAGGTGGCCAGGGTGACATCCACTATCGATTCACCCTGCCACCTCACGCACGTCGGGGTGTTGCCCCGGTTGAGGACCTGGAGACCCAAGCAGTGGGCCCATTCCACCAGGTCCTCACCGAAACCGTTCGTGATGGGAGACCCCCACGCGCCATGCTTGGCGTTGAAGTCTCCCGCCACCAACACGGGGCGTGGAGCCGCCCTCTGGACCGTTCCCTCGACGGCCGCCAAAAAGTGATTAAACTCGGCCCGGCTGCGATTGGGGGAGAAGTAGGTGGAGATGACCACTAATCCCCCCCACTGCGCCGCAACAAACCCCGGACCCCTCTCCCTAAGAACGATAGGGGGACCGGTGCTCGCGGCTGGTCTTGCGATCGCAGCCAGGCCATCCGATGACCCCAGCCAACCGGCCGACGCCGGAATAAAATATGGCTCTGACACCACCGCCAAATCCGCCCCCCACTCCGCCATGTCTTGGCACAACAGGTCCTGCGACCTGGCGCAGTGGTTGGCGTTGACTTATAATATGACACCGATGGACCTACTGGGCATTAGCAGTGTCCATCGGTGTCCCTTCCGTAGCGGTGGTAGCAGAGCCGGCCGCTGTCGGCCCCATTACGGAGCGGCCCCGAACTGGAGGCGGGTTGCAGGCCCTACCCGCCATTTTGTGGCCACTGGGTAGGCCCCTATCTGCGCACAGCGCGCACTTTATAGGGGCCTTGCAGCCCATGGCCATGTGGCCCGGCTGCCCGCACCTGAAGCACAGGCCGCTCCTGTCCTTTTTGGATGGGCAGAGCGCCGCGGTGTGCCCCCCCTCTAGGCACCTGCGGCAGCGCATGGGGCGCCGCTCCAGTAGGTGGATTGAAGCGACGCTCCAACCCACCACCACTTTGCCCCGCTCTGCCAGCCCCTTCGCGGCCTCTACGGGGCAGGACACTCTGACCGAGCCCGTGCCCCTCGCCCCCAGGGCTATGGTGCCCACCCGAATCTGGTCGGGAGGGCACTTGGCCGCCTCGGCCAGGACGCCCTTCACCTTTTCAGGCGTCAGTGACTCTTCGAGGCCCGCCACACGGATCTCCGCCATTTTTGTGGGCCGGGTAATTTCGGCCACCTCCCCGAGCACCTCGGTCAATTTCTTGGCCAAGGTGTCGGCCTGGGAGGGGGAGGTCTCTTTCGGGAGCTCCATAAGGACGGCTCCCGTCATCGACCTCCTGACTTTACCCGGCACCACTCCAATCTCCGTGAGGCTGATGGCCGCCCTCGCCTTCCTGAGGACGTCCACGTACGTGGCGCCCTCCCTTACGGCCTCTGGCTTGAAGGCCATCAGCACGGCGGGCCTCTGCGGCACCTTAGGGGCCTTCTTGGGGGCCGCCGGTTTGGGCCCCTTAGGCTTCGGGCCCGGAGTGGGAGCACGGGCGACGGCGGCCTTCTTCTGCTTCTTACGCACCACCGTGGCCCATGACTCCCTCTCCAGGACCAGGGGCTGCACCTCTCTGGAGCCTCCGGCGACCTGTTCCAGGGCGCGTTTTGGTTCAGGGGCAGGGGCCTCTGCCCCTCCGCGCGCACTCGGTCCCTTGGGCTTCTTCCCCAGGGCCGGCCTTGCCTTCTTGGGCAGGTTAGCCGGCGGCATGAGTGTCGCCGGCTCTGCCTCCCGCCTCTCTCTCGCCGGGGGCTGACTCAGCCGCTTGTCGGCCGCCAGGGAGGGTCGGTGAGATTTAGGCGGCAGGAGTCGGCCGTCCTTCTCCAGGCCCTCCAGCCGCGCAGTCATGATGCCACCCATGTGGTTCATCACCGCGCGCTGGTAGGCCTCCATTGCCCGGGCAAAATCTTCCCGGGTAATTGGCTCGGCCCCGAGTGGCTCCGGGACCGGTTCCGGGACTGGGTCCTGTGGCCGCTTCTTTTTGCCGCGAGGGCTTCCCCTTTCGGAGAAAGCCCTACGCAGCTCGGTCACCTCCCTCTGTAGGGCCGCAAGCTGCCCCTGAAGGCGCTTATTGTCGGCCCTCAGCCGCCGCACCTCATCGTCCTCTTTCCGGGAGGCCAGGGATCTGACGGCTTTGAGCATTTTGCTCGAAGCATCCCTAATCTCCCGGATGCACGTCCCTTTGAGGTTTTTGGACTTCTTCAGTACCCCCTCAATGGCCGCCGCCCCCTCCTCAGCGTTCGCCCGAAGTTCTTCAGGTGCAGCCATCGAGGGGCCAGTCCCCTTGGTACGTCCGGTTTGGCGGGATTCCGTCTCGGAGTCAGTTAAAGTGAACTCCGAGTCCGACGGTCCGTCCCGCAGAAACTGCCTGGCCTGGGAGAGCCCCACCGAGTGTTGGGACCCACCCCTGCCAGCTCCCGTCTTGAGGATCTTGGAAGCTGGTCTCTCCGGGCTTCCGGATCCAGCTCCCTCACCTTCTGACGCGCCGCTTGACCAGTGCTTCCGTGTGGCCTTCCTTCTGCCCCCCACGGAACCACTTTGGGCAGACATTGCGTTGCGTGCCCCCTCACTTGATGCCACCGTGATCACCGACGACCGTCCGGTCGCACAAGTGGCATCAGTCTCCTTCCTCTCCGATTCGTTGCCGTCCGTGTTGCAAATCAGGTCCGATATTGCTCGCCGTAAGTCATTGTTTTGTTTTTTTCCAGTCCGTTTTTTGTTTTGGTTTTTGTTTTTGTTCTCCATATCAAGTCCCACGAAAATTAGCGTTATAAAAGTCAACACAAGAGCAGAGCGTCGTACTCCAGGTAAGCCTACATACTGTAGAGGGCGGCAGGTATCTACAGTGGGGAGCTCTAACGACTGGACTTCCTCCAGCCATTCATCCTCTCGCCGAGCCCCACCCAAAACTTAGGATTAGATTGCAATGTTCGACGGATTACTAGTCCGTCAGGTCTGCAATAACCTAGAGACGGGATATGCCGCCCGTGGTTCGGCCGTTTTATAGAGGTGTCCCCTCGTGGCCCGGACAAACGCCCCGACAGCCCCCGGTCCCCGAAGGGATTACGGTATACCCCAGCATGCATCCACTTCGACTCTGCTTAACAGAGTGGAAGCGGATGCATGCGAACCCCTAATAGCCAGGTTCCCATCAACGACCATCAAGGATGATCGGTGATTGAAACCTGGCCCTTCCCCGTGTGAAGTATTTGCCGCCGGACCCAAGAGTCCACCAGAACTCGGTGGGCAGTTGGGGCCGGCGTTGCCCAGGGTGCGCCACGTGGAGGCTCTTCGACTAGCACCCCTTATGTATCGCCCCACCTGGACTTGCACATCTCCGACATGGACCTACGAACTGGGTGGCTCGGCAGTTTGAGAAACCATAACGCCTCAGTTTTCTGAGGCGCTATCTCCAGACCCAGCTCGCGGATTGACGCCACACAGAAGCACATCTACATTAAACATTAGGTATTTGTAGTGTAGTGTGTACGGCAAATAGACGGAAATCATCCTGTATAGGTCCCAGTTTATACTTTGAGTTTATACATGTTCTGCGAGATTTCCTGGGGACAGCCGCCACCTCCTGCCCAGAAAACCTGCTCCAACTATTATTATTTCTTCCAGATTACCACCATAAAGAACTCCGCACACCCAGTGTTGCAACTAAACTGGAATAACCTCATCAACAACCTGAAGTCCCTTTACGTGAAGCTGGACAGAGACTACACGTACCTCTTCCAGTACAACAGTTACAACATGGATAACGTCACCAAGAAGCGTGTGGAGTCCTTGTTCGATGAAGCCAAGGAGTTCTGGTTTGGACTTAAGAATATGGACAGAAGTCTAAGATTAAGGTACGTAGAAACAGTTACAGATTTTGTCATATACTGCATCAGTTTTGGCAGTGAACTAAAGATAAACAAAAAACCACATGACGTAATATTTTTTTTTTATAAATTATAAACAAGTGTTTGACCGCAATCCCGCCTGGTGGTAAGCAGTGATGCAATCGTTGATGGCAAAGCGCCCAAGTTTATTAAGAACCTATTCAATCTAGCCTTGAAGACACTTAAATTGTAGTCACACGGAAACACCGCCGCTGGCAAATTATTCCAGTCCCTCGATGTACGCGGTATAAAAGAAGACCGAACAAAAGTAATAACAGTTTAATTCACGTGCCATGCAACGTCACAGTTGTATTTTTCAATTTTGGAGCGTTATAATTCCTTGTTACTGCAGAGTATTCCAAAATTTTAATTCAAACCCATTTGCAATAATTTATAAAACTATTCAAAAATCCTAACATAAAATCTCTGAAGTCTTATGGGGTTGTCTGTTAAGGTTCTTGGAGATGTTATTGTCACAATTGCTCCTGCCCTAACAGGCTTTTATCAATCTTGATAAGTCATGGATGGTCATGGTGTCAAACTTTAGGGCTTTTGAGCCTAAATGTCATCAACCATTCTTACCAAGGGATATTGTTAGCTAGTAACCGAGTTGTAGTGCCAGTAAATTAATTGATGAGTTAATTTTACGTTTTTTTACACATTCATGTCTATACTAGTAACCAAACGCAAGGTTTAACGGGTTCGAGGTCCTGGTATAGAATCTAATAAATGTAAGGACATGTAATAAACTCAGTTTCACATGTTTTGCAGATGTGCCAATATATTATTAAGTGAGCTAAATATAATTACATCAAAGAGGTCAAAATGAGCATCTGTCATTAGACTCGCGATATTATAAGCGTAACTTAATAAACATTTTCCTTTCAAGTGCGCTTTAAACAAAAAAGTTATTACGTGATATATGGAAAATTACAAATAGCTGTGAATCACTGAAGAGACAATTTAAGTGTATCTTAATGAACGAGCATCAAGAAACCATTGCTATATTCTGTTCATTAGGCAAATCTTTCTAGACAGATGAAACGTGATTGCAGTAACACACATACATTAATTTCATACGTTTACTACATTATAATGTATGTAAGAAGTCATTAATAACATATAATTTAAAAAGATGAGGCATTAAAATATAAAACAATTTTTTTTTTTTTTTTTTTTTTTTTTTGCGAATCCCAAAACACTATTAGACCACCACACTAATACGAAGCTTTATCATAGCGCCATAACATCGGCTGCCAGCAGAAGTTACCACCCACCAGACAAAGCCTTGCTGCCAAGCGATTCGTCGGCATGATGTCTGGTGAAACCGTACGGAGGAAGGGTCTGAGCAGTTGTGTTGCGATGTGTACCGGGTACGATGCGTCAAATGTTGTTGTGTCGGGAGTTTGGTCGTGGAGGGTCTCCACATCTATCTCCCTCTGACGCAGAATCGTCGTATCGTTGTGTCGTCGGTCGTGTTGTTGGGTTTAACGTTGCACCACCTTTTTTTTTTCGGTGTGGAAATCCTCATAGGATGTCCGCCGCCCTGGGGTGGGCGACGGGGTCTGTCAGACTTTTACTGACTAAAACCACCCCGGTATCTCTTCTATCACGAGCGCGCTTGGGGCCGCGGGAGTCTAAATTCTTCCACGGCCCCACCCTCTCGTGCTGGTCCGGTCTGTCCGGGCCTCGTCTCCTGCACGGGGTAGTGGGGTGTTAAACTACCCCGTGCATCACCTCAGAGGCGCGCGCCGACACTCGCGCGCGCCTCCGCCTCGGGGTCCATCGAATAGGGGGCGGGGACTTCCTCATGTCCCTCGCCCCTGGACCCATTCATGGGGGGCGGAAGAGGGCGTTATCCGCCCTTCTTCGGCGCCCGGTGCGTCTTCTGCGGCCCGGGAAGGGAGTTGAGATCTCCCTCTCCCGTTCCGCAGCTTCCTTCTGCGACATCACGTCTTCGCAGAAGGACACCACCGCGTCCCACGACACTGCGCTACCGACCATTCTTCGCACTACTGCCGGCAGCGTCAGGTCGCCTCAAACGTTGCACCACCTCGCTCAACTGTCGTCTTCCTTCCTATTTACTAAGGTTGTTTTAAGTGATTGGGCTTAATAAACTAGCGCGCCTTACCATCAAAGATTGCATCACTGCTTTCCATCAGGCGGGATTGCAGTCAAGCGCTAGTTTATAAGTAATAAAAATAAAAATATATTACCGTCCCACAAAACGGTATTGTTGTAACAATATTTTATTACCTTTTCCCTAGACATGAATAAACCTTACATCCGTGTTTGACAAACAGCTATTTGTCCCTTTCATTCTCAACTATGATTGAATTGCACAATTTTTTGATCTCCTCTAACTCTTCCATTCCAGCGTAAAACTATTTTTCCGTTTTTTGGACATCTTGGACCGTGGTCTGTTCGACGTGAGCGGCGAATTCTGGCTGAGGATGAAGTACGCGATCACAACCACCGCTGGACCCGTCAGTGTTTTCGATGAAACTGTCAAATTGGTTGCAGGTAACACCAATCTTACTGATTCAAGAATCTAGGTTAAGTCCGTAGACTTAACTTGCCCTAATAGCTTAAGAAAATAAATAATTGAAGCCTGTCTGATCTACCGGTTGTTATTTATTGATTTTATTATCTAGGTACACACAATAAAATACATAAGGATAAAACAAAATTAAGATCTAAGAACCTTTGTTCTTAGATCTTAATTTTGATTTTTTTTTTTCTTTTTTTTGTTTTTTAGAATTTTTTTAAGAAATAAGCAGCACCTTTGTGCTGCTTATTTCTTAAAAAAATTCTTCCAGCAGATTTGCGAAAGGAGAAGTAAAACAGAAATGTAGACAATAGTGAAGAATAAAAGTGAATATTGTTTTAGTGCGGCAATTTAGGTCAGATTTAATTTTTGCAGTACTGTTTGCTTTTTATGGCAGGAAATAAACCGAAATAAATGCAAATAGACCCCTACTCTCTTTGTTTCTCTCGCGGCTCTCCTCCTCTTAGGTATTCCATCCAAAGATTTTAACGGTGGTAGGCCATAACATCGGCTGCCGGCAGAAGTTACCACCCACCAGACAAAGTCTTGCCGCCAAGCGATTCGTCGTGTTCCGGCATGATGTCTGGTGAAGCCATACGGAGGACGGGTCTGAGCAGTTGTGTTGCATTGTGTGGCGGGTACGATGCGCGAAATGTTGTTGTATCGGGAGTTTGGTCGTGGAGAGTCTCCAGATCAATCTCCCTCTGGCGCAGCATCGTTGGTCGTGTTGGTCTTGGGTATAACATTGCATCACCTGGCTCAACTGCCGTCATCCTTCCTATTCATAAGTTTTTTAAGTGAATAGGCTTAATAAACTAGTGCGCTTTACCATCAACGATTGCGTCACTGCTTACCATCAGGCGGGATTGCAGTCAAGCGCTAGTTTATAATTATTAAAAAAAAAAAAGATTGTCTGTAAAAGACCGCCCATTCCGTCATCCATTGTAAAATCTTCATATTATGAAGATTACTTGACAACATAAATAACAACAAGATAAGAACATATATTATTACCCGACTACGGCAAAGCAAAAGGAGGGTTATGATTTTGACAGGCTATGTATGTATGTATGTATGTATGTATGTATGTATGTATGTATGTATGTATGTATGTATGTATGTATGTATGTATGTATGTATGTATGTTCATCTGTTCCCTCGTAACTTCTAAACTACTTATCAGAATTCGACAAATGACATATCATTAGAAGCGCCTTAATTGTCCGCTGGTTATAGGCTATATGGAGTTTCACAAAATCTAATGTGGCGCCCTGTAGCGGACAAAACATACAGAGTAAAAAAATAAAGTTAAGACAAATATGCTGTGTTTGGTATCATTTGAAAGCGCTTTACTTGTAGATTTTGAATATATATATATTGCTAGCATTTGCTTGTGACCTTACCTGTATTCATGGGCTGGTTGCATATAATTCACATCTTTTCGTTCCTATCTTCTTTACTACTTATCAGAATAAGACCACTGTAGAACCATAAGAAGGGCCTTGATATTCTGTTTGTTATGAGCTATAAAGCTTGTCACCAAATATAGTATTGCGCCCTCTAGCGGACAAAAAGTTCTATGTTAATATAAAATTAAAATAAATATACCGTCTTTGGTATCACGTGAAAGAGCTTCACGAGTACTTTATCATCATCATCATCATCATCAGCCTTTACTCGTCCACTGCTGGACATAGGCCTCCTTCATGGCACGCCAACAAGCTCGATCCTGAGCAGTTCTCCGCCAGCCACTTTTTTGATGTCGTCGCTCCATCTCGCCCAAGGGCGTCCTACGCTACGTTTGCCGAGACGCGGTCTCCACTCAAGGACTCGTTTACCCCAATGGTTGTCGGTCCTGCGGCATATGTGACCAGCCCATTGCCACTTCAGCTTGCTAATCCTCTCAGCTATGTCGGTAACTCTGCTCCTCTGTCGGGTCACCTCATTTCTGATGCGGTCCTTCAGAGAGACGCCCAACATGTGAGTACTTTATGCTTGTACATAATTACAGGAATGCTTTAATGATGTTAAATATGAGCGACAAGCGGCCGCCAGCGACTTCGTTCGCATGGTAGTAGCTCCTATTGGTCGCAGCGTGATGTTATGTAGCCTAAAGCCTTCCTGGATTAATGGGATATCCAACGCAAAAAGAATTTTTCAAATCGGACCAGTAGTTCCCGAGATTAGCGATAAGACCGCCCATTGTGTCACCCTTTGTAAATTTTTTATATTTATGTTTTTGTAATCTATATGGTGTACATAATAAAGAGTATTCTATTCTATTCTATTGGCGCGAACAAACAAACAAACATACAAACAAACTCTTCAGATTTATATATTACTAGCGGCCGCCAGCCGTGCCGGCGGGCGCCGTGGAATTAGTCATGCTCAGCTCCTATTGGCAATATGTACGGCTGCGTTAGCTCCCGTTTTCGCAACATTTATTGTTACTGCTCTGCTCCTATTGGTGATAGCGGGATGTTATATAGCCTAAAGCCTTCCTGGATTAATAGGCTATCCAACGCAAAAAGATTTTTTCAAATTGGACTAGTAGTTCCTGAGATTAGCGCGCACAAACAAACAAACAAACAAACTCTTCAGCTTTATATATTACTATAGATGATGATGATATGATATGATATTATATAGCCTAAAGCCTTCCTGGATTAATGGGCTAACCAACGCAAAAATAATTTTTCAAATCGGCCCTGTAGTTCCCGAGATTAGCGCGAACAAACAAACATACAAACAAACTCTTCAGCTTTATATATTAGTATAGATAAGAGTAAAGCGCGGATCACGGGAACTGTGAATCGCTTAATGCAATGTAGAGCAATGTGAACATTAATAGAATATGTAATGCACTAATGAAAACGACATAAGCTGGGAGTAACTCCACGCGGTGAAGGCGGAAACAGTTTGATAACTAGCTGAAACTCCCATAAAAATGTCCTCTGCACTATATGCCTTCAGGCTTACGTTGTTATATGTGCGTGTAGATGTAAATGATGTTATATGTCAAGTACCTAGTTTTTAGTTTATCAATTTAACTTTTGTTAATATTATGCGCCACAAATACACTTTAACACCAAAATAGTACAAATAATAAAAAGTAATAAAACTAAAACCCAACTACGACAAAAAACGACGCTGAAAAAGTATAAAACAAGATTTTCAGAATTCTGAACTGAACAAAGTTGCTAATGTAGTTAGTTGCAAGTAAATGGACACAGTAGACTTTACCAAGATAGCAATAATGCCATACAATACTGTTCTGAAGTATACAATATTCACCATGTAGAGATAAATTTTCATGTTTGGAAAGGCGTAGTCACACGTTACATATACCTACCTACCGTAGCACCTTGTCAACGTGTGACTACGCCTTTCCAAACATGAAAATTTATCTCTACATGGTGAATATTGTATACTTCAGAACAGTATTGTATGGCATTATTGTCAATTTACAACGAAGGCATCTTGGTAAAGTCTACTGTGTCCATTTACTTGCAACTACATTAGCAACTTTGTTCAGTTCAGAATTCTGAAAATCTTGTTTTATACTTTTTCAGTGTCGTTTTTTGTCGTAGTTGGGTTTTAGTTTTATTACTTTTTATTATTTATGTTTTGTAATTTGTATGTTGTAAATAATAAAGAGTAATATGATACGAGTCGATGTCACTGCCAACTGTCTATCACAATTTTCTTTATATTTAAATTGAGTTTTACTACAATCAGTAATATCTATGTCGCAACCCACAGGTTTAGTGAGCTAATTAATTAACCGCCTTGCTTTTTAACGGAACACCGGCCGTTTAACTTACGACCTCCATAATCCATACTAATATTATAAATGCGGAAGTAACTCTGTCTGTCTGTCTGTTACGCTTTCCCGCTTAAACCTCTCAACCGATTTTGATGAAATTTGGCACAGACAATCTTTAGACTCTGAGAAAGCACATAGGCTACCTTTTATTGAAAAAAAATTGATGTTCCCGAGGGAAATCCTAAAAGCGCGATATAACCGAATTCCACGAGGGCGAAGCCGTGGGCGGAAAGTTAGTGTCCAATAAATTATGGTCTAAGTTGGAACTGTAAGGAATAACGTGCGAGTCGAATGGTCGCAGTAACTAAGCTACAGCACGCTGACTAGTGGGTTAGGTTAGACCCCCAAGCATCAAGACCCGAGGTGGAAGCGCGAAGTGTTCCCCGCGCTCTAAGACGTCACGGAGGGAGTAATACACTTCACTCCCCCCAACTGACCCGAGGAGGCCCACAACGGTGGGCCAGCACCAATCCGAGGTTGCGGAAGCAGCGTTCGTTCTCGCAACCCCCGGTGTAGGAGTGAGATGGAACACCGGGGTGGTTTTGGTCAATAAGAGTGTAACAGACTCCGTCGCCCGCCCCCGGGAGACAAAAAAAAGACCTGTCACCAACCGAATGCGAGCCGAGAGCGCGGAGCGAAGCGGGCACCACTTCTAAAGGCCAAGCGGTTCACTAAACGGATAATTTAACCAATTGGCTGGGACATCTATACCAAGTACCAATATTGAGCCCTGTTTCAAAAGTCATTCCTCAGTCACCCTTCTATCAGCACTCTAACAAACGGTCTTACTTTTTCAGCGTTAGTGACAAATAGCACGCATACCAGTAACCTACCTCCGACAACCGTGGAAGCACTCAGCAGCATTATCCCGAACATCCCACAGCTCACCGTGGATGCTGTGGACATCATCATGCGTGGTGACACGGATGTAAGCATATACGTTATTTTTTGTTTTTGCAAAACACGTGTCCAGTATTTTTAAGTAAAGAATCTATGTACAAAATTTCAAAAACCACAAAGTTATGAACTTGTTATCTTACTTCATTGTCCCTACAAAAATATGGTCAACAAATCCTTCGCCGTTGTATGCTCAGTAACCACACTGCAACAATTTCTAAATGTATTTGGGATAAATTATAACGTAAAGTTAGGTAACGTTATAATATAATTGTAAAAATAATGTGAATCGATTCAGTTGCTTATTCTGAACAAGCTATGTATTTAAACTAAACTTTATTGTCTAGGAACAAAAATTTATTTTTTCACTAATTCACATTTGTTTACATTTTTGGCAAATAAATCGCGAACACAACGCGAAAGACACGACGAACTAAATCTTCCTTTAGGCACTAAAGAATCAAAAATGCAAAAAATATGAGCATACACACAAGCGACATGCATTCGTGGCAGATGCATTGCAGCTGTCGACGAGCGTCGACGAACAGTCGGTGATACCCCCCAACGTGTCGGCGATTACCGTCAACAACATACCGTTTGTGTATTTGAGTACGTTGAATCAACCGTGACTTGTCTCATTTTAACCATAACTCATTACATTTGCAGGTGGCCCCAATAATTGCCCTCATGAACTCTGAACCCCCATGGCCATGTTCTAACAACAGCTTGTCAGAACTTCTGCAGATGAACCTTACTTCTAAAGACGCTGTGAGGGGAATAGAAACCATACTGTGCTTGGATAAGGACTTCATAGAGGAATGGGTCGAGTATCTTGCTGCTAAGAATAATTATGTCAAAGTAAGTAACAATTTTGGAAATGTAGAATTTTATGTTATTTTTAGTCTCGATCGTGGGAAGGAGTTCTGTGACGCAGCAAAGGGAAAATTCTTAGCCTTAGCCTTAGTCTCTCCTGGTACCACAGTGTCTCAAGATGGAAATCTTTGACCAGGACGTCTTGATAGTGATGACTTATGGCACTGAAACTTGGTCGCTTACCCATTGTGAGCGACCACGTTTATGGAAGCCTCTTTCATAATGGAAACAGCTATGCTTGGTTGGTGGTGGTAAGTTTACCTCCATCATCGAATCAGAAATGAAGACATCTGCAGGAGAATCAAGGTGGCTGACATAAAACGAAGAAATGCAAAACTTAAATGACAGTCATCATCATCATCATTAACCTTTTATAGTCCCACTGCTGGGCACGGGTCTCCTCTCATACAGAGAAGGACAAAAGGCAAATGACAGCAGGCAGGGCATATTGCTCACAAAACAGATGAAGAACAGAATGGAAGACGACACGTTGGAAGCCTTTTAGTTTTTTAATCATCAGCCGCCGGCATAAGTTACCACCCACCAGACAAAGTCTTGCCGCCAAGCGACTCGTCGTGTTCCGGCATGATGTCTGGTGAAGCCGTACGGAGAACGGGTCTGAGCAGTTGTGTTGCGATGTGTGCCGGGTACGATGTGCCTAATGTTGTTGTGTCGGGAGTTTGGTCGTGAAGGCTCTCCAGATCATCCTCTGGCGCAGCATCGTTGGTCGTGTTGTTGGGTTAAACATTGCATCACCTCGCTCAACTGCCGTCTTCCTTCCTATTCACTCAGTTTTTTTGAGTGAATAGGCTTAATAAGCTAGTGTGCTTTACCATCAACGATTGCATCACTGCTTACCATCAGGCGGGATTGCAGTCAAGCACTAGTTTATAACTATTAAAAAAAGACAAACTTAAAACTATTTATTAAGTTTTGTTAATACTGTTTTTTTTTTTTTTGTTTACATAAATACTCATTCACTTTCCGTGGTTCTAGTATAATCTACTTTGACTATATCTGTACTCTAACGAGCTGTATGGAATATTCGCGTTATGAAAAGATTTGTCAGTCAGCGTTTTATGACATCTACAATTTAAAAAAATATTTTTACTTTCCAGATCCCCTCAACATGGAACACCACTGACTACCCGCCCCACCTCTTCCTCCGGTTCTCTTCTATGTTCGATTCCTTGGTGGAAGATGTCTTGATCACCAAGGATGCCATGCAGTACGTGTTCAATGACACTGCAGACGGACACCTCGGTTTGAAGGAGGCCTTGCAGTATGCTGTGCAGGCACTCAATACAACGGAGAGAGATGTTGTGCTAAGGTTTGTACAGAAAAACAAAAGTATAATGAGACATATGCCAACAGTTGATTGTTGGCGTATGTCTTACGTATTTTTTTTTTTAATTGCGCTTGACCGCAATGCCGCCTGATGGTAAGCAGTGATGCAATCGTTGATGGTAAAGCGCACTAGTTTATTAAGATCCTATTCACTCAAAAAAACTGCGTGATCTGGAGACCCTCCACGACCAAACTCCTGATACAATAATATTTGGCGCATCGTACCCGGCACATATCGCAACACAACTGCTCAGACCAGACTTCACCAGACATCATGCCGGAACACAACGCATCGCTTGACGGCAACACTTTGTCTGGTAGGTGATAACTTCTGCCGACATTCTATGTTATGGCTTAACACCGAAAAACTTCTCAGATTTTTCAGATTCGAGATCTTCTTGTTCATAAATGTTACGTTGTCACATTAAACTCATTGCACTACATTAGAAGCTGACTGACATAACGAATCATCACACTTTGAAACATTTATAAAATCATACATTTGTACGGAAGGCTAAATAAAGTGGACAATATGAAGGTCCCTCAAATCCCTTCCAAACCCCTCCAAACCTCCCTCTACCTCTTCAAACTCTTTGGAGGATACAAGTGTTATGTTACGAAAATACGAAGAAATTAGAAGCGCGCAAAGTAGTTGATAACTTCAACCACTTCAAAACTGATTATGCAATTCTTCTTTGACAGGAAATTCTTCACAAAGGTCGACATAGTCTTCAATGCAATAAACGACTCGTCGATCCCTAGCGACGTACCGATGAACAACCTCTGGGAGAGGTACTCCAAGTGCATCGTCAACATGGATGATGACTGCAGACTGCTCGGCAGGAAGGCGTGGAAGCACTTCTTCGGATCCCTCTCGATCATCCTCGAGAACATTGCCACTGACTTGTTGACTTACTTTACGGAAGTAAATGGTAATGATGCATTGCTTTTACAGTTTCGCGGGATTAAGCTACCCTTGTCACAGTTAGTTCGTGGTTGAGTGACCATTTATGACATGGAAATACCTCTTACTGCCTCGTAACACACGTCAAACCGTTAGTGCCGGCTGTCAATTGTCGATCTTTGACAATTGTTACTATAGCCAAAAACTTGACAGTTTGACAATCATTGTAAGATTGATTGTCAAACTGTTACGTGTACGTTAGGAGATATACAATATTATTTTTGTTTATTCGAAACCCGAAACACGTGACTAGTATGTTTAGGTAAGGAATCTATGTACAAAATTTCAAAAAGATATCATGAAAAGCTACCAAGTTATTATCTTACTTGGCTATCCCAACAAAAATATGGTCAATGCACCGCCGTCTTGTCCAGCTATGCGCACGTACCTAGTACTATAATCTACCGTCACCTGTGTTGTGCGCTCGGTAACCACACTGAAAGAATTTTATTATTATTTATTTGGGAAAAATATAACATGGTGTAAAAATGATTAGAATCGCTTCAGTTGCTTATTCTGAACAAACTATATTCAGGTTTCTTATAAACAAAAAAGTTTTATAGTACCTTACTAACATAATCTTCTTACTCGTTCCAATTTATTTGGACTTACCGCTCTATGTCTTTTTCTCATTATACAAACATTTACAGTAGTCCCGATTTATACATATAGGTACATAATATGTATTTTACATTATAGTTATAGTTTTTAAACTTATGATCTAATAATAACTATCTCTTACATTGTTTACAGAACCAAACGCGAACATACTACAAGTGCTGGGCTTCACTCGGAGCACGGGGCTCTACATCCTCTACGACAAGATGCCGCAGTTCATCGGAGTGCTGCTGAACTCCTACTGGGACTTCGGGTTTATGACCCAGGTAACTTAGATATGAAATGTGTTAACCTTTTCACCCTCTCTTCTTGATAAACGAGGAATATCTTGGTTATTGCATAACACTGCCTGTGTGGCGGGTACGATGCGCCAAATGTTGTTGTGTCGGGAGTTTGGTCGTGGAAGGTCTCCAGATCAATCTCCCTCTAGCGCAGCATCGTTGGTCCTGTTGTTGGATTTAACATTGCATCAACCCGCTCAACTGCCATCTTCTTTCCTATTCACTCAGTTTATTTTTGAGCGAATAGGTTTTTAATAAACTAGCGCGCTTTACCATCAACGATTGCAGCATTGCTTGCCATCAGGCGGGATTGCGGTCAAGCAGTAGCTTATAATTTATATATAAGAAAAAACACATTAATTATATGCTTTAATAAGCATATTTTAATAAGGCTTTTCAGATGAAAACCCTTATTTAAATATGTGCTGTGGTGGGGCCTGAAAGAGAAAGTTTTGCCTGGGAAGTATGTAGAGTTAATTCGTGCTATGTACAGTCAATCTCGTACCTACGTCCGGTCGGCTGCTGGCAATACCGACGAGTTCAGTGTGGCGGTAGGCTTGCACCAGGGATCGGCTTTAAGTCCGTACCTCTTCCTGTTGATTATGGACGCTCTTACGTCGGACATCCAGGAGGAGGCACCCTGGTGCATGCTGTTCGCCGATGACATTGTTCTCGTCGGTGAAGATGGACCTGAGATCCAGAGCAGATTGGAGAAATGGCAACAGAAGCTGGAGAATGTTGGCTTGAAAATCAGCAGAACCAAAACCGAATATATGTTCTGCGATTTCGGCGGTCTCTCCACTTCTGGAGCCATAGCGCTTGATGGCGCACTTCTCCAATCTGCTCCGACTTTCGGTATCTCGGTTCACTCGTGCAAAGCGATGGCGAAATAGATCGGACGGTTAAGCACAGAATTAACACTGGGTGGATGAAATGGCGGCAGGTCACGGGAACAATCTGCGACTCCCGCATTCCCCTTAAACTTAAGGGGAAAATATATAAAACCATGATCCGACCTGCTGTCTTGTATGGATCAGAAGGTTGGGCTACGAAAGGGATGAATGAAAGGCAATTGCATGCAGCCGAGATGAGAATGCTAAGAGGGATGTGTGGTGTTACACGAATGGATAGAATAAGAAATGAGTACATAAGAGGAAGTCTGAAAGTGGCACCGGTAGCTGAAAAGTTGTGTGGAAATCGGTTGTCATGGTACGGGCATGTGTTACGGAGAAATGAGGAGAATGTCGTGAGGAGAGTTTTAATTATGAATGTTGATGGCTATAAGAGTAGGGGAAGACCAAAGAAACGATGGATGGAATGTGTGAAGGATGATATGGCTAAGAAGGGGGTGACTGCCGAGATGGCTTCTGATAGGGATGTATGGAAGAAAAAGACATGTTGCGCCGACCCCAAATAAATTGGGATAAGGGCAGGAGTATGATGATGACCCTTATTAAAATATAATTTTATACTCAAACTGGAATTTTAACATTATCAGGTTCGTCGGGCAACTCAATCTCAGTTCTGGGACTGTGGGGCCGTTATTTCTTCCATGGTGATTCCTCCAGGTAGCATCATCGACACCACCTTTATGAAGAAGGTCCAGCCATTCGTGTGTCCTTCTCTGCTACATTGGCTCTCCTTGCCAAGAGGAGACAACACGCTGCTTGATGTGTTCTCTAAACCTGTGAGTATGAAACTAAAATGTTATATTTTGATTGTTTAAAGACCAAAAATCGAGGCCTTAGAGTTCTGCAATCTTTTCTGATTACATTCATAATTATAACTAATACGGTAATACCGTAGTCTATTATATGGACACAAAGTTATCGCCAATAATACTACAAAACTTTGTGGGTTCTTTGGTTCACTTTGCCTCTTCATCTTTTGGCCTGTTTAGGAAACAATGAAAGCGCAAATGAAGAAGTGTCAACATCTAAGATATTTCTATTATTTTCAGCAATATTATGTCTTCACAATTCATGTGGAAAATCTAACAAGCCGATTTGAAAACGCTTACACCAAAGCTGTACAGTTAGCAGACTACTTGACAGAAATATCTAAGAAGAACCAAACTCTACTGACCGATGATGACATTAAAATGAATACAATCGAAGGAAAACTCGAGAAAATTGTCGATGCAGTATTAAGTTTCAAATTCGATGAAAAAAGTCCTTCATATCGGTCATTCAACGAAATTAATATGAAACAATTCGTAGCACATATTTATTTGACTAGAATTGTCAGTATTATTAATATACTTTCCACAGAGATCAATAAAATAGATATAAACAACTTAAACCCAGCTACTGATCAACAAACAAAAACAGTCGCCGGTGACTTGAAAACGATCAAATATTTGTTTAAAAGAAAACCATCGGACGCTCTAAACATACACTTTGACATACTAACAGATGTTATATGGACTAATAATGAGAACTATAGTATTGTTAATGCCATTGATAAAATGTGCAATGATTTGGAAGCAAATGCTATGAAAAAGATATTGGTTAGTGATGAAAGGGTAAAAAGTTATATCTGTTCCAAATCATATGGTCTCATATATGTTGCTGTACAAAATGTAACAGTTAAACATTACGAAACTGCAAGGAAAAGTTTGATGAATCTAGTGGACACTTTGAAAACTGGTGAAGATGATATTACAGATGTATTTGAATTTCTAAGCAGGAGGTAAGTCTACTTACATATTTTCGTTCTTAACAGGCCATTTAAAAATATATGGGAAATTGGAGTTGGAATTGGTGGGATATTTATCAACAAATCTTACAAAAATTTCGTCTATTACACAGAAAACAACTTATAAACGTACTGCGAACCTCTACCAAACATTCGTACGAGCTGAGCATTCCTATCTACCTGAAGTACTTGCAGTCCAACATGCAGAGCTATGACATTATCCTGAGCTTCCTGGCTGGTGAGGACTGGTGGAAACTCCTCAGGAATCTCTACAATGGACCCTATGCTAGCAAGTTCCTAGGTTATTTGGAAAACAGCTTCGACATCGCTGAAGATCTGCTCAGTAACTTCGATGAAATACATGTAAGTTCCATTAATTTAAATTTTATTAGCTTTTTTTCTGATATGTCTTTTTCCACGCGACACTCCTGGAGCTGTACTTGATAGCCTGCGTGGCGCAGCGGTAGCGAACGCGGCCGCTGCGCACGCAAATATTTGTATGCATGAATATGAATATTTGCACTGGCCTGCCTGGCCTCGTTCCTCGGAAAGCACGTTAAGCCGTTGGCCCCGATTGCCATACGAACATCTAATGGCAGTCGTTACGGGTTGTTGGAGCCCTCAAAAAAGTTCAACATTTTGGCCTAGCTACAATGCTTCGATATCCCCTTTGGGTTCCGGAACACGGGTCACTTAACGGAAAATATCGAAATTTAGTCAAAATCAGCAATAAAGCAGACCCCAGACTTCAAAGCTGAAAAAGCTCCTGATGCGACTGGGATTAACGCTAAGATGATGATGACTCCTGGGGCTGTATTATGACGTGTTAACGCCATCCTTGTGTAGTTGTGGAAAAGGAATAGCACTATTTATTCTGCATAGCTTCATCTTTGTCTAACACTGAAACAACAATGGTGTCTTCACGTCATAATGGGCTGCTTTTAAAACATATTCATTTGGTTTCTTTTAACAAAACGGCCAAAGTTTCATACCTGACTTTCAATTACTGCAACTGCTGTGGTTCCGTTATAGCTTGTTATTCGCATCTATCTCAATATATAAGAGAATTCAGGAGATTTATGGATCCAAGTGTGAAGAAGGTGACCGATAAAGCCGAAAGTTTCTGAAGTGGTAACTGCGTACCGGGAGGCATATCACTGGAAGACCTTCCACAAGGTGGACTAATAACTTCGTGAAGGTAGCAAGAATCCGATAGATTCGGAAACCGGTCGAAGAGGCGATGCTTAGAAGAAGCTTTTGAAGTCAGTGGTAGTACATAATCAGACTAATGTTCCCACTCCTGGGACATAGGCCTCCTCTCGGTGAGAGGAAGCACGCGGGCCCAGTGTACGTTGGTAGATGTCATATGTCTTCGAAGTTTCTGCCTCTCGGACATGCCGGTTTCCTCAAAATGTTTTCCTTAGTCGTTTTTAGAGAAGTGTTTGTAGCGGCGATGAAGGTAGTGATAAAATAAAAGCAAAGGTAGCAGTGTAAAAATAGGAACGTATATTTTCGATACATACAAGATGCTTAAGTGCAAAATATCTTTGGCTGAAGTAGTGCCAGTACTGCTATGAAGGCGTCGCGATCGTCCAATAGGAACGCGCCTACCAGATTCTGTAAGTAGCTAAAAGAAATGAGACAGATGCGCGCGCGAGCGATATAGCACCAACATAAATATAACGCGTTCGCAGAGCGGGCGGTCTTGATTTCTATGCGATGCGTGGCTTGAAGATGACGTAGCGATTGCGTACCTTACATGTTTATGAAATAATTTACACAAAGTAAAGCGCCTGATCAAATCAGAAATGAGGAGATCCGTAGAAGAACCAAAATCACCGCCATAGCTCTTCGAGTCGCTAAACTTAAGTGGTAGTAGGCGGGGCACATTGCTCGTAGAACCGATGGCCGATAGGTCAGTAAGGTTCTGGAGAGGCGGCCATGTACCGGAAGTGCAGCGTATGGAGGCCCAACAAAGTGGACCGATGACCTGGTGAAGGTTGCGGGAAGCCGATGGATGCGGGCAGCACAAGACGGGTCATTGTGGAAAGCCTTGGGGAGGCCTTTGTCCAGCAGTGGACCTCTATAGGCTGATGAAGAAGAAGAAAAAGCGCCTGACGGGGACTGAACTTACGACCTACAATTTGTAAGTCAGGACCGATACCACTGGGCTACCGCTGCATTCAATACTGCAGTGGTAGTCATTCGACTGAAATTATGGAGTGCATTGGGATAGCTAATAAACTTGAGTCTCAATACCGAATAATTGATAATAACTTTATTCTTCTCAGATAGTCCGTCTTCTTCACGACATCGACGTGAATCAGACGGAATCGTTCTGCCTACCCAATATCACGCTGTCCGACTACATCCCGGACCGGACCGGTCTGTGGTCCGACCTCAAGCAACAGATCTGTACAGAGGACAACACTGAGCTGTACAAGGAACTACCGCCACTGCTGTTTGCATCTCAAGTAAGTGGTTATACACTACTACCAGTATCGGCATCAAAAAGTTTGTCTTTTTCACAGCAAGAGGATGGGGGAGATATACATATTTATGACGGTACGATTAGCGCAGTGGTTAAACTATACTGCACTGCATGTCGAGGGTTCTATTTCCGCACGGAACAAATATTTGTATGACCTACAAGTAATTGCTCCGAGTCTGGCGAGTCTGGTGAGTTTATATGTTTGTAAATGCGCCCACGATGCAGAAGAAATTCCTAGTGCGGGGCAACGTTTTTAAAACAAAAAAAAAAGTTACTTCAAGGCTATAGTGAATCCTCCTCCTCCTCAAGTCGTTCTTCTCATTACTGAGGGTCATGATGTCCATGTAGAATTATCCTCTCCTCTACAATAGTTCGCCATCTGTTACGATCCCTGGCCGCGAGTATAGCATCATGCAGGCCGGAGTCCAGAGATGAACGAATTTGGTCAGTCCACCTTATTGAAACGCGACCTCAAGAACGTAGTACGTTCACGTTCCCAGTAACCATTACATATTCGAGGTTGTCTCTATCCTTTCTGGCAATATGGCCAAAACATACTAGAGGAAATAGGCTAGAGTGAATAGACTCATAATAAAATTGCAACACTAAATACGCACAAGCAGGACACGGACCAGTTTATAGAACTTCAAAAAATATGATTTGAGATCCTCTGCCTA
Organism: Sesamia nonagrioides; assembly: GCA_017933935.1. Classification (NCBI taxonomy): domain Eukaryota; kingdom Metazoa; phylum Arthropoda; class Insecta; order Lepidoptera; family Noctuidae; genus Sesamia; species Sesamia nonagrioides. The sequence goes on along the minus strand of JADWQK010002023.1, from coordinate 149,676 downwards.
ACGCTTCGTGTAATACGTGTAGTTACCTCGTTAGCTAGTGACGCAGAAAATACAATCTGTATGTGTTCCAATTTCCAGGGCTACGAAAATTCCTTATCACTATCCAAAGATGTAGACTACACCACAATTGATGCGGACATATCCAAAATAGAATCAAGACTCGACCTCATCAGGGACGGACCAAAACCGCCTCAGAACCCAGCGTGGGTAACAGACGAGAAGATACAGCACTTGAGGATGGTGGCTTTGCAGCTGTTGTCCAAGGAAACGCTGACAAAGATCTCGTTTGCGATACTGAGTAACGGAGTCGATGCTAGCACGTTGTTCTTGAATAACAGGTAATAACAATGCTTTAGCAAAAATCACAGCTTTAATTTAGGTTGAGTAGTTTGTTTTAAGCGACCCTACAGATCTTGATCTCCTAGCACGCCTCAATGAGATGTCAACACATCGTGATGGGTCCACGAAGACCGATGCCTCCTGGGTCAAGGTTGCGGGTTGGTTAGAAACCGTGGCCCTGGCTTACGCCTGAAGCGCCCTTCAAACGCCCTTAATTCTTAAAGTCTGACACGCCCTTCCGCTCTGCCCAGAGCAGGAGAGGTCATTTGGGAATTCGCATCCAATACAAAAAAGGGGTAATTTTACTAATGATCACAGTCTGGTCTCAGACTCAATCTGTCAAACAATACTTCTAATTTCCCCACATTACCGAGGTGAGATTGTGATTTTGAAGGTTTTAAATTACGAGTCGTGGTGGCCTAGTGGTTAAAACACCAGCCTCTCAAGTATGAGTGCGCGGGTTCGTTTCCAGGTCAGGCAAGTACCAATGTAACATTTCTAAAGTTATATGTACTTTCTAAGTATATCTTGGATACCAATGACTGAAGGTGAAGGAAAACATCTTGAGGAAACCTGGACTTTAAGTCTGAAATCGCCAACCCGCATTGAGCAAGCGTGGTAATTACGCTCAATCCTTCTCTGTATGAGAGGAGACCTGTGCCCAGCAGTGGGACGATAATAAGGTTGATGATGAAATTACGAGAGGGCCTGTTATTATGTTTAGTCGAAAAATCACGTCACGTGGTTTCTTTGTTTACCTTTGATAAATAATTTATTTTTTGAAGTACTTAGGTTTGTACGAACATGTCAATCTGACGGAGGACGGATCTGAGCAGTTGTGCTGCGATGTGTGCCGGGTACGATGAGCCAAATGTTGTTGTGTCGGGAGTTTGGTCGTGGAGAGTCTCCAGATCAATCTCCCTTTGGCGCAGCATTGTTGGTCGTGTTGTTGGGTTTAACATCGCATCACCTCGCTCTCAACTGCCGTCTTCCTTCCTATTCACTCAGCTTTTTGAGTGAATAGGCTCTTAATAAACTAGCACGCTTTACCATCAACGATTGCATCACTGCTTATCATCAGGCGGAATTGCGGTCAAGCGCTAGATAATATTTATAAAAAAATCTAGATAAGGTCATCGTTACTTAATTATCTAAACCAAAGTAGTATATAAACCATTTTCTTAAAGATGGTGAAGATAATTTTAATGAGTTTCTTTGCCAGCCAATGCACAGTCTGCTCCCAATTCACGACGTGGTTCAAGCAGCTGAACCTACAGCTCTTTAAGAAGCAGGAGTACGACAATCTGCTGTGCCACCTGCAGACCATGAGCCTGGACGACGTGTATACCTCGCTGAAGAATGAGTTCCATTGGGACATGGCCATCAGAGAGGTGAGTGGTTTATGTTTTACGAAAAGACGAGCGAGAGAATTGCGTACTACACTTATGTACAATGGCAGAGGCTAGTAATTTGACAGTTATCAATTACGTATAAATCTATAGGACTGTGATTGAAAGTAAAAACGAAAGGCGGGCATTTTGGGGGGACTGTCTAATGTCTTATGTAATTTTGACATTTAAAAAGTCCTGATTCTCAGCCTAATTTGGAGAAATGACTAGATTTTAATTTCGAGTGCGGAAGGAAGACGAATGTTGAGCTGAAAATTTATTATTGGCAATGAAAGTTGCAACTACACACTCGGGGTCTGGAGGACGACCTCTTGAGAATCGTAGGACTTTTCCTTACATCACTATTTTGTACGGAAGAATCATCTTATGCTTCTATCTAGAATAGATAAAACTATACTCTAACATAAAAAAAAATGACGTTCACCTTTCTTGGTTACAGTTGATATCAACACGAAACTATACCAAGTACGAGATGAACAAGTCGATCAACGAGTTCCTGGGACAGGTGAAGGTACACCTGCTGGAGGATATTAACGCCCACAGTACGAAGCTCACGGAGTGTCTCGCCAAGAACGTGTCCAGGAATGAGTTTGGAAATGCTACACTGTGAGTATAATCACTATACTCAGTCGCAGAAAAAAGCATCTAGAATAGAATTAAAACAGACAGTGTTGCTAATTTTGACTGATGTGTGTTAACTTTGGCCCTGATTCACTTTCATCACTTAAGAATTCCTTACTTCAAACCCGCATAAAATCCTTAATCAACCACGACATCTGTTATTAAAGTAGTCCCTCTACATTATGACATGGTTTGAACTACTTACTGTAATACATATTTTCCGTTCGCTTGACACTTCGATCCTTGATGTTAAATATAAAGAAGTGATTTCCACGTGGTAGGAGTTTGTAGAGAAGAATACAGAATTGAGGATTATTCAGTAGTATGTACTATGAATTCTGTATTTAAACTTAATTAGCTGACACTGCGATACATGAGACCTAAAGCAGAACTGGTGGAATGCGAATGTACAGACGACAGCACATCGAGCTACTACAATCTGTCAGATTTCTTTATTACATTTTCAACTTTATTATTAAGTGTTAAGGCTCAAGGTTGATTGGGAACATCTGACAGTTTCGGGTAGCTTGACCTGCTGTCGTTCGCACATTTCTGCCGGGCCGTTCTGAATTTCATTATAAGGGTATGGGGAACGGATGCTACGTCTGGCGGGCACTTGCCCCACGTTTGAAGTTGGGAAGTTGTATGTATGCTAGTTACACAGTAAACTATGCTTGCAAGATGTAGATTCTCTCGGTGGTAGGCCATAACATCGGTTGCCGGCAGAAGTTACCACCCACCAGACAAAGTCTTGCCGCCAAGGGATTCGTCGTGTTCCGGCATGATGTCTGGTGAAGCCGTACGGAGGACGGGTATGAGCAGTTGTGTTGCGATGTGTGCCGAGTACGATGCGTCAAATGTTGTTGTGTCGGGAGTTTGGTCGTTGAGGGTCTCCACATCAATCTCCCTCTGGCGCAGCATCGTTGGTCGTGTTGTTGGGTTTAACATTGCACCACCTCGCTCAACTGCCGTCTTCCTTCCTATTCACTAAGATTTTTTAAGTGAATGGGCTTAATAAACTAGCGCGCTTTACCATCAACGATTGCATCACTGTTTACCATCAGGGGGGATTGCAGTCAAGCGCTAGTTTATAATCCATACTAATATTATAAATGCGAAAGTAACTCTGTCTGTCTGTCTGTCTGTCTGTCTGTCTGTCTGTCTGTCTGTCTGTCTGTCTGTCTGTCTGTCTGTTACGCTTTCCCGCTTAAACCTCTCAACCGATTTTGATGAAATTTGGCACAGACAATCTTTAGATCCTGAGAAAGAACATAGGCTACCTTTTATCCCGGAAAAATTTGATGTTCCCGGGGGAAATCTAAAAAGCGCGATATAACCGAACTCCACGCGGGCGAAGCCGCGGGCGGAAAGCTAGTTATATATAAAAAAAAAGATGTGGCGTTTGTAGGTACCGCTACAATATGTGTAATAAAGAAGTGATAAAATCTTCTTCCATAGAAAAACTAAAATAAATCTCTCTCTCGACTTCAGACCAAACAGGTACAGGGCGGCTAATTGCCTAACAGTGGATGTCGAGAAATAAGTAAGTAAGTGTATGTATGCTGTTGCGCGGTAAACGCTGCTCTGCATACGAGATGTAGGATTTGCGTGCCGTCAGTATAACGAGTTCTTTCGCACGTTCATCCACATAGCAAAGGGCTTCCATTAAAGGTGACAATACCTTATTAAAGTAAATAAATAAATGGCTTCCAGCCTCCTGAACAAGCCGGGGTCCGTAAAGACCATAAACCACATACATCCGCTGTGGCAGATTATACAGAAGAGCAATGCCGCTATGCTTGGCGTTTGTGGACTATGGATCTATGGAAGGTCTTTGATTGCGTGGAAATTTGGGTTGTGCTGGTTCAGCATTCTGTGAAGCCGCATTGACCATCGGTATATCGAAGTGTTGAAGTCCTTGAACAGCAACGCCACTATAACAGTCCGAGTACAGGAGTAGAGTACAGAGGCAGGACTACAGAGAGGGGTGAGGCAGGGAGACGTTATATCTCCGAAACTGTTCACCGCTGTACTGGAAGATGCCTTCAAGCTCCTGGAATGAAAAGAGCTGGACATCAATATCAATGGCGAGTATATCACTCACCTTCGATTTGCCGACGATGTTGTGATGTTCATGTGGCTGAGATGATGGTGATGACTATGCAAGGGCATCCGCTATTGTTAACTTATTCTAAGACCTTAATAACCCATACAAAACCTTCATATTTCCAGCTTTGCTTCGGTCCTCGCCCACACCACCAAAATCATCAGGGCAGAACTCCCCCACATCCACGAGGTCGACGGCGTTCGAGACCTGCCGTATCTCAAGAAACTGGCCACTGAAGTAGCTCACAACATTGACATGGTCAAACCGTTGAAGGACTACCTTCTGGAGAAAAATGAGCTGCATGAAGAACTGATGAGGGTCGTCCATGATCATGATATTGCTGCTGATATAGAGAATGGTCAAGTTAATTTACGACAGGTAAGCTAACAAGAACGTAGTGGGAAACCGCTGGATGCGGGAGACGCAGAACCTGTCGTCGTGGAGATCCTTGGGGGAGGCCGTGGATGTCTTTCGGCTAAAATGATAATGATGAAGCAAATAAGTCAATACGAGCCAGTGGTGGCCCAGTAGTAAAAGCCGGGACTTTTGAGTTGCAGGTCATAGGTTCGAAACTAACCCGGCATGTCATACAACCAAAACATGGTTCCGGGTCCAAAGAGATTTTGTAAATATCATTTTAATGTTTATGGCCGTGTCAATTTTTACGTTATTTTGTTTAAAAAATTATTGTAGTACCTTGACAACCCGGTTAGTGTAGTGGCTGAGCGATCAACTGCTGCGCTGTGTATCGTGGGTTCGAACCCGCACGGAACATATACAACGTGTAACATAAAGGGTATATACATACCAAGGGCATGGCATCTTTAGATGATATCAAAGGATATCTGAAGGGTTTCAACTCAAAATAAAATACTCAAAAAATTGGTACCAAATCTTCGGTTTCCTGTGTTTCTTAAAATCAAATCATAACAAACGTGGCAGCACACTACATACGTTAATAACTACTCGTTACCGGTCACGTTACTTGCCAAAATCCGATAAATCTCTGTGCGACTAGTATGATAGTAGCCTATCACAGGCGGTGTTTTTCCTCATAACTTCCTAACATAAAGAGATAGGATTAAAAAACCCTTCCAATATCGTTTGATATCATGTAAAGATGCCATGTCTTTGTTATGTATATACCCTTTATGTTACACGTTGTATTTGTATCGCCTACAGGTAGTTGTTCCGGGTCTTGCTGTTTGTGTATATGAGTTTAAATGTTTGTAAGCGCATCCACGATACAGGACTAATTCCTAGTATTTGGCAACGTTAAAAAAATCCAGTGGAAGTTTGTCAAAATCTTAATGTTATTATTTTTACAGTCTGATAACAACTTGCGATAACCGCTGTACTATTTAAGATGTTTAATATCCTTAATAGGCTATTTGACAGTATGTTTTTTTTTTGTAATTATTTGCTTTAAATGTAATAAATGAGGGTTCTTTATGTCATTTACATGAGTTTTAATAAAAATAATAACAATTAATATATCTAAAAACACAAAAATATGTTTGACTTTTTGTATCTCGCGCCACATATTGTGAAACGATCCGGATTGGCTAATGTCACGATTACGTCATACGCGCATCGGCACTTGTTGTTGTTCTATCTGTTCTCAGGTGTTTTATCGATGTAATTGTACAACCCGGTACAGCACACCACTTGTAAACCATTTTATTAGATAAACAGCAACACATAACATATAAATACCAACACCTCTGCGGAACCGAAAATCGTTTATATTCTTGTGACGTCACTTACAAGGCCCGACGCCATATTGCTGAATAAAGCGTTTCGGCGGCTTATTTGAATTTTTATTTGCATGTTTCTTACGAAATACGTATCTAAAATTAAAAAAAAAATACTTTCGGTGAACTTGTTAACCGCAACCAAGTAATTCAAGATAGAAATTAGAAATCTGTCAAATAGCCTATTAATGACATACAGCCTCCGTGGCGTAGTGGTAGCGAACGCGGCCGCTGCGCAAGGAGGCGCGGATTCGAGCCCCGCACAGTACAAATATTTTTATGCATGAATATGAATATTTGCACTGGTCTGGTCGTGCCTCGGAAAGTACATTAAACCGTTGGTCCCGGTTGCCATACGAACATCTAATGGCAGTCCTTACGGGTTGTTGGAGCTCCCAAAAGTCCAACAATTTGTCTACCTGCAATGCTGCGATATCGCCTTCGGGTTGAGGAGATCAGTCGGCAGTCGCTTCACGGAAAATATCGAAGTTTAGCCAAAATCAGCAATTAAGGCTAAGCAGACTCCAGACTCCAAAACTTTAAAAGCTTCGGATGCGACTGGCCTTTTCAGCTTTGGAGTTTGGGGTCCGCTTTACCAGTCCAACTGCTGATATGGCTAAACTTCGACATTTTCCGTGAAGCGACTGCCGTCTGACCTCCACAACCCGAAGGCGACATCGAAGCATTGCATCATCGAGAGCATTATGTTTTACCTGGCATCAAAGTAGAAATTTTGATGATGATGATGAATATCCTTAATTAATGAATAAATAATATTCCATGTTTAGATTCGCAGTATCTCCTCACCGTCAGACCAGAACGTCATCGTTCCGAACAGCGGGGCTCTCATTTGTGACAAATACAACTGCACTGATATCACATCCGTTATCAAGAACAATCTTAACACGACACTCATTGAAAAAGCTGTAAGTATTCCGTGTCAATAAAAAACTCACCTTTCTTACTAATTATAATTAAATTTCTTATAAGTATATAGTAGACCAAATGATCGAATCAGGAATGAGGAGACCCCCACACATGCCCGCGAGATAGCCCGAAGAATTGCAACACTAAAGTAGCAGTGGGACAGGCCCATTGCCCGTAGGGCCAATGCCCGATGGGGCCGACGGGTTCTCGAGTGGCGACCACGCACCGGAAGACGCAGCGTGGGTAGGCCCCCGACAAGGTGGACCAACGACCTGGTAAAGGTCGCGGGAAACCGCTGGAGGTCATCTTGGTTCTTCTTCAGCCTTTAGAGGTTCACTGCTGGACATAGGCCTGCCTTTGAGGTGATTTTTAGTAATGATTTAAGTAGTGAGAGGAAATGGGCCGTAATCTACTTTGAAGATATGAGGAATAGGGTATAAAGTTCACTCATCCTCCATAGAAAAGGGAGGATATTCCGACCAGATTGGTATTGTCTGGCCGGTACTTGCCTTGGTAATGTACCACGCGGGCCCAGTGCGGGTTGGTAGATGTCAGATGTCTTCGACGTACCCCTCGAAGTTCGAGGTTAGTCCCTCTCACCGGGAGGAGGCCCGTGTCCCAATAGTGGGAACATTATAGGCTGATTATGTATATTAGTAGTATTTTTTAGTAACTGCCGGAAGTTGGAAGTAGGCGTTGTGATACCTCTGGGGCGTGGAAGCCTTTGTTCCCTCTCCGATGGTGTCGGATTAGAGTGCCATCGGACTATTAAAATGAAGGACGAGGGAGTGCATCTGTGTCCATACGGACAGTTGCACCCCATATAGTCATGCGGTTGCATCCGCCGCTTTCGCGTTGGAGCCCGGGGTCCGCTTTCCTACTGATTCTCCTTCATTTCACGCAATCTTTAGCATCCTGTGGTGTGAGATCGTTGGTACGCATGTCATCTCTTACAACGTAAAGCCAGCACTTCTTTAGTCTACCTCGCTTGTTCCGGCCAGGCGGAGGTGCCATGGCAAGACATTTGTTACCCACGTAACATGACACAGAAGACGTGCGACCAGCGTAGGTGACCCTCTTGACGTTTGTCTACTATGTCACGGACATCACTTCTTTGGTCTACCCCGCTTGTTCCGGACCGGCGGAGGTGCCATGGCAAGACATTTGTTACCCACGTAACATGACACACAAGACGTGCGACCAGCGTAGGTGACCCTCTTGACGTTTGTCTACTATGTCACGTACACCACTTCTTTGGTCTACCTCGCTTGTTCCGGCCCAGCGGAGGTGCCATAGCAAGACATTTGTTACCCACGTAACATGACACACAAGACGTGCGACCAGCGTAGGTGACCCTCTTGACGTTTGTCTACTATGTCACGTACACCACTTCTTTGGTCTACCTCGCTTGTTCCGGCCCAGCGGAGGTGCCATAGCAAGACATTTGTTACCCACGTAACATGACACACAAGACGTGCGACCAGCGTAGGTGACCCTCTTGACGTTTGTCTACTATGTCACGTACACCACTTCTTTGGTCTACCTCGCTTGTTCCGGCCCAGCGGAGGTGCCATAGCAAGACATTTGTTACCCACGTAACATGACACACAAGACGTGCGACCAGCGTAGGTGACCCTCTTGACGTTTGTCTACTATGTCACGTACACCACTTCTTTGGTCTACCTCGCTTGTTCCGGCCCAGCGGAGGTGCCATAGCAAGACATTTGTTACCCACGTAACATGACACACAAGACGTGCGACCAGCGTAGGTGACCCTCTTGACGTTTGTCTACTATGTCATGGACACCAGTTCTTTGGTCATCACCCCGCTTGTTCCGGCCCGGCGGAGGTGCCATGGCAAGACATTTGTTACCCACGTAACATGACACACAAGACGTGCGACCAGCGTAGGTGACCCTCTTGACGTTTGTCTACTATGTCACGTACACCACTTCTTTGGTCTACCTCGCTTGTTCCGGCCCAGCGGAGGTGCCATAGCAAGACATTTGTTACCCACGTAACATGACACACAAGACGTGCGACCAGCGTAGGTGACCCTCTTGACGTTTGTCTACTATGTCATGGACACCAGTTCTTTGGTCTACCCCGCTTGTTCCGGCCCGGCGGAGGTGCCATGGCAAGACATTTGTTACCCACGTAACATGACACACAAGACGTGCGACCACCACCACCGACGATGCAGTCCACCACCACCTTGAGACTGAAAAGCCTCACCTACTTTTCTTGACGGAGACCCAGATCAGATGTCCGTCTGATGCGGCATACCTCAACTACCCGGGATACTCTTTGGAGCATCATTTCCTGCAGCGTGCTGGGGTCTGTGTGTATGTCCGCAATGACATCTGTTGCCGGCGTCTCCGTCACCTCGAAGACCCTCATCTATCGACCTTATGGCTGTTGGTTGACACTGGTGTAGACAAAATTATCTACACCTGTGTCTACCGATCGCACAGCGGTGATCAGGAGACAACTCGGTTATTCGACCACCTCAGTGAGGCTGCTGACAATGCGCTGCATCGGCACCCTGACGCTCAGTTCGTCGCTCTGGGGGACTTCAACGCCTGCCACCAGGACTGGCTCTTCCCATACCAGAGGACCGACCACGCTGGGAGAGAAGCGCGAAACTTCGCGCTTTCTATGGGCCTTTCCCAGCTGGTAGAGCAAGCGACTAGGGTGCCTGATGTAGTTGGCCACACAGCCAACTGTTTGGACCTTCTGCTGACCACTGATCCGGACAGATGTGTTGTAACAGTTTCCTCACCGTTGGGAACTTCAGACCACTGTCTGGTGAAGTCTGTGTCATCCTTCTCCCCTCCAGATCACGACTCTCGTGGTGAACGGAGATTGTGGCGATACAAGTCAGCGGATTGGGATGAGATGCGCCACTTCTTTGCGTCTTATCCTTGGCAGCAGGTCTGCTTCTCTTCTGACAATCTGTCGAGCTGTGCGGACGCTATAACCGATGTGATGCGTCAAGCTATGGAGTATTTTATCCCCTTCAGCGACGTGCCCGTCGGTGGCTCAGCTCGCCCATGGTTCAATGCCGATTGTGTCCAAGCTGAACAGCATAAGCACGCGGCATTTCTCACCTGGGTTGACGCTCGTGACCGCAGAGCTCCGGATCTAAGCTCAAAGAAGAGAGCCTTTAACCGTGCTGCCAAGTCCTACAAAAAGGCGCTTAAGAGGGCTCGCTTCGACCGTATTACCCATATTGGCAACAAGCTATCTGCGCAGCCATCCGGTAGCAGATCTTTTTGGTCCCTTGCCAAATCGGTCGAGGCGAACTTCTGTCGAACCACACTGCCTCCGCTGGTGAGGCCTGATGGAACACTGGCCCATACGGCGAGAAAGAAAGCAGGTCTCTTTGCATCTCTCTTTGCCCATAGTTCGCGTCTTGATACTGGCAGTGCTACTCCACCTAATTTACCTCATTGCGGAGCTTCAATGCCGGAGGTTCGCATTAGGAACAAGGAGGTCCTGAGAGCACTGTGTCGTCTGGACGTGAATAAGGCTAGTGGTCCAGATGGTATACCAGCGATTGTTCTTAAGGCATGTGCACCCGAGTTGTCTCCTGTATTGACGCGCCTGTATCGCCTCTCATTTGCTCTCATTTGTTCACTGGTATAGTGCCCAAGTCCTGGAAGTTTGCCAACGTGCAGCCCGTGCCCAAAAAGGGTAGTCGTGCCGATCCTACCAACTATCGGCCGATTTCGGTAACCTCCATACTCTGCAAGATTATGGAGCGTGTATTGAATTCGCGCCTCTTGGCTTACCTGGAAGGTAACGATCTCCTCAGTGACCGACAGTACGGTTTTCGGCGCAATCGGTCAACTGGGGACCTACTAGTGTATGCCACTCACTTGTGGGGCGAGGCCCTCGAGAAAAATGGGGAAGCGATTGCCGTCTCCCTTGATGTCTCGAAGGCCTTCGACCGGGTATGGCACGCTGGCCTTTTGAGTAAGCTTCCAGCGTACGGCGTTTCCGCTGGCCTGACTGGCTGGGTTAAAGACTTCCTGACTGAACGGTCCCTCCGAGTTGTTGTCGACGGATGCTCATCGGAGCCCATGTCGACTAATGCCGGTGTTCCTCAGGGGTCTGTTCTCTCTGCAACTCTGTTCCTGCTGCATATTAATGATCTGCTGATGCCCGGTATCTATGGGTATGCAGATGACAGCACAGTTGTGGAGAGATATCTGCCGGAAGCTCGGGCTAGTAAGGAAGCAATCTGGTCCGAAAGAGAGGCTATGGTAGAGCGTACGAGTGCTGCACTACAGGCAGTCTCCGAATGGGGCAAAGCCAATCTTGTAGCATTCAATGCCGCCAAAACACAGGCGTGTCTTTTCACCGCCAAAAGGAGCCCGTTCACCTTGGCTCCTACTTTTCAGAATGTATCCTTGGAGTGCACCAACCGCCTTCAGCTTTTGGGAGTAGAGATTTCCTCGAACCTTAACTTTGGGCGGTTCATTGAGTCCAAGGCCAGGGTGGCTGCTAGAAAACTTGGCGTTATCGCAAAGGTCCGGCGGTACTTCACACCGGGGCAGCTTCTAATGTTGTACAAAGCACAGGTCCGCTCGTGTGTGGAGTACTGCAGCCACATTTGGGCTGGTGCTGCGAAATGTCACCTGGATACTTTGGATTCAGTGGAGAGGCGTGCGAAGAGGCTGATTGGCGACCCAGACTTAACTCGAAACGGTCTCCAAAGCCTGGAGCACAGGCGTAGAGTAGCCAGCCTTTCGGTCTTCTATAGGTTGCATTTTGGTGAGTGTGCAAGGGAATTGCATGATTTAATTCCCCCATCACCGTTCCACCATCGGACGACCCGTCGTACGGCGAGTTTCCACCCTTACGTTGTTGATACCACTGCGACCCGGACGAAGCGTTTCGCTTCCTCTTTTATACCGCGTACATCGAGGGACTGGAACAATTTGCCAGCGACGGTGTTTCCATCACATTACAATTTGAGTGTCTTCAAGGCTAGAGTGAATAGGTTCTTAATAAACTAGCGCGCTTTACCATCAATGATCGCATCACTGCTTACCATCAGGCGGGATTGCGGTGAAGCGCTTGTTTATAACTTATAAAAAAAAAAAAACCAGCGTAGGTGACCCTCTTGACGTTTGTCTACTATGTCACTGACACGAAGACCGCCACGGATGCGGGAGTTCCTGATGCGGTTTTTTCGGGTAATTCTACACATCCACCGCAGTATATTCATCTCCGTAAAATGCAGCTCCTGCTTGCACCCTATTTGAGTATTAAGTATGATTTTTTGGAGAAATGAGTAAAATTTGATGTTTCCACTCACGGCTAAGTTTTTATTGGATACAAGCCCTATTTTTCTACCTGAATTCCACGAATACACGATATCACATGCACACAGACATTGTGCAGAAGACTTTCGTAGTCATTTGTCAGTTTTATAAAACCATGCACTATATTCCGTACAGCTCCCAAAATACCAATTCGACGAGTTCTGGCGCTTCAACTTCTTGTCACCAATCATCCACCACATCGGAGACTTCATGTCGCACGGCGCTCGTCTCCTGGGCCTGGCCAGCAAGCTGGACGTGGCTGGAGTGATGGATGGCCGGTTGGAAGCCATGATGGACGCCGTTATGCTGTTCATCAGTGAAGATGCCTTGGATAATGTTATGTATAGGTAAGATTTTGGAATTTGTATAATATGATCACGAGTGTTACATAAGGACACCATCGCAACTATAACTGGTAGCAGCTCATTTTCGCATGGAATTAAAAGTTGTAGGTATTTATAAACTTGCTTAAGAAGACGTTCACATAAAATAAAAAAATATATGTAGACGTTAATCTCTGATAAACATGAAGAAAATGGTATGAGCCCAAACAATTAAATATTCGCTTTTTTTTCCAGAAGACTTCCTCGAGTTAGATAATGTTCAATACTTATGAGTTTCGTCATTGGTGGCACCAACTTGAAGTTTCAAAATTTTTACGTTTACGTTTCAGTCTGCAGGGGATAATAACAGAACTGCACCCACTGCTGCGGAACACGACTCTGGAGCAGGACTTGCAGGCACTGGTCTCAGGACTCGGCGTCATCAGGCAACTGAAGAACTACACACTCGAAGAAGTCAATCTAAAAGGTCAGTTTCTAAAGAAAAATGTGGTCATTTTTATAATTTTCTCGAATAACGACTTCTAAGTCCTTATAAAAGAATATTTTCTGTTTAGAATCAAAAAAATCATAACTTAAATAAACTTACTGGACCCTAGAAGTCGACCCAGGGTTGCAGTTATAAATTATTCTACTATACTGCTTTTCTTCTCCTATAAATATTTACTAATATTCACTTATTTAATCAAAATTATTAAATTCTACAATGGTATCAAAATGTATGCCTACCAGGCACACAAGCCGTCTCCTTAAAACAACAGCTTTCTTCAACAGTGGAAGTGTCACAGCTGTTCCCTGATGCTGAGGACGTGGAGTTGGGTCTGAGCTTGCTCGGCATCAACAACACCAACTTCTGGTCCATCGCCGCTCCCAGGATACACGCAGGACACATAGAACTGAAGCCGGTACGTTGGTACTAATAATCTATTTGAAAGTTATAAAATATATGACGGCAACGTGCCAGCCACGAAAGATTTTGTATAAGATTCAAGTGGACTGTATTTAGGATATCCATATATTATAAATCATAACTAAATATGCTATAGAAAAATTAAAAGTCGTGATGATGGTGAATGATGATGTCATCTTAACCTTCCTCAGCTCCTCTCCTCAAAGCTGGACGACAGCCACATCGCCAAGTACGTATGCCAGATGGAGACCATGTCCAAGGTGTTAGCCCCAACGGACCTGGACGTGGTAACTGCAGACGACGTGTTCGGAGCCGTCATCGAGCAGTTCTGTGGTCTACCTGACGATGTCGCAAAGCAAGTGCTACCTGTGCTAATCCGGAACTTCAACTTTAGCATGATTATGGATAAGGTGTGGCAGAATGTGATATTTTATTTTAAAAAATCGACCTAAAGTGAGTCGGACTTGCCGCCAAGGCGATTCGTCGTGTTCCGGCATCATGTCTGGTGAATCCGTACGGAGGACGGATCTGAGCAGTTGTGTTGCGATGTGTGCCGGGTACGATGCGACAAATGTTGTTGTTTCGGGAGTTTGGTCGAGGGACATTGATTTGAAGACCTCCAGATCAATGTCCCTCTGGCGCAGCATCGTTGGTCGTGCTGTTGGGTTTAACATTGCATCGTCTCGCTCAACTGCCGTCTTACTGTTCATCAGTTTTTTTTAGTGAATAGGCTCTTAATAAACTAGTGCGCTTTACCATCAACGATTGCATCACTGCTTACCATCAAGCGGGATTGCGGTCAAGCGCTAATTTATGTCTATAAAAAAAACGTCTGTTGGTATTTGTTGTTATAGCGGCCACAGAAATACATTATTTGGGAAAATTTCAACTGTCTAACTATACAATATGTAAAGAAAACCCCATAAGGATATTTAAGGTTAGGCAAATAAAATACGAAATTTTACATAATCATCGTAGTAACAATACTAATGATTTTTTTTTATTAATAATTATAAACTAGCGCTTGACTGCATCCCGCCTGATGGTAAGCAGTGATGCAATCTTTGATGGTGAAGCGCGCTAGTTTATTAAGCCCAATCACTTAAAAAAAACCTTAGTGAATAGGAAGGAAGACGGCAGTTGAGCGAGGTGGTACAACGTTAAACCCTGCTGCGCCAGAGGGAGATAGATGTGGAGACGCTCCACGACCAAAACATTTGACGCATCGTACCCGCCACACATCGCAACACAACTGCTCAGACCCGTCCTCTGTACGGCTTCACCAGACATCATGCCGGAACACGACGAATCGCTGGGTGGCAAGACTTTGTCTGGTGGGTGGTAACTTCTGCCGGCAGCCGATGTTATGGCCTACCACCGAGAAATAATCTTTTTTTTCCACGAACTAATTCCAACTTCTCCAAAATTTGGTAATTTTTAAAAAAGTGACAACACGATTTTGGACAGAATTATCACAGTATAAAAATCATACAGTAGGTCGACGCCTTTGATCTCGTGTAAAATGCCGACATCATCTAGACAGTAACGCATCGGCCAGGGTTGTCACAAATAAACAATATTTATATTGACAATATTGCAGATCAACATCGATAGCTGTATTATATTTAATTAATTTACTATTTTTACTAAGGGAATAACTCGAGACAGAATTAAGTTATTTACATGGCATTTTCGTAACCAGCACCCCAATCCACCTCGGAATTAACGCCCATATCATATTAATATACATTTGAATTGGCGCCCGCAATCTTGGATTTCAAAAAGGGTGGCTTTTTCGTAACAAGCACCCCAATTATACTGAAAATTGACACTCATATCAAATTATAAAAAAATTGCGTCCGCCATTTTGGATCTCAACAAGGATGGCTTTTTCGTAACAAGCATCCCAATTATACTCAAAATTGACACTCATATCAAATAATAAAAAAATATTACGTCCGCCATTTTGGATCTCAAAAAGGATAGCTTTTACATAACAAGCACCAAAATTATATTTACTTAATTGAAACCCATATTAAATTATAAAAAAATGGCGTCCGCCATTTTGTCAAAAAGGATGGCTTCTACGTTTCAAGCACCCTAATTATACTCAAAATTGACACTCATATCAAATTATAAAACAAACAAATAAAAAACCAAACACATGTTAGCCCTTAATGATAGATACCGAGCTACGAACATCGTTTTGTTGTTCGCAGCCCGGGTGCCGCTTACCCGCGTCTCGTCCCTCACATCCCGTACGATTGCTCTATCTAGACCGTCTTCGTCGGACGACTGTATGATTTTTAGACTGTGGTACTATTGTGAGTGATGCGACCAGTGACTACGTGCCGCGTGCACTGCCCCCCTTCAACCCTCGCATGTATGCCTACCGTGTTGCCTACCGCACATGTATTAAGTTACCTCGCTTTTTCGAAATAATATAAAATTTTTAGGGGGATTTTTTTTTTAAGTTTTGCCCGGCTTTGTAGGCATTAGTAGAATCAGTTATCGATACCTAACAATACCTTCACGGACCGGACAGGGTTTTATTTACATATTGTACTTATAAGCTACGTCCTAGTAACAGACAGTGGAATCTTAGTAATCGGGTCCTATTCTTGCCTTTTCCATACACAACTTTAAAAACAGAGCTTATCCCCTCACCAATAAACATGAGGAACCTGGAGATACAGACAGGGTTTTTGGAGAACCCACGTGCATACTCTGTTCTCAATTTATTTGAATCCGTCTGCTTCGATCATTTTTATCCAATTTTTTATATGTATAAAAAATATCACTGTTTTCATTATTTTGAAAGGTCGCAAAAACTCTCCTCAACAAACTGTACTCTTCATCGAACCTGACGGAAGAGGAAGGCTCCACAGTCCTGTCCAAGTACCAAGAGATGGCAGCACTGATACCCATGATACAGGAGAAGATGGCAGACGTGGGGCAAACCCTCAGCGGCGAGACGATGTTCCAGAAGTTGAGGGATTTCAGCTCCCTCGGGGATATACTTACGTGTATGTATTAGCATTGTGTTCAATGTTATCGCTGTAAGTGATCGCATCAGTCTCTAATAACCAATTTATACGTACCTCGTGTTGCTACATTAGCGACTTAAATTAAACACACGGGTACAACTAAAGGCCCGTAATCAAAAAAATATAACAACATAAAATTCGTAATTTGCAAATTTCCGTCTACGCCGCCAACTATCTTTTTTTCCTATCCTATCTTTTCCTATTTAGACTATCTTGCTTTCCTTCAATTCGACTCATGCGATGCCATGAACTCCATGTGGTACCGGGCTTAGAATACTACCACTAGATATCCTTTTTTTTTCTGGGTGGGAAATCATGAAATAACCTTTCCCGCTCTGGGCGGAGCGGGAGGGCGTGTCAGATTTTTACTGACTAAAACCCACTCGTGTTTCTTCACTTGCCTGTGCGCCAGGGCCACGGTTTATTTTATCCCATATCCTCTGGTGGGTGTCTAGAGAGGCGACTAAGGGAACTCTCACCAGGGAAGCGGGCAGCAGCGCTTCTCCTGTGGAATATCAAATTACTGCGATCCCCAACCCGACGACAAATGTGGGGATTATGGCAAACCAACATGAGGGAGGCCTTTGTCCAGCAATGGGCCTCTATAGGCTGAACAAGAAGAAGAAAGAATAATAATAATATAACCAGTATTGTAATAATTATAATAACTGAATTCTCCTCCTCAGCTTCCGAGTTCCTAGCGAGCGCCGGTAACATGATGTGCGGCAAACCGTTCATAATGAACACGAACCGATTCTACAAGTCCATCACGGAAACCGAGGACTTCTCCACGGAGCCTGACCAGGCGCAACTCGATGTACTCCCCAGTAAGTAACACGTCCATGAAAGCCGGCAAATATCTAAAGCAGTATTTCCCAAACTTTCTTCTACTGTGACTCGGTAACATACTTCTCCTTCGTAACCCACTTAAGTATTTTGAACCCCACTAAAAACGGTATTAGGTAAAATGAAACACAAATATTGCTAACATGTATTATTATTGTACACGCCTTTAGTTACAATACCTACACTCCGCCCGCCGAGCGAGAATCATTGTCTCGTGAAAGTCGAGAAATAAAATCGACAATCCTAGTACTTACTTATTTAAAGTCGCAGTTATATGCTGAATTCATAATTTAAGTCTTCCTCTGCATTTATCAAAATATTTGCCACTGGTTTCTGAAAGTCTCAGTATTTACTGCAAAGGTTTATTAAGATCAGCGTTTCCCATCAGGTGGGGCGCGACACGACAGCAGCATTATGGAGTTGCCTCCATAATGCTGCCACCCGTTATTTTTTTTTTTTGGCGACCTGCTTTCGTGTCGCGCCTCACCTGATGGAAAACGCTTATGATAAATGCAGAGGAAGACTTAAATTATGAATTCAGCATATAACTCTAGGCTCATAAACCGTGATAGATAAACAATTAAAATGTTTACAGATCATGGTACGGAGCCCTTCGAACACGAGACCGACTCGCACTTAGCCGGGTTTTTTTTTAATTATAATATATATGTTTTGTTGAATAGAATTGTTAATAATTAAGATCCCTTATTGTGAATGTTGTGCATACCTGTAAGTGAAGTATTTACACAAAACTGAAGACCTGTGATTGCTTTTTATACCACTATTATTAATGTCGTTGGTGTGCCATAATAAATAAATTAACTAGCGACAGTGTAATGCTGATATATGTACTCTGTGGCTGATACTAATATACACTACAGAAAAACATAGTCGCCCCCGCCGCGCCGCCCTGGCCGGTCGGTACCGCCACAAACGCGACGCCCCGCAATTTTTAAATCTGTAATAACTTCGAAAAAAATCATTTAAATCATATGCTGTAAAACGTGATGTAGATCTATAGTAAATCAACAATTTGTTTAAGATATTGAGTTGGATAAGGATTAATGTTGTATTGGTTAAAATCGCTTCGAAAATTAGTCAATATTGGTAAAAAAAAGTAAATGACAAAAAATGTTATTGTGGGATATCCATAAGAGATAGACATATACAATATGTAAATAAAACCCTGTCCGATCCGTGAAGGTATTGTAAGGTATCGATAACTGATTCTACTAATGCCTACAAAGTCGGGCTAAACTTAAAAAAAATTCCCCCTAAAAAAATAAATATTATTTAGCAAAAAGAGGTAACTTTATACATGTGCGATAAGCAACCCCTTCCGCGGGCGGCGGGGGGCGGGGCACGCGGCACCTGTGACATGGTCGCGTCGCTATTCGCTTATAAAAATACCGGAGTTGTCGCTTTTTTTAAAATTACCAAATTTCGGGGAAATTGGAATTAATGCCCGGGAAAAAAGGATTATTTCAAAATTCATTAGTATTGTTACTATGATGATTACGTAAAATTTTATATTATATTTGGTCAAGTATTTACCTAACCTTTGCTATCCTTATTGGTCGGACCTGGTTTTCTTTACATATTGTATATAACGGAGTACCTTGATCGTTCAAATTTTCAGAAGATATGGCGTCAATTGGGTTGACGCCATTATCTCTACCGCTGGGCTCAGTCATAGCAAAAGATGAACACAGTCAAATATTTTTACACACAGTTTTATTTAGTTGCTTATAACGATATCTAACACAATCAAATAACCCTTTGATAACAGAAATTCTACTTACAAAATGGTTTAGTTGAGAAAACACCTTTTCACAAAACTCGTGTCCGTCAATAATGTGCCTTCACAGCGGCTTGACCGTTCATTGACCTTTTTTTTACAAACATGGCTCCATAGTTACGAAGTCATTATTTTTACTAATTATTTTATAACAAATATCAGGTAATATTAATTGGAGTTATAAATTATAATTTGTTAATTAGTTTTACTATTTTTAGCACTGGATTATAACATTGCATCAATTATTTGTTACTTAAAACAGTTAATATTTGTTTAAGACATGTCTCACGTTTTCCGCCTCGTTAATTGTAGATAGTTCAATAGACTATTACCATTAAACAAATATTAACCAAACTCCATTATCAAACTACTGAAGATCACTTATTAATCGTGAAATCAATTTAACAATAGATAACTTGTTTCTTAAACCTATATTTGAATAAACCTTCAATTATGGTTTGCTATTAAAATAACCGGAAATCATAACATGGTTTTTTTTACATTGAATGGCAACCTGACTACAACAAATAAATCTAAACTAATTCATACATACGTATCTAGTCATATGAATTATCTATTAAATTAATACTTTCAAAGTTTAAATTAGTCTTGAAATTAGTCTTGCGCCGACACGGCCATTCTGCGAGACGGAGTGCGTGCTCTGCACCAGTCACGGTTCTGAAAATCCATAAATTTTTAAACTTGGTATCCATTCACATGTACAGTCAAGACCAAAAGTCGAGTTACAATCTCACAAAACTATGGCCAAGCAATACTAGTTGTAGTTACGACCTTCTTCTATAATAAAGTTTGATACACACTCATACACTTTGACAACTTGCTGCCTGCTTATGATTGTTAGGTACTACTTACTAATTTCAACATTCACAGTAAGTGTATAAATAGCCTAGCGGTTCTCGCCTTGATAGGCGTTCAAGGTGGTTCGAGTTCAAATCTAATAACTTACAAAATATTTTTGAAATGTTTATTGGTGAGTTATGAATGCTGACAACAAAAATATGTAAAAATACCGATCCGCAACTTAACGATGATACTTTATTTTAATATTTTCTCTATATTAGAGTCATTATAAAAAGATGACGGTAGATTTGAAACAAACTGAACAAAAAATATTCCATTACCTGCAATAACTATTATTAACTACAATAACTCAAATAATATTACTTAGCTGTTGTTGGTTGGTGAACATATAGTTTACGAGTTCGTGTTATTAGTTTTACTTCTTTAATCAATATGCAGGCATATGCAGCAATATATCTCAAATATCATAATATGAAACCGGCTTTTGTGTAAGTTGTTTTTATTATTATTTTGGTAAGATGCAAATCAATCGCTTGTTGTAAGTGTGTAATAAAATTGTTATTGTTTTAGAGAAATACTGTAAGCCAAAGTCAAGAGGTTGGAGGACGAAGGTGGCTTATGTGTCGAGATAAGTGGAACGAAACAACAATATTTACCGTTGAATAAACCTTTAAAACGGGCGAAGAAGGGAGGTTGCATTTGTGGTTTAAAAATATACTGGCTAAACAAACAAAAAAAAAACAATTTATAACAATCACAGTGCAGAAGTGTCCTACAGAGTGTTTTAAATATATACCATTATATATCTTAATAACAGACTCTAAACCAACTCGTAAAGTAATTTAGCTAAGTGACAGTAATATGTTCGGTTAGCTTAATGGCTAACAGATGTCGCCTTTTGCAATTTCAATACAAATTACTTTTGGTAAATTATAAAAACAATAATTTCGGAATTCGATAAGTTCGTTTACTTTTGAACTAAGAAAGCGCTTGAAGATTATAATCTCATGCCTTCAAAGTCCGAAAAAAGGCACTGCAGGATGGCAGCACTAGCATGCTATACACGCAAAAAAATTGTAAATATAATAAGCACTGTTTTGTGTTCTAAGTATAGATTATTTTATGATTGTAATAATATTCAGGTTAAGCTTCAATCCTCTTTTCTTTAAGAAAATGAATAATTAAGCTATAACCTCTTTAATGATAAAATATAATACTATAACTTTCATATCTAAAAACCAAAAATGTTTTTTATACTTTTTTAACATAATAATATCATAAGTTTGTCAAGGATTACTTTTATATAAAATATTACAATACCTACTGCCATTTCAACGTTTGATTCATTTATTAGTAGTATATCTATACCGAATAATATATAACCTTATAATATATTGCATTATAATATGCTTATTGTTTTATTTTTTTATATTTTTTATTATATTACATCTATAGTAAACTAAAACATGTAATAAAAACCTAGTTTGGTATAAATATTCAGTAAATTTTCCTATTCGTTTAAATATTATTTGCAAACATTTTTACTTTAAAATACAAATCAGTTATCATAATTTTAAATTATATGAAACAACAAAAAGATTTTCCATTACTAAGGATCGAACCCACAATCGCTCGCTTATGATAGACCATTGTTAAGTGCGGCCGCTAACTTAACTTCAAATGAAGTAACGAAATTTTGCATTACTTTAAAGAAAGACGAAGACTGCGATAAAAAAAAAATAATGCGTTAGTGTGCGTGGCCGGTTTAGCGCAGGCGACAGTAGTCTTTAAGGTGGAAATGGACTTCTACAGCTGATTGTACACCAGTTAAGAACTTGTTCTGTTACTATAAAATGATTTCAATAAGTTCTTTATGCACATAACAATCCAAGATTATTAAATGTGTATAACTTAAAGTAATAGTTGATCTATCACTTTAATTAAATATGGAAAGAATGCAATTCATATGAGTAATAATAATAAATAAATAGGACTTGCTGTTAAATAACAGGAAGGTGTGATAATATTGAAGTGCTTGTAATGCTACACGCTTACTCGCGCGTTTGTTTATATAGTTATGTCACTGCAAATGCTCCACGCATACATGCATGACTTTATATCTCGTAGATAGGATAGGAATGATGCTGTGGTCTGGGCGGCCATATTACGCCGTGGTCCACAGAGGCTCTAAAGGAATAGGGAACTAGGGTGATGCTGTGGTCTGGGCGGCCATATTACGCCGTGGTCCACAGAGGCTCTAAAAGGAAAGGAAAAAGGTTTTTTTTTTTTATATTGTCTTTGCAAATGCTACACGCATACATGCATGACTTTATTTCTCGTAGATAGGATAGGAATGATGCTGTGGTCTGGGCGGCCATATTACGCCGTGGTCCACAGAGGCTCTAAAGGAATAGGGAACTAGGGTGATGCTGTGGTCTGGGCGGCCATATTACACCGTGGTCCACAGAGGCTCTAAAAGGAAAGGAAAAAGAGAGCGAGGAAAAACAATTCTATGTACAATTTTACTACCTTGTAGGTACTTTATGATAGTATCAGCCAGTAAATAACGGATCTCGTTACTGCTGTATTTAAGTCAATAAAACTCAAAATTAGTATCAATATAACATGTAAGAAGTGAAAACCTTACCTAGTTTAAGGGTCCAGCAGCTGAGCAACTAGGGATGTAGTGTGTTATCGACCAAGTTCGTCGATGAGTCTTCAGCTAGTTGAACGGTTACTTGATGAGGGTCAATTTCATTATTCGCCGACACGGTATTCTGCTCGCCAGGTTGTGGTGCTCGGCGCAGCTGGTCGTGGGCAACCTTGCGTGGACGCCCTCTGCCGGTCACCCGTTTCACTATGTATCGGTCGTTGTCTAGGATCCTATATATCTCGTATGGCTCGCTGTATTTCAAGTCTAGAGACGTCTGATTTCGAGGATTGTTCTTGACGAGTACGTAATCTCCTCGCTGAAACGGACGCATTTTCGCCTTGGTCTTGTCAAATCGCTGCTTGTGATATTGTGCCGCAGCTTTCATTTTCTCTTGCACGTGTTTCTCAAGTAAGTCAAAGTCTATGCATTCATTATTGATATTAACCAAGCTTAGTAGTTCTGGAGGTACACTTTGTTGGCGGCGGGTCAGTAGTGTAAGTGGAGCGACCCCCGTCACTCTATGTGGAGTGCAATTAAAGGCAAGCTGTAAAGCTTCTAGTGCCGTCTGCTATTGTTCAGTGTCGTAGTTTTTGATCATGGTTAATGCGTTTTTCAAAGTGCCCATAATGCGTTCAACCTGTCCATTTGCTCGGCTTACTCCTGGCGCGATGGAATGTATGTTGATTCCAAAACGGTCTGAGTAGACTTTGAATTCGCCAAGAAACTCTCGACCTCCATCTACCACCACTTGCACAGGGGTTCCGAACAGATGCACGACACGTTTCAAAGCTGCAAGGCAGCTACTTGGGTTCTTGTCATTTGAGTAGCTAAGCAGACTGTATTTGGTGTATGCGTCTATTGTTACGATTACATATTCATCTCGTCCCTCTGTACTTCTCGTACCCAGCTTACCTGTAATATCCATATGGATGACCTGGAATGCTGCAGTGGGTTTCTGAATCAGATGAAGTTGAGCTTGGATAGCACCCGACGGCCCTTTCGAAGTCTTACATACGACACAGTTGTCCACAAACCTTCTGACGATTGTAGTCATTTTGTGAAACCAGTACATTTCCCTCAGCTTCTGTAGGGTTTTCTCCCATCCGGGGTGTTGCAGAGCAACATGGAAGGAGTTTATCAGGCTCCACTGGAATGATCTAGGGACTACAATTGGATTATGTATACCGAGTACACAATCCGTGAGACTCCTCTTAAGCACGCCTTCTTCCAGGATGTAGCCTTCGGCCGGACAATTACCACTCATGGTGTCTATAAGCGGGCGAAGCAAGTCGTCGCGGCGCTGTTCGATTTGTAGCCACTCGGTGTCTCTCGTCATGAAGTTGACCGATAATTCAGTGGGGGGATTCCTACTGAAAAAATCCGCATGCTGTAACCGTTCACCTTTTCTATACTCGACTTCGAACTCATAATTCTGTAGGAACGCCCACCACCTATGGATTCGAGGAAGAAGATCCTTTTTGTTCTTGGACGCTTTCAAGGCATTACAGTCTGTTACTACCTTGAATTTTCGGCCGTATATGTAGTGCCGAAAATGTTTGACTGCCCTTACTACTGCCAAGGTCTCGAGCTCGTACGAGTGGTAGCGGCTCTCGGCATCAGTAGTGCGCTGGCTCATGTACGCGACTGGATGCTGGCGATCGCCAACAATCTGCACAAGCACCGCCCCGTAGCCAATGCTACTGGCGTCCGTGTAGAGCTCGATTGGTGCGCCTTCCTGAAAAAGCATAAGGGTAGGCGCAGTAGACAGGTATTTAATGATATAATTTCGAGCCACATCGTGTCTTTCATTCCTTTCCCACTTCACATTGTTTTTGGTCAGTTCATAGAGTGGAACCATTACACGCGAGAAATTGGGAATGAAGCGCCTAAAGTATCCAGCCAATCCATTAAATTGCCTAACTTGTTTAACAGTTTTGGGAATCGGTGCCTTCGTTAAAGCCTCCACCTTTCTTGGACTAGGGCTGACTTGTCCGTCTGCAATGATATTGCCTAAATATTCGATGGAGCGTTTAAAGAAGGCAGTTTTTTCAAGATTGATTGAAAACCGGTCTTTTGAAGGGCCATCAATATGCGTTCCAAATGGGCTAGGCCCTCAGAAAATGTCCTACATTTAGATAAAACGTCATCAACGTATACCTGGCAAACCTGATCTGCAGAGTGCAAGAGATCAGATAGGGCTTTATTTATACAACGCTGATACACTGACACTGCGTTACTGAGTCCGAACGGCATGGTCAAATATTCATATAGACCATCCGGTGTAACAAAGGCTGTTTTCTCAATCGAGCTCTCTGAAATAGGTATTTGATGAAAACCAGCTGCCATATCTATAGTTGTGAAATAATAACCCCCCGTTAATTGATCTATTTGATCTGAAATGATCGGTAACGGATAATGATCTCTCAGAGTGTTTCTATTTAGTTCGCGGTAGTCCACGCACATGCGATCCTTTCCATTCTTCTTTTTGACTAGTATTATCGGGCTAGAAAAAGGTGATTTACTTTCGCGGATAATATTATGCTCGAGTAGTTCATTAACTATTTCCCGAACCTTCTCGCGTTCAACGGGGCTCAAACGGTAAGGCCTACGTTCGACACACTTGTTTTCATCTTTTAAGCGTATTTCGAGCTCACCGGTATTGACGCGTGAGCCAGGGAAACCCTGAATAAACAAGTGTTCGAACTTATTCAAGAAAATTTTCAATTCGTTCAATTGATCATCATTAATCAAGTCACAATTTAAGTTATCAAACTTTTCACTTTGAGGTTGCACATGGTAAACAACTGGTTGATGAACCAAAGTCACACCCTGAGAGTTTACTACCACACTCGAGTTGTTTTTTTCAACAAGATTCATTCCTATCAGAATGTCTGAGCACAATTCATAGTCCGGTACTACGTGAAATACGAGTTCTACTCGTAAACTATCGATGACACAAATCGTTGTCAATGTCGAAACTGATATCACAGTAAATTGACCTAACCCTTTCAAGTAGCTTACTTTATCAACTCGTTGCCCGGGTAGTTTAGCTGCGATAGACTCACGCATTACTGAACATTCAGCTCCACTATCAAAAATCGCGAGTATGGTTAAGTTCCCAACTATCACTTGCATGTAGTTCAATTTAGATGTACCAACGCAGTTTACATTGGAAACCACTGCACGTTCTCGCATATAACATGTTTCGTAAGTGTGACCTGGCTTTGAACAAAATGTGCACATACGAGTAGGTTTACCAACATTTTGAGAAGAGGTTTTACTATCATGTTGATGTGGGTGAGCATTATCTTTATTGTCACGATGATAACAATCACGTGCATGATGACCGGGCTTATTACAGATTTGACAAACCAACGAGGGTTTATCAAAACGCAATCGCTTAGCAGGACCCGACTGAGCACCTGATGTACCCGACTGAAGGCGCTTGGCGCTTCTTATAGAAGAGGCTACCGAAATGAGTTCGGGTACCGATTTGGCTCTCACATTCAACAAATCAATTCTCAATCGCTCATCCCCAATGCATCCGATTACTGCTTCAACCGCGTCATCATTCGACAACTTATCCTTAGTAATACGTTTCCATAATACCCAAGCTTGTGACAAGAATTGTGTGATGTCTTTGGAATTATCGTAATTATGATCCCTAAAACGCACAATATCTCTAGAATATCTATTCTCCGGCTCGAAAGTTGTTATCAGAACATCACGCAATTCAGCCCACGTGGTGGTAGACACAAGCCATTGGTCAACCCATAACCTCGCGGGACCTTTAAGCAAACCACCAGCTTTCATTCTTACTTCGTAATCGCTCAGGCCGTAAGTTTCCATGGCTGTAGTCACATGTTGACACCACTCTCTAACACCAATATTGGTGTCCGGATCATATGACGGCAAAAACACATCATTTATTTTGATTTTGGATGTATCTGGTTGTGTCACCATGCGATCAGACATGTGTTTCATCATCTGCAACATCTGGGTGAAAAACTCCGTCGGTAACAGAACAACAGGTACAGGTATTAACAGAAGCGTTTATGTTTTCATTGCTCAAGTCAGATGGACGGGCAGAAGTGGGAGTCCACCCCACCTCTGATAACGGAGTACCTTGATCGTTCAAATTTTCAGAAGATATGGCGTCAATTGGGTTGACGCCATTATCTCTACCGCTGGGCTCAGACATAGCAAAAGATGAACACAGTCAAATATTTTTACACACAGTTTTATTTAGTTGCTTATAACGATATCTAACACAATCAAATAACCCTTTGATAACAGAAATTCTACTTACAAAATGGTTTAGTTGAGAAAACACCTTTTCACAAAACTCGTGTCCGTCAATAATGTGCCTTCACAGCGGCTTGACCGTTCATTGACCTTTTTTTTACAAACATGGCTCCATAGTTACGAAGTCATTATTTTTACTAATTATTTTATAACAAATATCAGGTAATATTAATTGGAGTTATAAATTATAATTTGTTAATTAGTTTTACTATTTTTAGCACTGGATTATAACATTGCATCAATTATTTGTTACTTAAAACAGTTAATATTTGTTTAAGACATGTCTCACGTTTTCCGCCTCCTTAATTGTAGATAGTTCAATAGACTATTACCATTAAACAAATATTAACCAAACTCCATTATCAAACTACTGAAGATCACTTATTAATCGTGAAATCAATTTAACAATAGATAACTTGTTTCTTAAACCTATATTTGAATAAACCTTCAATTATGGTTTGCTATTAAAATAACCGGAAATCATAACATGGTTTTTTTTACATTGAATGGCAACCTGACTACAACAAATAAATCTAAACTAATTCATACATACGTATCTAGTCATATGAATTATCTATTAAATTAATACTTTCAAAGTTTAAATTAGTCTTGAAATTAGTCTTGCGCCGACATATATGTTTTAATGCAAACGCGAAAAAATATTAATTATTTACGACTTCACATTAGAATCCTCAAAAATAATAGCATTTCTCCATATCATACATATAAACCATCATCCTCAATCACGCTATCTATTAAAAAAAACCGCATCAAAATCCGTTGCGGAATTTTAAACATTTAATTAGATATACATAGGAAAAGACAAAGCGACTTTGTTTTATACAATGTAGTGATTTTTTTAATTTTTCACAGCTGATTTCTGCCGTTCCTTATACAAGGACGTCATCAACGTTCAAGGTGGCAAAATATTGTGGAGCTTCATCAAACCACTCATCATGGGCAGGATCCTGTATACCCCGCCCACACCCTCCGTCACCAGGATCGTACAGCAGGTAGGTAACCACCAGCAGGTCTGCGACACCCATAAACATGTATACAAGCTGGCAGGGACATCGATGAGCGAACTGAAGCAATGTTTCAAACATAATAATGCGAGGAATTCGCTAAAAATGTTTACAGATATACATTCATGAAAAAAAAAAAACATTACATACAACTTCAAAGCTGAATTGTTTAATAACCTACTTCATTTGGATAATCAGAGTCATAAGTACGCATACATCTTCGACAGCAATCGTGACCTAACACTTGAAATGTTCTCCTACACTACGGGTAGAGTTAATAAATATGGAATTAGGAACATATGTGATAATATTATGGATAATATTTTGGTTGACCTAAAATTATATTGTAACACGAACCTGAATGCTTACGCCGAGATCTTCAACTCCAATCTGGCTTCGACTTATATTAAAACCTTTAATTTGGATTTTGTTGATCAAAGCACTCAAACGGACATCAATGTAAATGAAAATATATTGTCTCTAATGCCTTCTGCAACTAAAAATCCCGTCAAGGTGAGCACTAATAATTGCCATGATTTATTTCGTTCTTAAGAGTATCAGTATACTGAACCAAAACATCAGCGGCCTTCTTTCTAAGTCTGACCTATTTACAGTAGGCTTGGAAGATTTGGCAGAGACTGGAAAAACTATCGATGTGTTATGTTTTTCAGAGCATAATATGATACAGGATGATGTAGAGCATCTCCAGATCCCAAATTTTGTGCTAGCCACGCATTTTTCTCGTAACAAACGTAGGGGCGGAACTTGCATATTGGTAAAAAATAATTTAAAATATAATGTAATAAAAACGATTCAGAAATTCAATATCGCAAATGTTCTTGAGTCCTGTGCAGTTGAACTATTGGATCATAACTTAATTATATTGTGTGTTTATCGAGTACCAAAGAGTAAAGACTTTACTGCATGTATGAACACGTTTTTTGATTACTTCAACGATATCTTGTGCACTCTTACAAAACCTGTCAATAAAAAACTTGTTGTTTGTGGTGACTTTAATGTAGATATGTTAAAAAGGAATAGGCATACACTAGAGCTAGAGCAACTAATAACAGGATTCAACTTAAAGCAATCAATATTCGAGCCCACAAGACCCAATAGTGGCTCATGTATTGATAATGTTTTTCATAACATTCACGGTGCCAAATCGAACAATGTAGAACTAGGGCTGTCTGATCATAAGGCACAGATACTATGCTGTCCAGTAAAGAAGACCTGCTTGCTTGATCACTGGTTCGTGTATAAAAGAGTTTTTTCTAAAGAAAATTTATTAAAGTTTAAAAATTGTCTAAGTAGACTTAAGTTCAAAGAAGTTTATGAAACTAATAACGCAAATGAAGCATTTACAATTATGCATGATTTGTTTAAATTATTCTATGATTTATGCTTTCCTATATCTAGAATAAAAATAAATACTAAAACTCGGCCGAAATGGCTCTCTCGTGGCATCAAAAAATGTAGTCAACGGAAACGGTCTCTCTTATGGAAGTATAGGTTGACTAAGAACCCGTCCGATAAGATAAAGTTTAAAGAATATTCCGCAAGATATAGTAAAATAATTAAATTAACACAAAAATCTCAAAATAACTACTCTATTCTCCATTCCACCAATAAATCAAAAGCTATGTGGAATATAATTAATAATAACAAACATAACTTACCTCAAAACATCGCAGAACTAGTAATAAATGATAAAAGTATACGAGATCCTCGACAAATAGCAGAGGCATTCAATAATTATTATGCAGATTTGGCTCTATCGCATAATCCGAGTAATAGCTCAAAACACGGAACATGTAAAAATTCCTCTCCACACTCTTTCTTCTTAAGGCCAACTGATCCTAATGAGATTAGTTCCATCATAAAAAACCTGAGGAATACTAAATGCACAGGCTATGATGATATATGCGTGTTAGTAATAAAATATGTCAGCAATAATATCGCCCCCATTCTTAGTTACGTTATAAACTTATGTTTTGAACAAGGCACATTTCCTTCAATATTGAAAACGACAATTATCAAACCGCTTTATAAAAAAGATGCCAGGAATAACATGAAAAATTATAGACCAATAGCCCCTTCCAGTATTGTCTAAGATAATAGAGAAGATCATATATAATAACCTGTATACTTACCTTGAAATAAATAATATATTTTGCGATGAACAAAAGGGCTTCCGGAAGAATTTGTCAATTAATTCAGCTGTTTATGACTTCTTGAGTATGATATATCCTCGAGTTGATTGTAAACAGCCAGTCTATGCTTTATTCATGGATATGACTAAAGCATTTGACTATGTTAATCATGCGATACTTTTGAGCAAGTTGGAAATATATGGAGTTAGGGGGAATGCTCTGGATTTAATTAAATCGTATCTTAATAACAGAACACAAATAACTGAAGTTAGTAGAACTTGCCGTCATACCAAAGAAGAAAAAATTTTTAGCTCCACCCCTAGAACAGTTAAGATTGGAGTTCCACAAGGCAGTGTTTCGGGACCACTCTTATTTCTTCTATATGTAAATGATTTGCCTAAATCGACAACTGATAAAATGATATTATTCGCAGATGACTGTACAGTCGTCTTCAATAATGAAAATAACATAAATACTAGTCTTATCTCAATAATTAATTGGTTAAAATGCAATAATTTAATTATAAACCTAGAAAAAACTAAAATAATCGAATTTAAACAACGTACAAAGCAGAAACTTACCACTAAAATTGAATGTGATGGAGAAGAAGTAGAATCAACCACAACAACAAAATTTCTTGGCCTACATATAGACAATAATTTAAAATGGCAAAGTCATATAGAGTTTGTCTGCAAAAAATTGTCACAAGCGTCTTATGCTCTATATATGCTGTCAAAGAAAGTTAGTCTCCCCACGTTGCTTGTGGCTTATCACGGACATGTTGCTTCTCGTTTAAGATATGGTATCATCTTTTGGGGGAATGCTACGAACTGGGAGAAGATTTTTAAATGTCAAAAGAGATGCATTCGTGCGATATGCGGTCTGAAAAAAACCGAGAGCTGTAAGCAATCTTTTATAAATCTTAAAATACACACATCAAAAGTGTCTAGGGATCAAGCATTTTTATGCGGATTTCTTGAGATTGAGATGTGGCTTTGTAATAAATTTATGATTTTATAAATTTATATGGATCCTTTTTGGTGCATTTCATAATTTGAATCAGGAACTGTGAATCAAATTCGAGTAAAAGATGAAAATCAGCTGTCAATATTTTCCCTATAAAAACATACAACGCATTGAAGACATTATTAGTGCTACTGTTTCCCTACTACTGATTAAAACCAACGTTATTATGGAGCGGCGACGTCATTTAAGCAGGGAAGAAATGCTCAGAGCCGTGGGAATGATAGAAGCTGGTTCCCGGCAACGTACTGTGGCTTTAGCTCTGAATACAAGTCAGAGTGTTATCAGTCGACTTTGGACACGTTACCGAAGCACTGGTACCGTGGCTGAGCGCCATGGAGGACGGTATCGCTGCACCACACGGAGACAAGACCGATACATTCAAATCTTAACTCGAAGAGCTCCAACAATAACCGCCATGATGTTAGCCGTGAGGCTTCATCACTCTTCAGGGAACTTAATTAGCGACCAAACAGTCAGAAACCGCTTGCATGAAGTGAACCTTCATTCCCGAAGACCGCTACGGGTACCACCTATAGCAATGCACAATCGTAGGATTCGATATCAATGGGCTCTTGAACACAGAAATTGGGCAGAAGAACAATGGCGTTTCGTGTGCTTTTCTGATGAGTCTCGTTTTGGTATGAGACCGGATACAAGACGTATACGACACTGGAGAACCCCTGGACGCCAACAGCGATTAAAATCCTGCCAGGAAGTCCATCCTTATAGTGGTGGAACCATCATGGTATGGGCGGGTATTTGGATCGGCGGAAGAACTGAGTTGATTTGGATCAGAGGCAACCTCAACGCTCAAATTTATGCTGAAACGATTGTATCAGACGTCATCGTTCCTCTACAAGTGCAAATCGGTCCCTTATTTCAGTTAATGCATGATAATGCACGACCGCACACCGCAAGAGTTGTAAGACAGACTCTCGCCGCAGCTAACATCAATGTCCTGCCCTGGCCTGCTCAGTCGCCAGACTTGAACCCGATTGAGCATGCATGGGATATGCTACAGAGAAGAGCTCTGCCGAATATGGAGGGTATCCAGTCGCAAGAAGACCTTTTTTTGTTGTTGCAACGAACATGGGCGGCCATTCCACAGCGTGATTTGGATGAACTCATTTTGAGTATGCCAAACCGATGTTCTTGTGCTGTTAGTGTTCGCGGTAGAAACACGGATTATTAATTGTTTAAGTTACCCAATAAAATTTTAGAGAAAACTGTTATTTCAGTCTTTTTTTCGAACTTTTGTGTTAGTGGTTCAAATGTCAAATATCCCTTTATTAGGAAAATGGCAAATTTCTTTATTATTGCAAAGGTGACTTGGTTTATCGTTACTGTGACAAACGAAAACACTTTATTTGATGAATCCTTAAAGAAAATTTTAATTAATATCAATCAGGAGAAAAGTTATTGCAAAAATATATGTTGATCCCTAGACACTTTTGATGTGTGTACTTACAGCGCCATCGTTGTATGTTTTCGAAATGGCCCTTTTTATCAAGAAACATCCATATTTGTTCGAAATAGTGTCCAGGTCACGCAATAGGTCAAGGCTATATACAAAATTAAATACGCAATGTAAAACCATACTTTATGAAAAAAGTACATTCGTTATGGCCCCTAAAATATTCAGCAAAATTCCCAAGGACATTAGAGACTGTAATAATATCTTTAAATTCAAAAAAAGATTATTTACATTTCTTAATGAACATGCATTTTATTCAGTAAAGGAATTCTTAGACTTGAAATGACTTGACTGTATTATTGATGTTTGATTGAGTGCATATAAATGTGTTAACAAGTATTTATTTTTTCTTTCTTTCTTCTTTTTCATAGTTTTTTTTTTCTGTATATTTTAATTGTTTAATAAATTTGTGTGCCTGTGAGGCACATCACAGCAGGAACTCACTTTGTAAGACCTATGATATGTGTATCACAAATAAACTATTTGATTTGATTTGATTTGATTTGATTAATTCTTACATATTAAAGTTCAGTTTACGCTGCAAATTCAAACATTGGGGAATTAAATAATGCAATTCCCTCGTGTACTCTCCAAAATGAACAGAACATCGATTGATTTTGCCTCCGCAGGCCAATACAACGTTCGCTACGATGGTGAAGACAGTGGGTCTGGTACACTCACTGTCGGGGTCCCTCCCCGCGCTCCGCTCACTGAGCACGCGGCGCGTCGCGGGGGGCGTGCTGCGGCGACTCATGACGTCATCGCACTTCCGCTACCTCAGGAACGTGCTGCTCAAGGGAGAACACATCGAAGTACAGGATTTCGATATTGATGCACTGTTCGATGACCTCGGGGATTTCGATGTGAGAATGACTGTTATTTATTTTTCTGTTTTATATTTAGGTATTCGTTAAAAAACTTCTCTGCTTAATTAGTATTCCACGTTAATCTAATCCAATCATTGTTCCATCTCATATATATCTTATCTAAAAGCGCTACTATTCATTAGCGTGCTTTTATCATTCGTTATTTTCTGACTGTCCCCTTCTGTATACGCCCATTTCCTTATTTCTTGTAAACTCAATATGATTCCGTGGACATTGGTGTGGGTTATATGTTCGTTTACTATGTACTTATCTTATTATACCTTAGCCGACTATTAATATTGTAACATATACCTGTTTTTAGTCCCAAATAAATAAAACAAACATTTTTTTTTTTATTATACACAAATATAAAATTAATTAACTTTCTTCTAGTGTCAATATTTGCTTTTAAAGCACCAACAAAATATGTACACATCTGTAAAAATCTGAACTATCTAGCTATAACAGTTCATGGGATACAATCTGGTAACAGACAGATAGACAGCAGAGTCCTAATAAAAGGATTCCATTCTCACCCTCTGGTTACGCAACCCTAAAAAATAAAAAAATGCATTTTTATTTTATTGTAAAATATACGAAAAAATCACTTCGAGTAAGTGTCATAAGCACTTGCGCGAAGATTTCATTCCAACATTGTAATAAAATGATTTGATTTTAAATCACCTAACCTGTTCCTCGACCATAATATTGACTTGCTCCCAATAATCCAGGCTATCGGTGGTCTACTATCAAAAATGTCAGACCTGCTCCACTGTGTGAACTTGAACCGGTTCCAACCGTCCCCTGACGAGCTACAACTGACACGTGAGGCGGCGCAGCTCAGCATCGTCAACGAATTCTCTGCAGGTAAGGAACTAACTTGCGCAGGAGCGGTTCTGGAATTGGTCTTTTAAGAGGAACCGGGACCCCTATGTGTAGACAGTGATCACCGGGGCGGCTTTTCTTTCTTTTTCAGCCTATAGAGATTCACTGTTGGACTAAGGCCTCCCTCAAGGCTTTCATTACAGTGGGGGGGGGAGGGGTACCATAATCCACCCGCTTGCGGGTGGGCGATCGCAGTAATTTGATATTCCACAGGAGTAGTGCTGCTTCCCTGGTGAAGCTCCCTTTAGATTCCTGGTGGAGTTCCCTAAGTAAGTAGCCTTTTACGACATCCACCAGACGATATGGGATGGTACTATTCTAAGCCCGGTACCACACGGGGTAACCAACCAAAACCACGGATGGTTTTAGTGAGGTAAAAATCCCACACTCTCCGACCTCGATCCTCAGAGATCGGATGCCTTTTGAAGATTTACGGACAACAAAAAAATGTGATTCACAAGTTGTGGTCTTTACCGCTTGATTAAAGCCTACGGGGAGTAGGCCATAGTAACTGGACACCTGTGTCCTAGCAGTGAACGTCTGAACAGCACAATGGAATTAATGGAGACCACCCAACTCTTGACACTAGTTGTCAAACTTTTGGCACTACCTTTAATTATACGACAAAAAAGGATCGCTCAAATTTCATTTTCAAATTTTATTTGTTTTATACTGTCGTTATTTAAATTTAAACAAATATTAACTTTATTTTAATGGAGATAAAGTTGATTTTAGAGTGTTGTAGCGTAGACTGGAATTTGTTTCGTTGGAATTAAAGTTTTTTTTCCATAAACCCATATATGTATGTTTGTCGGGGGCCTACCCATGCTGCGCAACCCCACGACAAGGTGGACCGACAACCTGGTGAAGGTCGCGGGAAACCGCTGAAGGTCGTCGTGGACCAGCCACCGTCGCAATATTATTATAGACACCCCGAACCTGACCGACCGAGTTTACCATTTTGTTTCTTATAGGAAGTGTCAATATAAAGATCCTAACAGTCGCTAAAAACTGAAGGTCTTCTAAGAACCATTTAGCTTCAAACACTGTACGTAATCAAATTGTTGTTTGTCTGTAGGCGTTGTGTTCCTGAACAGTGAAGAACAAGGTGAATCTCTTACCAACGTGCAGTATAAGATCAGGATGGACATCGAGAACGCACCCACCACCGAACGACTTAAGGACTAGTATGTATAATTTACATTTTCTTTAATAAAGCCGTCATATCTCACAAAATATTAGTTATCTTACTAGTGACCCGCCCCTGCTTCCCTTAGTACCATGATGACAAGTAAAAACATCGAGATCACTGTTACCTATATCTATGTAAAAAACGATAAAACAAATCTTCCGGTATAGATCCAAATGGTAGTAAAATCCGCACCAAAATTAGTTTTGTAATTAAGAAGGTGTAAGCAGTCGTAGAGACAGAACAGAAGAGTGACTTTTGTTTTTACTGTGTACAGATAAGAATTAACATTAGAATCATATAAAAGACATAATATATTTACTTGGAGTTTAACTACAGAAAGTACCTATTTGACGTCGAAATAAAAACCTCAGACTTTGGATTCTCCCTCTTAGTCAAAAAATTGTATTGTCTTTAACCATATTATTACATCACATACATTTATAGGTGTAGCCCAGGGGCGGTTCCGGAATTGGTATTTTAAGAGGAACCTGGGCCACCCCAGTGATCATCACCTGCATATAGGGGTGGTTCGGAATTTTACCTCACTAAAACCACTTTTAGTGAGGTAATATTCCCACACTCCTCTTAGGTCAAGTGCTTTTTGAAGGTTTCATTAACATACATATTGATAACGTTTTATGGAAAAACTTTCCAAGTGCTAGTCGCCCCGAAGACATCCAATTTGATTCCAGTTGTCGTACTTTTGAAAGCCTTTTTCCCATCAATAGCAAATTTCTTCTGTTCTTCCTCCAGCCTCTGGATCCCAGGTCCAGAATCCAGCTTCATCGAGCACATGCGCTATTTCCGCGGCTTCGTGCTGATCCAGGACATCGTGGACAAAGCCATTATTCGGCTGTCACACAACTCCACTCGACGGAAGAGACAGGTTGAGGAGGAGACAGACTGGGCTGTGTACACTCAACAGACGCCCTACCCGTGCTACAGGAAGGACTAGTGAGTATTAACATATCCTAAGTACGGAACATGAGGTCAAGCTACAATCAACCTTGAGGCTTAATGCTTTAGAGATAAAGTTGAAAATCTAATAAAGAACTCTGACAAGATGGTAGTAGCTTGATGTGCTATTATTTGTACATAAGGCAGACCTGCACCGCCACAAATGCGAGAACTCGAGCCCGTTTGCGTGCATCTTAAGGACATGTGCAGATAGTATATACTTGAAAAAGTTCGCGAGCGGCCAATGATGATTTGCTAACGTGCATATAAAAATCAAAAGTCTTTTATTTAAACTAGGCTGAGAATCAGTACTTTTTGATCATCAGTATTACATAAAAACATAATATATATATTCGGGTTTCACCGTAGGTATTCTCGAATACTAAATCATTCCATTCCATTCCATTTTGTACGTTGTTGAAACGTCACATTTTTGTACGTTGTTGAAACGTCACATTTTTGTACGTTGTTGAAACGTCACATTTTTGTACGTTGTTGAAACGACACATTTTTGTACGTTGTTGAAACGACACACTTTTGTACGTTGTTGAAACGACACACTTTTGTACGTTGTTGAAACGTCACATTTTTGTACGTTGTTGAAACGTCACATTTTTGTACGTTGTTGAAACGTCACATTTTTGTACGTTGTTGAAACGACACATTTTTGTACGTTGTTGAAACGACACATTTTTGTACGTTGTTGAAACGACACATTTTTGTACGTTGTTGAAACGACACATTTTTCGAACACATGGAGCAATGGCAAGTTCTAAGTTATATTACTTTCTAAGTATATCTTGGACACCAATCACTGATTACAAGGTGAAGCAAAACATCTTGAAGAAACCTAGACTTTTTAAGACTGAAATCGTTAAACCGTATTGAGCAAGCGTGGCGATTACGCTCTATCCGTCTCTTTATGAGAGGAGACCTGTGCCCAGCAGTGGGACGATAAAAGGTTGATGATAAATGATTCATAAGTCGCGACCGTGACTGGAGCACCACTGCCCTCTTACAAGCACCATTCCTTAGGAATTCTGTGAGTACTAATCCTCTTGTTGTGACAGCTACCAGACGTCTCTGTACGAGTCCCAGTCGCTGATCGTGGCGTTCTTCTTCTCTTTGCTGTTCACGGTCGCGTCGGCTGTGAGGTTCATCGTGTCGGACAAGGAAACTGGAAATACTATGGTGAGATATCATTTATAACCGATAATTCAAGCAGAAGATATACAATATGTAAAGAAAACCCTGTCCGATCCGTGAAGGTATTGTTAGGTATCGATAACTGATTCTACTAATGCCTACAAAACCGGGCTGATCTTAAAAAAGAATCCTAAAAAAATGAATATTATTTCGCAAAAAGAGGCGTTTCGCGTGCGAAGAGGGGCAGGGCATGCGGCACGCGGTCGCATTGCTATTCTTTTTTTTTTTTTTATAAGTTATAAACAAGCGCTTGACCGCAATCCCGCCTGATGGTAAGCAGTGATGCGATCATTGATGGTAAAGCGCGCTAGTTTATTAAGAACCTATTCACTCTAGCCTTGAAGACACTCAAATTGTAATGTGACGGAAACACCGTCGCTGGCAAATTGTTCCAGTCCCTCGATGTACGCGGTATAAAAGAGGAAGCGAAACGCTTCGTCCGGGTCGCAGTGGTATCAATAACGTAAGGGTGGAAACTCGCCGTACGACGGGTCGTCCGATGGTGGAACGGTGATGGGGGAATTAAATCATGCAATTCCCTTGCACACTCACCAGAATGCAACCTATAGAAGACCGAAAGGCTGGCTACTCTACGCCTGTGCTCCAGGCTTTGGAGACCGTTTCGAGTTAAGTCTGGGTCGCCAATCAGCCAAGAATTATTATTATTATTATTCGCTCAGAATTATACCTTAAAAAATAATGTCACTTTTTAAAAATTACCAAATTTTGGGGAAGTTGGAATTAATTCGCGAGAAAAAGACATTATTTCAAAATTCACTAGTATTGTTACTATGCTTATTATGTAAAATTTCATATGTTATTTGGTCATGTGTTTACCTAACCTTTATTATCCTTACGGGTCGGACAGGGTTTTCTTAACATATTGTATTTTTTTTTATGTTCCGGCATGATGTCTGTCTGTCTGTGAAGCCGTACGTAGGACGGGTCTGAGCAGTTGTGTTGCGATGTCGGCATACATCGCACGGTACGATGTGCCAAAATTTGTTGTGTCGGAGTTTGGTCGTGAAGAGTCTCCAGATCAATCTCCCTCTGGCACAACATCGTTGGTCGTATTGTTGGGTTTAACATTGCATCACCTCGTTCTACTGCCATCTTCTTTCCTATTCACTAAGTTTTTAAGTGAATAGGCACTTAATAAACTAGCGTTTACCATTAACGATTGCATCACTGCTTACCATCAGGCGGGATTGCAGTCAAGCACTAGTTTATAATTATTAAAAAAAAGGAGAACAAGAGATCTGTATATTAATTAAGTCCTGTGACTTGGTGACTAACGAGTAATCATTTTTTTTTTATTATTATAAACTAGTGCTTGACTGCAATCCCGCCTGATGGTAAGCAGTGATGCAATCGTTGATGGTAAAGCGCACTAGTTTATTAAGCCTATTCACTTAAAAAAACTTAGGAATAGGAAGGATGACGGCAGTTGAGCGAGGTGATGCAATGTTAAACCCAAGACCAACACGACCAATGATGCTGCGCCAGAGGGAGATTGATCTGCAGACTCTCCACGACCAAACTCCCGACACAACAACATTTGGCGCATCGTACCCGGCACACATCGCAACACAACTGCTCAGACCCGTCCTCCGTACGGCTTCACCAGACATCATGCCGAAACACGACGAATCGCTTGGCGGCAAGACTTTGTCTGGTGGGTGGTAACTTCGCCGGCAGCCGATGTTATGGCCTACCACCGAGAAAAACGATTATAATGAACATCATTATTTGTCTTCAGCTCATGTCAGTGATGGGCGTGGACCTCCGCTGGCACACTCTCTCCTGGTTCCTCTCGTCATTCGTTGAGATGACTATAACATGTGTGTGCGTGACACTGATCTTGTTCCTGGGTCACGTGCTCCCCAACACTGATCCCAGTCTCGTGTTCACACTGCTCTTCATCTTTGGGCTGTCCGTTCTTAGCTTCTGGTAAGTCATTATTAATGGTTAAGAGTTATAGGTAACGTTATTTGCACCAGCGTGACCTCGGGGCTGTACCTGTATCATCGAACCCAGTCTCGTGTTCACTCCATGTTTTACACGTCAACTGTCTGTGCTGAATTCCCGGCGAGTGGAACTACAAGTCCGTGGGCGTGCCCAGGGGGGGCAAGGGGTCAGTTTCTTCAGGTAGAAAAATGGTTCAAATGTAAACTAGGAATATTAATAAGTTATAGTAGTATACAACAATTTAAGTAATTATAGGTGGAAAACTTTAAATCTTTAGTTATTGTTTTTAGTTAGTTCTTTAGTTAATACTAGCTTTCCGCCCGCGGCTTCGCCCGCGTGGAGTTCCGTTATATCGCGCTTTTTAGATTTCCCTC
This sequence comes from Sesamia nonagrioides, assembly GCA_017933935.1. Lineage (NCBI taxonomy): Eukaryota > Metazoa > Arthropoda > Insecta > Lepidoptera > Noctuidae > Sesamia > Sesamia nonagrioides. The sequence goes on along the minus strand of JADWQK010002023.1, from coordinate 109,338 downwards.
GGGAACATCAAATTTTTCCGGGATAAAAGGAAGCCTATGTTCTTTCTCAGGATCTAAAGATTGTCTGTGCCAAATTTCATCAAAATCGGTTGAGAGGTTTAGGCGGGAAAGCGTAACAGACAAACAGACAGACAGACAGAGTTACTTTCGCATTTATAATATTAGTATGGATTTGTATGACCTACAGGTAGTTGTTCCGGGTCTGAATATTTATGTATGTGAGTTTATATATTTGTAAACGCACCCACTATACAGGAGAAATTCCTAGTGAGGGGCAAAGTATTAAATAAATAAAAAAAAATACAGTTTCTTAAAAAAATACAGTTTGATAGCTGTCTCTAATGGCACATCCTCCAACAGCTACATGCTCTCGAAGCTGTTCAACTCGGCCAGCCTGGCGGCCGTGTTCACCGCCATCATGTACCTGGTTAGCTTCATGCCGTTCATCATCATTCTGTCGCTGGAGGCCGTGCTCTACAGCTCGCTCAAGACCTTTATCGTAAGTTTCAGTTTTATATAACCTCTCTTTTTATACTGGCTGTGCATTTGACCATCAATAAGTAACTACCTCGGATTGAGTACGTTCAGAATCTAGTCGTAGTCGTCTCGGTAACAAACAAAATATGACAATATTTAATCCATATACACACTTACGGATTATTTTTTTTATAAGACGATACAAAAGAAAATAGAAAAACATAGTGATTATCCATCTCTCGTTCTAATAATTACTAGCTATTACCCGCGACTCCATCCGCACGATAGACTTCAGTTTACAGCGCGCGATGATTCCCGTTTCCGTGGAAAAAAAAGCTCAGTTGATATAAAATAAGCGTCTGTTATTTTTTTTTTTTTTATACGGAGATGTGGGAATTAAATCATACAATTCCCTTGCACACTCACCAGAATGCATCCTATAGAAGATCGAAAGGCTGGCTACTCTACGCCTGTGCTCCAGGCTTTGGAGACCGTTTCGAGTTAAGTCTGGAATAGGAGTAATATGTACGTCCGCGTTTGCTCCCGTTTTCGCAACATTTTTTGTTATTGCTCTGCACCTATTAATCATAACGGGATGTTATATAGCCTATGTTCTTTCTCAGACTCTAGGGTATCAGTGTACCAAATTTCATTTTCAATCGGTTAAGAAGTTTTGGCGTGAAAGCCGGAGAGACAGACAGACAGAGATACTTTCGCATTTATAATATTAGTATGTAGGTATGTATTATTGTAGTTTTACTATCGATAATATTGTTACAAATGCACCTAATGTCAATGGCACAAGGTTCAATATTGCGTAACATGTCTTACGTAACTTTCAAGCTCTATATCTGAGACCTAGGCATTGTAGAGGTACGATATAAAAACACATTGCTAGAATGTCCTATCGAATGGCACAGGTTTCATCAATATTGCCAACGAAATGTCGACATCGAAATAACTAGAAACTCTTTTCCTGTGAAGTACCTGTGGGTACCTGCTGAACGTACTCAAAATTAAGCGTTATTCCTTTATTTCATTTTATGTACATATAAATTATATTTTTAAACATTTCTAAGTACATAAAAAAATACATAAAAAAAACATTTAAAAATATAAAAAATAGTAGCCCACCGGTATCGGGAACAGGGTCCAAGCTACCGGCGGTCAGGGCTCCAGAGAGAGGAACTTCCTGACGATGCGAGCCGTGTCCAGCAGTACCGCTTTCTGAATCAAGCCCTTGATCCAGCTGCCTAACGATAGCCTCCTGAGGTGTTGGTCGAGGCTCTTGGCTATTAAGTCATTGGCAGTCACGACTATCGGTACAATGATTGCTGAATCCACTTCCCACATGTCGACAACCTCGTGAACCAAATCAAGATACTTGATTTGTTTATCTTTCTCAGCTTTCACGGGGTTCTCATCATGTGGGATGGTTATGTCAACAATCATTGCACGCCGCTCTGATCGATCCACCAGCACTATATCAGGCTTATTGGCAACAATAGTCCTGTCAGTGATGATGGATCGATCCCAGTACAATGTGATATGGCTATTTTCAAGAACTGGGTCAGGCATATACCTGTAGCACCTCCGATTCCACAAGTTTGCATTTAAGAGCAAGTTGCTGATGAATTATCCTGGCTACAAGGTTGTGTCTATGCAAGTACTCTCCGTTACCTAGACGAGAACACCCGGAAATAATGTATCTAATTGATTCTCCCGGCCGGTGACATGCTCGACAGATGTGAACTGTGCCGTCTTTCACAATGAATCTCCGGTAATTGTTCGGCATCATAACTTCGTCAATAATTACAAAGACAAAACCTTCGGGTTCCCCAAAGAGGTCACCGAAACGTAGCCAGGCTACGGACGCTTGAAAATCTACATCGGGCCCGTGTAGGGCTCGGAAGAAGCGTCCGTGAAGCTCTTTGCTCTTCCATACCTCCAAGCGATCATTTGTGTCAAGCACTACTGGTTTACGCCAGTTCTCTTTAGCCAAGGAGAGCGGTGTAAGGCCCTTTTCAGCCGCAACCACATCTCGATGCATCCCCACGTCGGTTTCTAGAAAATATTCCAGCGGACTCAGCGGATGAGTCGTCTGCATTTGACTATCGAAGCGAAACAAGCGATATGCACGAAGCGATAATCGAGAATATCTACAGCGACAACTGCAACGAGAACTTTGAGGACTACATCGGGTGACTTCTGTAGTGTTGTTGTGTATACATTCCCTTTCCTAATTTCTACGTTCGTTCGTGGACGTAAAGGAAGACTTCGGTGCAACATCAGTTACGTTCTACTTGTCATTGCCTACTATAGACTGTACCCCTAGCTCGTAACAATAATTTGAATCTCCAAAAACTTCCTGTTGTATTGACAGCCACCTTTTATTCCAGTGTCTGTCGATGTCGTCGTCTCTGTGCTACTCGTTCCTGCTGATCACTCGGTACGAGGCTCGCGGCGCGGTCGCTCGCTGGTCGGACGTGTGGAGCTCGCTCGGCGACAGTGACGACATGAGCATCGGGTTCGCAGCACTCATGATGCTCGCGGATGCTGTGCTGTACTTCATCGTGGGATTCATTATTGACCGATATTTTGGTACGTAATCTTCGTCTATTATTTTACAGTTGTATACTAAATATTATATACCTAGAGGTAAAAATAAATATGATGACGTAAGCGATGGCCAAGCGGTAGGGTCGTCAGCACCTTGGTGTGGTAGTAAGAGTCCATTTCGTAATTTTGAATTAAAGCACGAAGAGTAAATATACCCTCAATTCTGTAGAGGTAAAACTAAATAGGAAATAATCGACATTTTCGCCCCGGAGGAGTGCCCTGGTCCGCGTCTCAATACGAAGTGACCGTTCGACAGTCCCCACTTTCCAAAACGACTCCGTGCACGTGCCGCCATTACAACATAACGTCACAGCGTTTACCGCACTACTAAGTACATCAAATGAGCAACATTTACTAAATTATATCCTTTCCACGACAAATATATGTTTGCATAAGGTAATCTCTTGATATACTAATTCAATTATAGTACTTATTTCTATGAGAATGCCACACTTTTACGCCAAATGTTGTTGTCGGGAATTTGGTCGTGGAGAGTCTCCACATCAGTCTCCCTCTGGCGCAACATCGTTGGTCGTGTTGTTGGGTTTAACATTGCATCACCTCGCTCAACTACCGTCATCTTTCCTATTCCTAAGTTTTTTTAAGTGAATAGGCTTAATAAACTAGTGCGCTTTACCATCAACGATTGCATCACTAATATCTGCGGGGTTGCAGTCAAGCACTAGATAATAATTATTAAAAAAAAAATATTTCATTTACCGAATAGGATACATTTTATGGTAATCGCTATGCATGTGAAACCGCAGGGGGCAATGCTAGGGAATATTAATTAGAGATGGAACTTATACTTTGACATTACCTACCTAATATACATTTTCTACTCTCAGGTATAAAAACCATAAAAAGCAACATAACTCACTGCACCACCACGGACGAGAAGGCAGGCGTCAGCATCGTGAACGTCACCAAGATTTACGGAGCACGTTCTCGGAAGCCCAAGGTCGCGCTGGACAACGTCTCCATTGAACTGCAAAAGGGACAAATCACCACCCTGCTGGGACATAACGGGGCGGGGAAGACCACGCTTATGTAAGTAAAGAAACGAAGAAAAAGAAACAATACAAGCACATAACAAACACAAGTCAACAAATATAAATGTATATGTAAATAAAGCGAATCTATGCTATTTTTAACACCATCACCGTAAAATTTATAGAGGGATATATTTATTTTCATTATTATCACTACGCAGCGTGGGTGGACAAGGTGGACTGACGACCTAGTGAAGGTCGCGGGAAACCGCTGAATGCGGGAGGCGCAGGACCGATCGTCATTGAAATACTTGAGGGAGGCCTATGTCCAGCAGAGGACGGCTTTCGGCTGAAATGATGACGATGATTATTATTATTATCTATACATCTACGCCAAAATATAAATGGCACAAAATATTGCATAGACACATTCACTTTTTTAGAAGATAATACTCTACTTATGGTTCTAAGTTTATTGAGATGTTGCAAAAAGTAATAAAAAATGTTAGTCGGAATTGTTGTATTATGTTCTAACATCTACGGCGAAGGTCAATGCGGACTACGCTGTAGTCAAACTACGCCATAGCGTAACTACGCCGTAGCCTAACTACGCCATAACGTAACTACGCCGTAGCCTAACTACGCCATAACGGAACTACGCCGTAGCCTAACTACGCCATAACGTAACTACGACGTAACCTAACTACGCCATGGCGTAACTATTCCGGAGTGTACTTACGCTGTAGTGAGCTACGCCCCAGCCGATCTTATTCGATCTAGTCTTCGGTGTTTTTTTGGCTTGGAAGATAACAATTTGAAGAATGATTACAAAATCAATGCATGGAGATTATAAGTAGAGTTGATTGTTAGAAATTTCGCTGGGCGTGTACAATATACACCGACAATAAATACATCGACAATCTCCCCATAGTAAAATCCTCACGGGCATGCTGAAGCCCACCAAGGGGCACGTGATCGTGCGCTCTCCGGGCGCGCGCACTCCGCTGGGCGTGTGTCCGCAGCGCGACGTGCTGCTGGAGTACATGAGCGCGCGCGAGCACGTGCAGCTCTACGCACAGCTCAAGAGCGGACGGAAGGCGCACGAAGTACAACACGAGGTGGACAAGTGAGTACCGCTCCGTTAAAAGAGTTATGACATCTTTAAATAGAAATAAACCGTGGGATACTCAGAAAGATTTGCGATCATAAAAAAAATTTCTATTGGTGCATGTGTTTTTATCACATATCTTCCAAGTACTCCACCAGCCTCTATACAAAGTTTCATGCGTCTGAACCAGTTTTCGAAACACTTTTTCCAGATCGCCGCAGTCACCTCGTTTACAGACTGCTCGAACGCTGACAGCGCATCATCCAGCGATGAAAATTGTATCCCTTTGAGCTGATCTTTTATTTTTGGAAATAAGAAAATGTCACACGGTGCTAGGTCTGAGCTATAAGGAGGGTCACCCAGGAGTTTGACCGGTGTACTGTCCTGGAAGTCCCTCCTTTTGATTATGGCGTGGGCGGGCGTATTGTCGTGATGATGCAATAACCCACGAAACCCTGTTTTTGGTCGCTTGTTGCTCACAACAGAGAAAAATTCTGTCAAGCATTTGATAGTATACCATTCAGCGTTAATGCTTCTTTTGTTTCGTAAAGGAATTGACACTAAGTAGCCAGTCAAGTGAAAAAGCTCGCGATCAAAATCTTACCCCCGCTTCTAGATCTCTTCACTTTGGTAGGCGTTGATTCGTTTTGAAACACCTAAACCGACGACTGGCGCTTCGTTTCTGGGTCGTATTGATAATTGCAAGATTCATCACCTGTAACGATGTCATAAACACGCCGCGACAAGCCTGCCTCAAATTTGTCTACCATATCATGGCACCATTCCACCCATGCCTGCTTCTGAGCATCAGTGAGATTGTACGGCACCCACCGTGAAACTGTCCTCAGCAACCGAAGATGCACGTGCAGAATCTCGTGAAGACTTCCTGGTTCAATCTGCAGTTTATGCTGAATTTCTTAGTATGTAATTCGTCTATTGTCTTGGATGAAACTTTTCACTGCTAGCAGGTTTTTTTTATAACAGCCGTCGAAAGGCGACCACTTCTTTCTTCATCTCCCAAAGTTAGTAGACCGCGCTTAAATTCATTATACCATCAATACATACACAGTTGCCTTAGACCGGCCTTCACCATGAATGCCAATTGAAGTTTATCATACAATTTGTCTGGTTTCAGGCGACATTTGAAATCGTAAAAAATCATGGCGCGAAAATGGTCTTGACGCAAATCCATTTTTTCAAAGAGATACAATAATTTTAATTAGCTCGCAAAAAATGTGGCGGGAAGTTTTTAATTTAGAACGTACCTATTATTAGTTATAAATAACCATATTTTTTAAATAAATTATAAGTGGCCAGTTTCTCATATATAAAAACTTTTTGTCGCAATACTTTCCGAGTGACCTGGTATTTATCTGATTTCGAAAAAGGAAGATTTTTCCAATTCGCCGGAATCTTTTCATTTATGTATGTTCAACGATAATTCTCAGAACTCGCTCACACTTTTTCCAACAACTCGGAAACATGTCAACGAATTTTTAAATTTGAAGGTCACAGAGTGTTATGAGAAAATAAGTTATAACTATTTTAATAATAATTTGACACCCGCAACGAAATGTGTTGTTAAAATCACGTGTCAGAAATGTGTGTCCAAATTGCGAAAAAATTCTTAGCGTTTACGATATTCGTCCCATGAAGGTAATTTTCTATATAAATTAAGTTTAAACTTATAAATATGACGATACGAAGAAGTCTCTAAAAAGGAAAAAGCCTCTAATTTTGTGACCGCCTTTTTTTAAAAACAGTACATACATATTTATTTCTAGGTACTTTGAAATCAACTGAAGCTTTTCATTATCTGTGTTTTCCAATTATCTCGATCAGTAAAGTCGTTCATTGCCAACCTATTAAAGCAAAGTAAGTGAACCCGGCCTTTATTTCAGAATGCTACAAGTCCTGTCGCTGGGTGCGGTATGTTCGGAGCCGGTGGCGCGGCTGTCGGGCGGCACCAGGCGGCGACTCTGTGTGGCGCTCGCCTTCATCGGCGAACCTCATCTCGTGTCCTTGGATGAGCCTACTGCTGGAGTGGACCCTGCGGCTAGAAGGTCAGCTGAATTTAACTGTGCTAGTTACAGTCACGAGCACCGTTGTGTCAACACCTTCCAACTTTCTTTTCTGTTGTTATATTTTTCTGAAATCACGAATACAATGTTTGAAATACGACCCATTACATAAATCTATGGGTTCAAAAATGTTGTTCGTAACACAGACAATTTCATTACGAAATCCATAAATCGCTATTGATTAAAACCAAATGTATACATACTTTTGCACCTAACTTTACCTGAACATTTTCTTTGAACGTACTAATCTCCAAAACTCCGAGTTGAATTGCATTTAAAAAAAACGGAGCTATTAAACGAGTCAGTTTTTGAGGAACGCTATTTATTTATCATCAAGGCTTTTTACGCAAAGACACTTAGGAGCCAGAGAAAAATATGTAAATCGGCAGGAGGCTTAACATGTTCATAATTCCAGGGACATCTGGTCGATGATAGTGAAGCTGAAGGAAGACCGCACCATCCTACTGACCACACATCACCTCGACGAGGCGGAACTGCTCAGTGACCAGATTGTCATCATGCACAAGGTAATAATAATAATTTCTTTATTTGTATAGAATGAAAGTATTATAATAAATTTGTTGTCATCAGATATACTCCCAGTACATTCTGCCTTTTGGCATTCAAAAATATAGAGGTTCACTTATAGATCAAGTATAAACATAAAAGGATCGCTCTATCTTTTTTTTATATATAAATTATAAACTAGCGCTTGACCACAATCCCGCCTGATGGTAAGCAGTGACGCAATCATTGATGTTAAAGGGCACTAGTTTATTAAGAGCCTATTCAGTCCAGCCTTGCAGACACTCAAATTGTAGTCCGACCGAAACACCGACGCTGACAAATTACTGCACTCCCTCGATGTACGCGGTATAAAAGAGGAGGCTAAACGCTTTGTCCGGATAACTATCGATAACACACATCAGCGTCACTAAAAAAGAAAATAACTTGCCTTTTCCCAACTAGATAGGGGTCAGCTTACAGTCTAACCGGATTCAACTTAACACAGATATTTTACATGGAGTGACTAGCTATCTGACCTCCACAACCCGGATACTGGGTAGCATACCATTACCCTTCTTTTTTTTGTTCTGGATGGGAAATCGTCAAATGACTTCTCCCGCTCTTGGCAGAGTGGAAGGGCGTGTCAGATTTTTGACTGACTATAACCCAGCCGTGTTCCTTCACTTGCCTGTGCGCCAGGGCCACGGTTTCTTTTTTAACCAACCCGCAACCCTGACCCAGGAGGCATCGGTTTTCGTGGACCCCGTCACGATGTGCTGACATCTCTTGAAAGCGCGCGTGAAAATCGCGCCGTCGACTCGGGCCTGTTGGGTAATTACGTAACACTTATCATTCAGGTTTCATTTTGTGAAACGGTGATGTCGGTCTCCGTGGCGCAGCGGTCAACACGCCTGCCTGCGACGCGGAGGCCCCGGGTTCGATCCCCGGCCAGGTCATGATGGGAAACGATCTTTTCCTGATTGGCCTGGGTTTTGGATGTTTATCTATATATGTATCTATTATAAAATATAGTATCGTTAAGTTAGTATCCCATAACACAAGTCTCGAACTTACTTTGGGGCTAGCTCAATCTGTGTGATTTGTCCGTATAAATTTATATTTTATTTTGATAGTTTAACAACATTTATTGCGTTAATTAGGTTGTTGAGTGGACATATTTTCGAACACGTCATGGCGTAATGGATTAGCAATATACTTCGAAATTATTTCAACTGATAGTATTAATGCATTATGTAATTAGGGTACTGGTCCTTACCGGTACCATACCCCTTGTTGAGATTGGTTGTCAGACCTTTAAGCTTCTGACGCCTGTCAAAAACCTATGAATGACAGCCGGGTCCGATTCATGGAGGGTAGTGGTGCCTGGTGCTGCCAAGTGTCACCTGGCCACTTTGGATTCAGTGGAGAGACGTGCAAGGAGGCTGATTGGTGATCCTGATCTAACTCGAGTTGGTCTCCAAAGCCTAGAGCACAGGCGTAGAGTAGCCAGCCTTTCGGTGTTCTATAGGATGCATTTCGGGGAGTGTGCGATGGAATTGCATGATTTAATTCCCCCATCTCCGTTCCACCAGCGGACGACCCGTCGTACGGCTGGTTTCCACCCTTACGTTGTTAACACCTCTACGATCCGGACGAAGCGTTTCGCCTCCTCCTTTATACCGCGTACATCGAGGGACTGGAATAATTTGCCAGCGGCGGTGTTTCCGTCGGACTACAATTTGAGTGTCTTCAAGGCTAGAGTGAATAGGCTCTTAATAAACTAGTGCGCTTTACCATCAACGATTGCGTCACTGCTTACCATCAGGCAGGATTGCGGTCAAGCGCTAGTTTATAATATATATAAAAAAAAAGAGGGTAGTGGTATGAAAAGATGGTCACCCATCTACGCACCAACCGCGGCAAGTGCAACTTTCTGTGAGCGATCGAATGGGTAGGGACAATACTGATTGTGTCACTCGTTATTAAATATCATTATCATCATCATCAGCATGTCAGTCACAGGAAGTCCACAGCTGGACATAGGCCTCCCCCCTTCTTAACTGTATATAACCGATGCATTGCTGAAGGCGTTTTTCCTCGTAAATGGCGACGCGGTTTCATACGAATAATACCAAAGTGTGGTGATAAACCACCGGATGATCCGAAGTCATATCGGCCTATCACGCTTCTACCATCTTTGGGGAAACTTCTTGAGCGCCTCATCGTTCCACGGTTACTACCGAACGGTCCAAAATTTCATAGTAATCAATATGGCTTCACCATCGGTAAATCAACAGTCGACGCGGCGCTTTCTGTCAGAAGAACCGTTAACCAGTCGGAACACAAGTACGTGATTGGTATCTTTTTGGATATTTCTGGGGCTTTTGATAACGCTTGGTGGCCTATGCTGTTGTTAAAATTAAAAAACCGCGGTTGCTATAGAAACATATATAATCTCGTTTACTCGTACTTTATAAACGGTTCCGCGGTACTTAAGCTCGGTCATTTTTCTAGTACTAAAGCACTAACCATGGGATGTCCTCAGGGTTCAGTTGTCGGTCCTTATTTATGGAATTTGGGTTTTGATGATTTTCTCGCGATCCCGCTTCCTTGCGGCTGTTCACTTACTGGTTACGCGGACGATGGCCTACTGCTCATTCAATCAAGTACCCGAGCCGGACTTGAGAACTTGGCCCATACTTGCCTAAATCTAATATCTCAGTGGGGTGATCGTAACCGCCTAGCGTTTGCGCCGCATAAAACCTATCAACTTCTACTAAAAGGTAATCTTAAATCATTGCCTACTATTAAATTTAATAACGTTCCCGTTAAAAAACAGCAATCCGTATGCTACCTTGGTATGGTCTTAGAAAGGAATTTTTCATTTATCGAACATATAAAAATAGTTGGCGAAAAAGCTAAAAGGAACTTTTATGCCCTAACTAGAATATCCAAAGCAACTTGGGGTCTATCATTCCTAACTTTAAAAACTATATATGGAGCTACCTACTTAGGATGTATGTGCTACGGTGCACCTGTTTGGGCCGATAGGGCCAGCATAGGGGCGGCGCGACGTAAACTGCTTCAAAGCCAACGTTTGGCATTGATATTTTTATGCAAGGCGTATAGAACAGTCAGTACTGAAGCCTTACCCGTTCTGGCAGGTGTACTTCCAGTCGATCTTGAAGTACAGCGACGTGCTTCAATGTACTACTCCGCGAGGGGGGAGGCCATGGACACTAACTTTGTTACACAACGCGACCTCAATAGAATTTCTAGATTATTTAAACCTCAGACTGACGTCTGGGAGGACCTCTTATCCGAATGGCAAAGTAGGTGGGATAATTCCATCAAGGGCCGGCACCTCCATCTGTTCTTTCCATCCGTTGGCGATCGGCTGGCTAAGACATGGCTGGAGGTTGACCACTGCGTTGCCCAATTTCTCACAGGTCATGGCAACTTTAAAAGTAAACTGTATTCTTTTAAACTTGTTCCTTCGCCTTTGTGTCAGTGTTCTACATCGAACTGTGAATTTGAACAGTCCGCACAACACATCTTGTGGGAGTGTATTCTTTGGCAGAATGAACGCAATATTATGTTGGATAGTGTACAAGTTACATCCGGAGTTGTTTATTATACGGACCTTGTTGAAACTAGAACTAATTTCCGTGCGTTCAGGCGCTTTTGCCATACCTATTATTGGAATCAATTGTAACAGCAAATACCTACTTAGGACCCATTAACTTGATCAAATGTTATTCCGTGGTGCTTGGCAATCTGGGCTTCTCCCAGTTGCAATAATGTCCCTTTGTGCCGATTGGCCTAGTTCTATTCTGTCTCCTGCTTATTATGGAGGGAAGTGGAAAAAATATCTTTTTCTTACTCCTCCGCTATTCTTTTCTGATTAATTTCGTTGCGGGACCCAAGACAGTTGAAACATTTCTCCGGGACTCGTCGAGCTTCATTGCTCGGCGTTTTTCTGGCGGTCTCCACTGTTGATTCTGGCTTTCAGGAGTTGCAGTGGGTTGGGAACAGTGTGGCGGGTTTTGTCCCAAAAAAAAAAAAAAAAAAGGCCTCCCCAAGAATTTCCAAAAGAACGGTTGGATGCGGCCTGGATCTTGTCCGATGAAGGCCAGCCCGCGCCGCAGCTGAGCCAGTAATATCATAATGTCCCAACAATAACCTCTGAGTTTGTTTCGGCGTTTCTTCTCAGAGCTAGTACTAGGAAACGCCGCGGTCATCAAACCATTAAGTATAACTTTCGATCCAGCCGTCCCCTGCTGTCCTCTCTAGCGACGCCCTAAGCCGAGGTTCGTACCCCACAGGGGGTGCCCTTAGTGCATAGTCGCCTAATTTTAAGTTAGTTCTAAGTGCCCCTGGCTGGAGGCTTTAATTTTTAATTAAGGCATCCACAGGAAAGTCCGGTTAAATAGTTACGGCCTCTAATGGCCACCTACGAGATGCCACAAAAAAAAAAAAAATGCGGCCTGCATCCAGCGCTTCCCTGCGATTTTGGTCAGATCATCGGACCAACTAGTCGATGGGTGTCCAACGCTGCGCTTGCCGGTACGTGGTCGCCATTCAAGAGACTTTCTGCCCCATCGGCCATCGGCTCTACGTGCTATGTGTCCCGCCCACTGCCACTTCAGAGAGCTAATCCGCTGGTCTATGTTGTCGACTTTAGTTCTTCTACGGATCTCCTCATTCCTAATTCGATCACGTAGGGAAACACCTAACATAGCCCTCTCCATAGCTCTCTGTGCGACCTTGAGCTTTCTTATGAGGCACATAGTGAGGGACCACGTTTCTGATCCATATGTCATCACGGTAACACACATTGTTAAATATTTCTGTAATTTATGCGGAAAACATAACCGATTTAAATGAAATTTGACACAGACAATCTTTAGACCCTGAGAAAGGACATATGTTACCTTTTATTGAAAAAAAAAATTATATTGCCGAGGGAAATCTAAAAAGCGCGATATAAAAAAATTCTACGTGGGCGAAGCCGCGGGCGGAAAGCTAGTATATTCATAAAAACATTAAGAACATAAAATGTTTATTACAACATTTATTACCTAAATGATTTAACAAATAAAAATCATTGGCGCCGATTTTCTTGTTCACAAACTAAACTAATTTTAAATTCAGTGCATATTTAAATTCAGTGCATATTTAAATTCAGTGCATATTTAAATTCAGTGCATATTTAAATTCAGTGCATATTTAAATTCAGTTCATATTTAAATTCAGTGCATATTTAATTTCAGTGCATATTTTTCTCTTTATTTCATTAAAAAAAAACTTTTTTACAAAAAAAAACAACCGACTTCTAAAAACCACTACAAAGTAAAAAATAACTAATTTCGGAAGTCGATGTCTTTGGCTTTGTATATTCATTTTTGACACCGACTTCCGAAATTGGTTATTTTTTACTTTGTAGTGGTTTTTAGAAGTCGGTTGTTTTTTTGTAAAAAAGTTTTTATTTTACACTTTTTAGTTGTTAAAAGTACTATGTATTCAGTTGCATCCGGTCAGACTGGAAGCTGACGCAAATATAGTTGGGAAACGACGTAGATTTGTTTACTTTAATTTTTACCCGTAAGTATTCCCTCAACTGCCTATGGTCTACATCATCAAATTTACTGCAGACCATTATTTTAACCCAATGGGTGCAAAGGTCTCATCAATATAAATGAATTGAGTCCAAATACAAGGTAGCTACTGTAAATCGTTTAGGAGTTCCCTGAACTAACCTTTGTCATCATCATCAGCTCCCTAATGACAGTCACCACCCATCTAGGTGTAAGGTTCTTGTCAATACAAATTATTCAAGCACAAACACAAGGTAGTTGCTGTGAATTGTTGAGGAGTTCCTTCGACTGTCTCCCGGCTCCATCATCAGATCTACTCCAGACCTTTATTAAATTGTAGTGCTTTAAAATACTTAATGAAAATGCTAAGAAATGCACTAGTCGCCCCCGCAATTTTTGAAAGTTTCCCTTGTTTTCTCTGGTCTTTCACCATCAAACCCTGATATCCTTATCATGGGATCACCTTGGGAACGTCTTCTTTCCAACAGAAAAAGAATTATCAAAATCGGTTCATAAACGACGAAGTTATTCGCGAACAAACATAAAAAAAAAAAACATACCTTTAAGTCGGTTAAAAAAGGATAGAAAATACCATTTTAGTGTAACCATGTCAAGTTAAGATATTCCATAGACAGTTTAGACCCGATTATAAACATGGCGACCAAAAATATATCAATTTACGTTAGACGCGGACTAGTTTGACAGGTCTAACATATTATGTTCTGTCCTTTTCTTAATCCTTAGGTACTAATATTATAATTCGGAAAGTGAGTTTGTTTGTTTGTTTGTTCCGCTTTCACGCCGTAACTACGGGAACGATTGCTTTGAAATTTTGCAGACGTAAAGTTAGAAGTCCGGATTAAATAATAGGGTACTTTTTATCCCGGAAAAGTTTGATATTCCCGAGGGAAATCTAAAAAGACCGATATAACCATCTTCCACGCGGGCGAAGCCGCGGGCGGAAAGCTAGTGAAATATAAAGAAAGAGATGTACTAAACTAAAAAATTGTTAAGTTTGTGACCAAGTCAATCGAGGCCATTGGTATCTAAAATATTTGTTAAAACATTTATTACATACTAGCTTTCCGCCCGCGGCTTCGCCCGCGTGGAGTTCGGTTATATCGCGCTTTTTAGATTTCCCTCGGGAACATCAAATTTTTTCGGGATAAAAGGTAGCCTATGTTCTTTCTCAGGGTCTAAAGATTGTCTGTGCCAAATTTCATCAAAATCGGTTGAGAGGTTTAAGCGGGAAAGCGTAACAGACAGACAGACAGACAGACAGTCAGACAGACAGACCGACAGACAGACAGACAGAGTTACTTTCGCATTTATAATACTAGCTTTCCGGCCGCGGCTTCGCCCGCGTGGAGTTCGGTTATATCGCGCTTTTTATATTTCCCTCGGGAACATCAAATTTTTCCGGGATAAAAGGTAGCCTATGTTCTTTCTCAGGGTCTAAAGAATGTCTGTGCCAAATTTCATCAAAATCGGTTGAGAGGTTTAAGCGGGAAAGCGTAACAGACAGACAGACAGACAGAGTTACTTTCGCATTTATAATATTTATATATATATATATATATATATATATTTATAATATTAGTATGGATTAGTATGGATAAAAGTTCTGCCTAGTCCCAGTGTGACTCAACCACGAAGGGTTTCACACCAGTACATACTGGTTTAGCGATTAAGCCCCTGTTAAATTTTAATTTTACTCTGTTTTAGTGTTTTTGTGAAAATTTCAACTGTCTTACTATCACGCGATCACTGTCCAAGTTCTTTGGAATCTTAGTAATAGGATCCCGTTTATATCTTTTTGTTTGTTAAAGCGGGTTACCCTGTCTTCGTAGCACCGCTACGGCGTAGCTCTCTCCTAGTAAGGAGAGACGCTACGCATCGCCGTAGCTTACACTGTATTTTCGGTTACCACGTAGCCACTTGAGTTCTTTTCAGTTCTTTCGACCCACTATCATAGTATAATTTCCCCGGACTATCAGAATTGTATCCAACATTATTTGTTTTCTACCTGATAATAGAAATGATGACGGGAAACATTACACAAATGAAAAGTTCCTAAAACTTTTGTATGTTTGCGTAAAATATTACGTAGCACAACGTGAAAGCAAAAGCAAACTACCCTGAAATCAATAACTGGGCGGGATCACTAACAGAAAGGTGGCTAGGGCGGAAACGGTAAGGCGCAAACATCTATTCATCCCTTTCACCCTTACAGGAAAATACATTTACGAATTTTCGAAAACGATTTTTTAAATAATATTAAAACTGTAAACTCTACACGAAAACAAAAATTACTATACGCAACTTTATTCGATTTATTCACCTTCTGAATCAAAATATCGCACCAAGGTCTACCCAGTATGGCACAATAAATCCTGAAAGTTGCAAATCTACATCTCGCAATCGAAATTTACCGTTCCGTTTTACAGCTAAACGTAATTTCGCAATGAATCTCGGGGGGTCCGTGGCTACTCCGGTAACCGGTTCAGGCAGGAGCCGGTCTAAGTCCTGCCACAAGCCATGCTCTGCGATGCTAAGCAATTTAAGCAATCACGTAACGGTAATAGTTGCAAGTAAACTGAGTCAAGATAATGATGATAGAGGTCCAGTCCTCAACCCCACGGCAGTAGCCCATTTGACCTCCTTTTGTTAATTCTGGCCTTCTTCGTGTTGGGGAAACCTCTTTTTGTTTTTTCTGTAAGTTTTTTGAAGGATTTGGTGGTATTTTTGGTGGTTTTTTTTTTATTGTAGTAAAAAATTATTTTTTGTGGATATTTGTGAGAATGATCTGAATTTACCATTCGCTAGCAAGTTACATATATTTCTTGTTGGATTACACAACTAAAGTCTAAAGCCAAAGTATTTTATTTGTTAACATGGTACATAATATAAAATTTGTGCTATAACACTATGTTTTGCCTTGCAAGGTGTACAAATTAATTAAGAACAATATTAGAAATTAAAATTAACGATTGAGCAATTACTTATTTTATACTCTTATCATCTAAAAAGTCAATGATGAAATAGTCTTTTCAATCAAGTATTTCTTAAGTTGTGATTTAAAATTATTTATATTGGTCATACATTTTAAAGATTTTTTTAAAATTCAGACACATTCTCCTTAACAAATATTGAAGTGTCATAAATATAGAGGGATGAAAGCGTAAGTGCTTTTAAATTATCAAAATATGATTTGCAGCTGTCGATAGTTTTTAACAAGCGTAGGCATGGCTGGACGACTTTGTTTTTGGGCTTTAAATGCTATTTCTCTGTTGGTAGAGTTGCCCCAAAACATTATACCGCATGAGTATGTTCTCTGACTAGAGAGCTGGCGTTTTGTATATTAAGAATATTATTACGTTCTTAAATTTTGACACAGTGCGGATTATTTTAGGAATTTACGAATCTTAGGCTGAGGCCGCACTACGGTTAAATCTGTATTTTTATTCTTATGTGTCAGCTCAACATGTGACACTGTGTGAGGTGTATGCATGCAGTGTAGGAGAGGAAGAAGCAAGTTTTTCTGACTTAACAGACAGCTGTGCTGTTTGCAGCTAATGCATTAGGAAGAAGTTAAGGGCAGGGGTTTTGAAGGACTGTCTTTTATATTTTTGACATTTATAAAGTACTAGCTGTTGTCCGCGACTCCGTCCGTGTGGACTTCAGCTTACAGCGCGCGGTGATTCCCCTAAATTAAAAAGAGCTCAGTTGATATAAAATAAGCGCCTGTTAAAATAATGGGAGCAATATGTACGTCCGTGTTAGTTCCCGTTTTCGCAACATTTTTTGTTACTGCTCTGCTCCTGTTGGTCATAGCGGGATGTTATATAGCCTATGTCCTCAGGCTCTAGACTATGTGTGTACTAAATTTCATTACAATCGGTTAAGCAGTTTTGGCGTGAAAGCCGGACAGACAGACAGAGATATTTTCGCATTTATAATATTAGTATGGATTGATTCTCGTAATTTGAATAAATTAACTTTTCTTTTGGTTTGATTTTTGATACCGACCACCCCGCACTGGGCCGGGTGGTTTTCGGCCGCTCTTTATCACAGAGAGGCCTATTTCCCAGCAGTAGTAGTATGTAATGTAATAAAGTGATTATTTGATATGATTGATTATTTTGACTGCACGGTTAGCGCAGTGGTTAAGCTATTGACAGCTGCGCTGCGTGTCGCGGGTTCGATTCCCTCACAGATCAAATATTTGTATGACCTACAGGTAGTTGTTCCGTGTCTGTCTGTTTGTGTATGTGAGTTTATATATTTGTAAATGCACCCACGATGCAGAAAAAAATCCTAGCGTGGGACAAAGTGTTCTTTTTTTTTTTAAAAAAAAAAAAAGGAAGTTCTGCTTTTACAAACTTTTAAATTATCCCAGCTTTTTGGTGACAGCGATGGGGACGAATAATTAATAAAAAACAAAACGTGTTTAATTTTATCCCAATTAGGGTCAAGTCCACACAACCGGCTCCCCCATAGAAATCAAACGTACCCTGGGCAACGGGTACAAGCTGACGGTCATATATCCTGGCCGCGACCTGGAGCACGAGGAGACGTGGGAAGAGCCCAGCCAGGAGGAGAAAACCAAGCAACTGCTGACCGTCGTCAGGGACGTCGTCAAGAACGCTAATATTATTGATGTTAACGGACTTGAGGTGGAGATAGCGCTGCCGTTCTTTGATGCTAATGGATTGAATAATAAGTAAGTAGATTTTTTTAAATAATATAATCTTAAAACTTATTTAGAAAATGTGATTTATGCTCTTCGGTAATCATCGACTATCTTCGGAAATCCGAAGCCGGGAGGATGTGTTTTAATAGAAAATTTAAAAATTGTTTCATATACATTGTGTTTAAAATAATGTAATAAATCGTAGAATAACTGGTGATAATTATACAAGTACAAGAACTCTTTCCAATTACAAAAAAAAACGGGGGGATTCAAGTCCTGGTCCCGTCTGACAAGTTTGGTCGACGCAGTGGCTAAGCAATCGACTGCTGCACTGCGTGTCGCGGGTTCGATTCCCGCACGGAACAAATATTTGTATGACCTGCAATTAGTTGTCCCGAATCTGGCTATTTGTGTATGTGAGTTTAAATGTACAGACAGACAGACAGAGATATGATGTGAGAGTGAAGTGAGTGAGTGTGTATGTGATGAGATGTTTAAACGCACCGCATCTGGAGACCCTCCACGACCAAACTCCCGACACAACAACATTTAGCGCGTCGCAACACAACTGTTCAGACCTGCGGCCCTAGCCAATGTAACATCGCTTCGTAGCGAAGCGAAATCGAATACCAAACCAACCAATGGCGGGAACGATTGACCACGTGATTTATCGCGTCGCGTGGTCAGTCGTTCCCGCCATTGGTTGGTTTGGTGTTCGATTTCGCTTCGCTATGAAGCGATGTTACATTGGCTACAGGCCCTGTTCTCCATACGGCTTACACGACCGGCCGAACACAACGAAACGATTGGCGCAAGACTTTGTCTGGTGGGTGGTAACTTCTGCCGGCAGCCGATGTTATGGCCTACCATTGAAGTATTACCGATACATAAGTTCCCATGTTAGTTTATGTGAATTAAAAAAAAATATTTTATGGCTTTACAACTGCTTAACAAATATTTTATGGTTTTACAACCGCTTAAAAAATTTAAAATATCTATCAGACAACGCACAGTTGAACCCATTGGAGCATTTGGCTGAAGGCTTAAAACATAACATCACGCCTCATATTGCCTAAAAGATTTATCACAGGTGTACCTATAGACCTGAGAATTGAACCCAAGGTCTCATTCTCCCGCACTTGCCTCACCGCCTCAAAGAAGAGTTATAATAATGTATCTTCTTTAATATTGTGTCACCATTTGTAAAATCTTTATATTTATGTTCTGTAATCTATATGGTGTACATAATAAAGAGTATTGTATTCTTTTCTTCTATCAGCTTCCTGCAACTATGCTCAGTGCTCGAAGCCACGCAGTCAGCTCTGGGCTTCAAGAACTACACACTGGACTGCAGCAGTCTGGAGCAAGTGTTCTTCAACATATGCCAGCAGGCCGACGCCCCACAAAACGGAATCGAGTATCGTAAGTGATGATAAATAAATAAAACAAAAACTATAACGCTAACTTTTTTCGAACACAAAAAAAAATATTAAAAAAGACCATTCCCACCCGGCAAAACAGGACGAGATTACTTCTTCTATATTCTAGAAGCATCCTTTCGAAGTCTGATGCCCGTCAACAAGGCAACGTACCGATAATGTGCAGCATTTTGCCAATGTTAAAAATTGTTATTAAGTTGCTTCTTATTCAGCCTAAAGAGTTTCACTGCTGGACAAAGCCCCCCAAGCTAAGACAATCATTGCACTGGGGGGGAGGGACATAATAGCCACGTTGCCATAACCCCATGCTGGCAGGCGGGCTCCATCTTTGTCTGGCATTAGAACCCCCATGGTCATCCTATCGCAAACTGTATACTACTAACTCGTGAATTTAAGAGAACACACACCAATATTTATCAAGTGTAATTTTTATTTTGTCTGTGCTACAGTACCCGAAAGTTCTCCATCCAAGAGTGGGTCCAGCTCGAGTATCAGAACAGACCGTCTAACTCAAGAGCTGGTCCCGTCTGAAGGGCCGCTTAAGGGCACCGCGACGCAACAGTTCCTGGCGCTCATGCACGCCAGATACGTGCATCATATTAGGAATGGGTATGTGTTGATTGATGATTAGAATTAGAATATACGGGATGTGTATCTGACATCGTAACGCAAACTTCGCGAAAAGGCCAGACCGCATGCCGCTAATAATATTAGGATAGTCATTTATGTCGTTAATGAGCGGTTACAGAAATCGGAGTTTTTAAAAAAAAAAGTGTAGGCGCGGCATTTGAACGTTGCGTAGGTATGATGTTGACCCCTGATGTGAACGCTATTAAATTAGCTGATAGGATAGTTTTTCGACTTTTTTTCACATTGCGCTTCTTTGTGTAAATAGCGAAATAATTAATTTTTACTTTAAAATCTTATTGTGTTATTAAAGGTATAGCAATTATGAACTGTGTAAAGTGAAAAAAATGCATGTTTTTTTTAAATCAGGAAAATGCTGCCGAAAAATTCCACCACTGGGGGGTTCAGAATCATGTACTGGATCCATAGTACTCCTTTGTGCGTCGATGTCAAATACACCCTTTAGCTACACAATTATGTTGCGTGTGTGTGTTTGGTTGGCTCTGCAAGACAACTTCTATTGAAAGCCGTAAGCTACCTCCTTATAGAGAACTACTAGTTTTTCGTTACCCACCCAGATGGCTTCTGTTCATGCTGATTTTGCTGCCGACGATATTCATCATCATGGCGATGGGCTTCTCCATGTTGCGTCCGCCCGTAGACAACGAGATCGCGCTCAAACTAGATGGCAACTTGTATGAGAGATCTACTGAATTCTTAGTGTAAGTAACTTATCTTTAACTCTAGAACAAATTCATTGAAAGGCAATGCATAGCCTAACTCCTTACCCCATCTACTTGCGTAGTTAACTAAAGGTAAAGTAACCTAGCACTTTTCTCCACCATCAACCGACTAGGTAAACAATACAATGCCTCAGTCAAGAAAAACACAAGCATTCATATTATCTCAAATAAATACTCCGTCTTCCGTCGTAACATCTTATCATCGTTCACCATCTAACAATGATTGAGCCTTGTCCTTTAATTCTATGTTCTGTTTATAAATTACATTCTTGTTGTTTTAATATTATTTAAATAAATCTTATAATCTTTTAATACATATTATATAAATAAATAAAAATCCGACCACAAAATGATGCATGCTGTGGCAACCTATAATTAAGTCTGCACTCAACATAGGATTTTATATTATTGTAATATATACATGTAACTAGTGTAAGATTTGTTTGTTGTCATAAATATATAAACAAAATAACTAAACGGCTGAACGTAATACCCATTTTTATTCAGTTGTCATACTACGTCACAAATGCACTCTTTAATTTTGCAATGTTATTTTATAGTTTGTAAATAGTTTTGTTTACCTTACCTTTAGTTAATTACGTTGAGACCGGCCGTCTTAAGTGCATTCTTTTTTTTTTTTTAATCGTTGCATTACACTACTTATTTAATTCCTTTCAAGCTGCTTCCACCAGTCCGTGTGCAAAGCTTTTTGGCATCCTTACCGTTTACCTTATTCAATTTAGTTGTTGTATATGTATAATTGCTCTTTTTGTACGCAGACCACAACCGTCAACTTACTCTGAGGAGGTGGACTCATCGTTTGCGGAGAACGTGTTACAATACCTCATGAAGGACAAACAGACCAGGAACTGGACCGCTGACGTACGTATACCTTCTACCATTGGGATCATATTACCACAAGTATTTTAAGATAAGCCAATCATATAATAAAACTTAATTGTTATATAGTTCAATTGGCATATTTCTTTAAGGTAATAATCCATACTAATATTATAAATGCGAAAGTAACTCTGTCTGTCTGTCTATCTGTTACGCTTTCCCGCTTAAACCTCTCAACCGATTTTGATGAAATTTGGCACAGACAATCTTTAGACCCTGAGAAAGAACATAGGCTACCTTTTATCCCGAAATAATATGATGTTCCCGAGGGAAATCTAAAAAGCGCGATATAACCGAACTCCACGCGGACGAAGCCGCGGGCGGAAAGCTAGTGTTTGTATAAAGTTAATAAATCATCATCATGATCATCATCATCAACCTTTTTATCGTTCCACTGTTGGGCACAGGTATCCTATCATAATATATAGAGAAGGATTGAGCGTAATCACCACGCTTGCTCAATGCGGGTTGGCGATTTCAGACTTAAAGTCCAGGTCATTGGTGTCCAAGATATACTTAGAAAGTACATATAACTTAGCCTGACCTGGAATCGAACCCGCGCACTCATACTTGAGAGACCAGCCTCTCAAGTATGAGTGTTAATTTTAACCTGGCCACTACGACTTTTTAGGGTCCTGATAAGATTTTGACTTAGTAAACCGGTTTAATGACAAACATCGTCGAAAACATAAGATTTCTAGTTACACAATTATTTCTGATTCCTTTAGGATAACCCCCGTTGTGTGTGCACCGAGATCAGACAGCAATGTGACGTGACAGCCAATCAGACAAGTTCTTTGCCGGAGATGATGATACTGCCCGACTCAGACACGCTGAACCACTGGCTCGTCGACACACAAGAGATATACATCGAGAAGAGGTAAGCTCGTAACGTTCTTATGTTTTTGCTGCAGGCCGTTAAAACAGAAAAATAGAGCTGGTCTTTAGTTTTTTTACATTCAACTTATAAAAAATAGTTCGTCTTTGGGGTCTGTCATTTTAATTTGAAACAATAATTACCTATGCATTATTTTAAAATACATTCTTAGAGATTTCTATTTAAGTTGTCATGAGCCAGATGAACACCATGTTTTTGTACCCCTATTGACATAACACAGCACGCTGTTCTACATATACAACGTGTAACAAAAAGGGTATATACATACCAAGGCCATGGCATCTTTAGATGATATCAAACGATATCGGAAGGGTTTCAACTCAAAATAAAATACTCAAAAAATTGGTACCAAATTTTCGGTTTCGTGTGTTTCTTAAAATCAAATCATAACAAACGTGGCGGCACACTACATACGTTAATAACTACTCGTTACCCGTCACGTTACTTGCCAAAATCCGATAAATGTCTTCAATATCTCTGTGCGACTAGTATGATAGTAGCCTGTCACAGGCGGTGTTTTTCCTCATAACTTCCTAACATAAAGAGATAGGATTAAAAAACCCTTCCAATATCGTTTGATATCATGTAAAGATGCCATGCCTTTGTTATGTATATACCCTTTATGTTACACGTTGTATAAGATCAGCCTATTTACCTGTGTTAACAAATAAAATGATGTGATTTGATTTCGATTAAAATAACCTTAAGAGGTAAGCGCGATGGTAATACGCGAATATTCAAATGTCTTTTTTGTGATTTCAAGTTCAGTGTCATATTGTTTAAAATATTTTTCTCGAAAGTAACTGTTATGACGTTAAAAATTCAATAATTAAAAGGTAAAGCTTAAGTTCAATCAATAAAATTTCATTACTTTAAAGGTCCAGGGACGTAAGTACTCTTTTTTTTTAATCTTTGCCCCACATTAGAAATTTCTCCTGTATCTTGGGTGCGTTTACAAACATATATATACACATACACAAAAAGCCAGACCCGGAACAACTAATTGTAGGCCATACAAATATTTGCTTCGTGCGGGAATCGAACCCGCGACACGCAGCGCAGCAGTCGATCGCTCAGCTAATGCACCAATTGTGTCATGATTTTTTATTTTCATTTCATTCACTAATTATTTTGCAAAACTAAGTACATTTGCAGAGAACAACAACTCCATTTACAGTTTTGTAGAGCCGTCTCCTGAAACACTAAACACCTCTTTTCCTCCTCAGATACGGCGGCTTCTCCTCAACTCTAAAGAACAACCTCACAAACCTGATCGCCTGGTACAACAACAAGGGCCACCACGCCCTGCCAGCCTACATCAACACCATCAACAGCGCCATCCTGAAGACTGTCGCGAATGCTCCAACAGCTAACATAATAACGTACACGCATCCGCTCAAGATCTCCAAAGAACAGATCAGTAAGGCTACTATGTGAGTATCCAGTTACGAGCTCCTGAAGGTGAAAGAATCGAAAATGTCTATTTCGCCACTACCAACTGAAATCGAACCCCATCCCCTCTCCCCGCAGTTACCAGCACATCGCTGACGCCGGTATCTCGGGTCTAGTCCTCCTCGCATACGGACTGATCAGCGCCGGAGCCGCCATCTACCTGGTGCGGGCACGTGTGAGTCAGGAGAAGAGGCTGCAGCTGCTGTGTGGAGTCAGCCCTGTCATGTACTGGGGCACGGCTCTGGTTTGGGACATGATGGTGAGTGGTTTAGCAGTTCTAGGTTAATGGTACCACCAAGAGCTAAAAGAAAGCGATCAAGGTCACCTCCATCATATTATGGCTAAACATCGATATTGTCCGTGAAGGGACTACTGTCTGACCTCCACAACCCGAAGGCGATATCGAAGCATTGCAGTTAGACCAATTGTTGGACTTTTGAGGGCTCCAACGACCCGTAACGACTGCCTCTAGATGTTCGTATGGCAACCGGGACCAACGGCTTAACGTGCTTTCCGAGGCACGGTCAGACCAGTGCAAATATTCATATTCATGCATAATAATAATAATAATTCATTTAATGCAGATTACTCCATATTTGTTAGTACAATTTTAAGCTTATAGACTAGTGTTAGTAACAATATGACAAAGATACATTTTTAACAATAAATGGCGGATCGAGTGGAGTCCCCGGTGATGGTGGAAAATCGCTATAAGACTGCGTGCAGTCTGATCCAGCGAGCCAGCATCGGAGAGTCCCAGCGGTCCACCAACACGCGCAGGATGGTATTGGGACTGTCGCGCGTGCGTCGTAAGATGGAAGCGCACCGTTTGCGCATGATGGCCGCAAAGCCGTCCGTACCAGCCTCCGCAAACATTGCCGAGGCGCTGCAGTAGCGCGGCAGTCCCATTAGCACCCGGAAAGCATTATTACAAATAGCATAGGAACAAATGTTTGCACTACCCGGGGATCGAACCCGCGCCTCCTAGCGCAGCGGCCGCTTTCGCTTCCGCTACGCCGCGGAGGCTGTCGCGATCAAGATCAAAAGGAAAGAAAATGAAACCAAGTTGTATATTTGTGTGTAGATAATGGCGATAAACATAGTGATTACGGCGGCGGTGATGGTCGCGTTCGGGTTCCCCGTGTTCGTGGAGCGACACAACCTGCCCGCCATCTGTGTGCTGTTTGTGCTCTATGGGTGAGTAATCTTTCAAAGTCGAAATACAATAATAATATTATAGGCTAGGGGTCGCTCACAATGGGCCTCATACGAAGGCTCAGAGTCACACAAAGGGCAATGGAAAGAGCTATGCTAGGAGTTTCTCTGCGTGATCGAATCAGAAATGAGGAGATCCGCAGAAGAACCAAAGTCACCGACATGGCTCTGCGAGTCGCTAAACTTAAGTGGCAGTGGGCAGGGCACATTGCTCGTAGAACCGATGGCCGATGGGGCAGCCCTGGAGTGGCGGCCACGTACTGGAAGACGCAGCGTAGGGAGACCCCCAACAAGGTGGACCGATGACCTGGTGAAGGTCGCGGGAAGCCGATGGATGCGGGCAGCACAAGACCGGTCATTGTGTTTGGGGAGGCTTCCTGAGGCTAGGGGTGTGTTAAGTGTCACGAAGTTTATTGACAACGAAGGTACAGTCGACAGTAGGCAATGACGAGTAGAACATAGTAGGTAGATGTATACGTATGTTAAACTTGTATTAACATTGTATTATCTCTCTCAACTGCCGTCTTTCTTCCTACTCACTCAGTTTTTTTGAGTAAACAGGCTATTGATAAACTAGCGCTCCTTACCATCAATGATTGCATCACTGCTTACCATCAGGCGGGATTGCAGTCAGGCACTAGTTTATAATTTAAAAAAAAAAAATTCTTCCATAAACCCTCAGATACGCGTGTGGCAGTTTCATCCACGTGACTGAAAAGCTGTTCAGCGACGCCAGCATGGCCAACATGATCCTGTTCTGTGGAAATACCTTCCTGGGGCTATCTTTCATGGCTATACTGCTCATGTTCGACATTATCTCCGAGTCTGAGGTAAGTTTTGGAGAAATATAGATTTTCAACTCTCGGCATGGTGGTGAACATTGAAAAACTCACTCGAATTTTCGCAGTACCTTACTTTCTTATCTAAGGGCTGATTTTTCAATCCTCAGATAAACGGTTCAATAACTATCTAAAGAATAAAGTTATTTGGCTGTTTATCAGATGAATAAATGCTCACCGGTTTTTCAACTGTTATTTATTCCATTGATAACTATCTGACACTGCAACTTCAAAGAAGCGAGACAAATATATTGCCTAGACAAGCATTAGAGCAAGACAGATGTTTTTTTTTTACAATTTCTGTCAATAGCGTCACCGTCACACGTGACACGCGTCTATTATTTTTAGGTTATGATGTTTGGTTTATGTGGTTTTTAATTTAAGTAAATTTAAGTGGATTATAATGGAATCTAAAAAAATGCACAGACAGTTTTAAAAGTCTGAATCTTCGATGAAATTGTTTGCATTTAAATATTCATTTATTATGGTCTCTTCTTCGATAGCCAGGTCATCAATACTATCGAAAATATCCATTATAATAAGATTATAATAGTACTTCGTTCAAATCCAAGAAACAACCTCAAATTAACTCTAAGGTGCGTATTACAGAACGCAAAACTCAAACTCCACTTAAGTCTCGTTTCAAGCCATTTGATTGGTTGAAACTAGTTTTAAGTAATGCCTATGCAGAGATCAATGCTTGAGTTTCCTTCTGGAATACGGATCTTTGTTTTCTAAAAATGAACGTCATATTTCAAACTATCAATCGAATAGTGCTGTAACTGGCGAATGTAGATTCTGTCAAGAATGGTCAAGATCAAGAAGTAAGTAGAGTTTTGGCGGGAATGTCAAGATGAGTGTCACGCTCATTTTTCATTGGACTTTTAGAATTATTTATAGTGTCGTTTACTAAATAAAAGCGCGTGATTTATGTAGTAAAAAGTGCATTCAGTGAATAATTCATCAAGAACAGTGAAATATCGCAGCATAGTGGCCACGTCAAGACTTTTTCCCAAACCTCACTCGTAAGACGGGTCACGCGGCCGTCTTTTTCGCCATGAATACCTAATAATTCATAATTACGTGACATTGGCTAAATGCACAAACCGTGCGAAGCCAAAAAATAAAGAAAGAAAGAAAGAACTGGCGAATGAAGCGGCAGATAGATTTATTCCTCAGGTAAACGAGTTATTCGTCAGATAAGTCTTATCCGAGTATTGAAAAACTTAACATCTTGCTATCTGTCGAATGAACCTTATCTACTTGTTTATCTAGCGATTGAAAAACCGGCCCTAAGTTAAATAAAAAAAAACAATTGAAAGTCGATATTCAAATGTTTCATTCGAACACCTCAAACCATGAAGATTCTATGTCAATTCAAAGAACCTATTGCAATAGTTCTGTTGTGCTGTAACAACTACTGATGGTTCTAAAAAATACACCAGACTCCAAAGCTGAAAAAAAAGCTTCGGATGCGACTGGGATTAACGCTGAGATGATGATGATGAAATATGTACCATGTGTTTTGTTTTGCCGTCAGGCGACAGACAACGCCCGCTGGTGGCTGCACAAGCTGTTCATGTGCTCGCCGCAGTTCGCGCTCGGAGACGGCATGCTCGACATCGCCAAGAACACCATACAGGCGCAGGTAAATAAGCGTATTGTTAAACAATTAATTAATACATAGACTGCCACACAACAGAAACTGAATAAATAACGCCTAATTAAATAACGTAACTCGGGTTTCTCTGCGATCGAATCAGAAATGAGGAGATCCGCAGAAGAATCAAAGTCACCGACATAGCTCTGCGAGTCGCTAAAATGAAGTGGCAGTGGGCAGGGCACATTGCTCGTGGAACCGATGGTCAATGGGGCAGTAAGGTTCTGAAGTGGCGGCCACGTACTGGAAGACGCAGCGTAGGGAGGCTCCCATCAAGGTGGATCGATGACCTGGTGAAGGTCGCGGGAAGCCGATGGATGTTGGCAGCACAAGACTGGTCATCGTGAAAAGCCTTGAGGGAGGTCTTTGTCCAGCAGTGGACCTCTATAAGCTGAAGAAGAAGGCAGTGCCTAATTAAATAACGTAGATACCATAACATAAAGTTTTTTTTTTTTTTAAAACCATATTTATTTAGAGGCTTTTGCCTTACAAAGGTTTGCCAGCCTCATCATACCCTAATCTAATTAATTATAACATTAACAGAATATAATAAATGATTAAATAACATTATTGAATTATCCATTGGACGATTTTAACAACTGAAATAAATTTCCTCCAATAAAAAAATCTATTACAAATATGATATTACTTTCAACACCGACGTAATTATTTCTTCAAATCCTTTCTCTGAACAAATAATTTCTTTAATTTTTAAAAATACCTCTCTAAATCTAAATTTCCTAATCTTCTTTTCTCGATTGTTCAATTTCTTGATTACTTACATCCATCTCATCTTCCGTAGAAGACGTTTCCCATTCTGTTTCCATAAATGTTTGATTATCTCGCCTCTCTTTATTTTTATTTTGCTTCTTCGATTTATTAACCTTCTGCCTGCCTGCATAGGTTTTCATTAATGATCACCTCTTGTGTATTCACTGTTGATTGCACAGCACTACTGTATGTTTTCCTATAACATAAAGTTGCGTTATAAACAATTACAATTTAGTATTCATATTCTTTTAGGTGCTGAGTCGTTTTGGCATGGACACGTACAAGGACCCGCTGCACAGCAGTCTGCTGACGCTGCACTTCGTGTACCTGTTCGTGGTGGGCTCGCTGCTACTGCTGCTCAACCTGGCCATCGAGTACAACTACTTCGACTCGCTGCTAGCCAGGTTACTGTTGAACCACCACTCAAAACTTTAGTTCATTTTCAGGGCTATAGAGAATGTCCACAGAGAGACTACTCATACATCCTGCCAAACGATTCGTAGTGTTCCGGCATGATGTCTGGTGAAGCCGTACGGAGGACGGATCTGAGCAGTTGTGTTGCGATGTGTGCCGGGTACGATGTACCTATATGTTGTTGGGTCGGGAGTTTGGTCGTGGAGGGTCTCCAGATCAATCTCACTGCTTACCATGTTATTTTTTATAATGGGAAATCATCAAATGACTTCTTCCGCTCTGGGCGAAGTCATTTGATGATTTACCATCAGGCGGGATTGCAGCCAAGTACTAGTTTTCAATTACGACCATGTCTAAGCATGAGCAACGTCTGTAAAACAAAATTAGCCGTTATTTTTTTTTGAATGGAATATCACCAAATGACTTCCTCTGAGCGTAGCGGAAGAGCGTGTCCGACTTTTACTGACTAAATCCCACCCGTGTTCCTTCATTTGGCTATCCTAGGAACCACCAAGAGTCCTGATGGACCACGTCGCTAAGTGCTGACATCTTTAAGCCTTCGACCTTATTTAGAGTAACCCATTGCTCGCCGCCCGCAAGCCCACGCCTACGGTGGCCGAAAGCTGTTGATTCCCCATATCCTGGACGTCTCCAAAATTTGCCGTCCTTGATGACCACTTACAAATTAAGGTTTACTTTATGATCCAAAATCACGTCATATAATGGAAATCATCTTAGCTAATATGCTGTCTTCTAATCTAGGTTCCGACCAGAAACCATTCCTCCTTCACCTGGAGGTGAACTAGAGCCAGTGGAGGTGAGTGCCGAGAGGAAGCGCGTGCATGCTGCGAGGGTGCCGCACGTACCCATCAGGGTCAACACCATCGGGAATATTAATAGAGGTGAGCCTTTGGTCTTACTTACAATTGTTTTTTTAACGTGATTAAAAAGCTCTTATATTTAACTCGCGGCAGCGCGCGACTTCGTCCGCCTTTTTTTATATGCTCCGCTCCTATTGATCGCAGCTTGATGTTATATAGCCTAAAGCCTTCCTGGATTAATGGACTATCCAACGCAAAAAGAATTTTCAAACAAACTCTTCAGCTTTATATATTAGTATAGATTCTAAATTATACAAGTAATAGCTGCGCCTCGTGGTTTCACCCGCATAAGATTTGGTCTCGTGGGAGTATCAGGATTAAAAGTATCCTATATTTTATCTTTCTCTGTATCAAAGGAGGCCTGTGCCCAGCAGTGGGACGATAAAAAGCTTGATGATAATGGTGAAGATATGTTAATCCTGATAATATTATGATATCTGTGTGCCAAATTTTATCCCAATCCAAAATAAATCCACAGCTTTAATATTAGTATGATTATTGTGGTGTTGAGACCATGAACCTAAAAACTACAGATTAAAAATGTGAAATGTGATTTAAAATGTGTGGGTGTGTGTGTGTGTGTGTGTGTGTGTGTGTTTAGAATTTTAAATGTGCACCAGTCGGTACACATTTAAAATTAAAGCTCCGGAATACTTACGCAATAAATTGGCAGATTCATTAAACATATAATTTATTCTTTACTCTATCTATATTTTTTTATCTCTCTCTACTGTTTATATTTTGTATTTATGTATTTGTTATAATATTTTTTGTTGTGTTTCTCTTTCAACTTCTTCACCTTAAGGTAGACTGGTAGAAAATGCCTAAGGCATTAAGTCCGCCATTGTGCAATGTTTTTCTTTGTGCATAAAGTTTTAATACATAAATAAGTAAATCCTAACAAGCTGAAGACTCTCCGCCATGGGTCGCAGATGATCTTTACAGGGCACAAAGCCAGCCTGGGATGATACCAAAATTGCTGATGATTTTTATATCTAGTCAGATTTAAATATTTTATTTAAACCCTACTTTTTAATAAGGGTTCGAAGAAACTCGTTGTCAACTCAGCCTGACGCTAATTAGGTGTCTATCAGACTCTTATTAGCTAAAAACCAGCCTGGTGTAAGTAAAGGTAGGGGTCTCGGGAACGTGTGGTCCTTCCGCAAAGACTGGTGCTGGCCTGGATATGCGGGCCTCCTCGGAACCCTGAAGCTTACGGTAACCATTACCTTCATCATCATCAACCTTTTTACCGTCCCACTGCTGGGCACAGGTTTCCTCTCATACAGAGATAGATTAAGCGTAATCACCACGCTTGCTCGATGTGGGTTGGCGATTTCAGACTTAAAGTCCAGGTTTCATGAAGATATTTTCCTTCATAATCATAATCATAATCATTTATTTGCATAAAACATGGTATATAAAGATGGTATGGTTACATTACAAAGATCATACATGTTTTGCTTATATTTATAGCATGCAAAATTTATAATATTCTAGATTGGTTTATATTCTAAGTATTCCTTAATACTATAAAAATTAATGCCATTTAGCCATTGATGCAAATGAATTTTAAACAATCTCCTATTGAGTAATTTAATCTCACGCGGCAGTTTATTATAGATTCGGACGGTCATAGCTAAGCAGCTTTTGTTATACTTAGCTGATCGTGGGATTTCGTCTAAAACAAGTCTAAATTGGTCACGGCGATTTCTATTGCTTACATCTGCCGCAGTTTTAAAAAGGCTTTCATGATTCCGGACAAACATACATATTTCATATAAATATAATGAGGGTAGTGGTAGCAAACCAAGCTTTTTAAATATTGATCAGCAGGATTCGTCCTTCACCTTATAATCAGTCATTGGTGTCCAAGATATTCTTAGAAAGGATATTACATATAACTTTAGAAAAGTTTCATTGATACTTGCCTGACCTGGAATCGAACCCGCACACTCATACTTGAGAGGCTGATGTTTTAACCACTAGGCCACTACGAGCATTACCTTATATTAACATAAATTTCCTCCAGGTTTCGTGCACACAGAGGGTAAGAAGGGCTCCATCCAGCGCGTGATGTCTCCGCTGTCGGACGTGGCGCAGTGCGTGGAGCTCGCCAAGTGTTACCCGGGACTCAGCGGACGACGCGTCGCGCTGCGAGGACTCACACTCGGGATACCGCCCGGACAGGTTATTTAAGTTTTTTTTTTTTGTTTTGGGGAGGAACCTTCTAAAGGCCCCTGGCATGGGTGTACCCAGGGGGGGCAGGGGAAGGCAGCTACGCCCCCCTGCCCCCGGAAATCTTGCAGATCATGTATGAACTCCCCCTAATTACAAAACAAAGTAGAAGGAGGTCTTTTTTCTAACTTAAAAGTTAAAGTTAAACCACGCAGTAGACACTAATAAAATGTACGGTGTAATTGCCAAACAACCGCGGGCGACTACTGATATGTAGCGCACAAAGATTACCCACTCAAAAAATTTGACTTGCCACCTAATCTTCTCTCCAGCTACTTACCTACTGACAAATAATTGTATAACATTCGAATATCAAGCTCACAATAGGCCTTATACGAAGGCTCACAAAGGGCGATGGCAAGAGCTATGCTCGTAGTTTCTCTGGGTGATCGAATCAGATATGAGGAGATCCGCAGAAGAACCAAAGTCACCGACAGCTCTTCGAGTCGCTAAAATTAAGTGGCAGTGGGCGGGGCACGTTGCTCGTAGAACCGTTGGCCGAAGGGAAGTAAAGTTCTGCAGTGGCAGCCACGTACCGGAAGACGCAGCGTAAGGAGGCCCCCAATAAGGTGGACTGATGAACTGGTGAAGGTCGCAAGAAGCCGATGGATGCCGGCGGCACAAAACCGGCCCTCGTAGAAAGCCTTGGGGAAGCTTTTGTCCATCAGTGGACAAAAGACTTCTTCTTTTTCACCCTCTCTATAGGCTGAAAGAAACTTGTGACCATAAAAATTGTAATCTGTCCCTATAGTGCACAGCCCTGTTGGGTCAGAACGGCGCGGGCAAGTCCACCACATTCTCGATGCTGACGGGCGAGGTGCGACCGTCATCTGGACGACTGTACCTTAACAATGAGCTGGTCAACTCCACACAGCTATGCAAAGGACTAATTAGTAAGTAACCTAAAAAACTTATCATTGATCTAGTTACACCAACATGTTCAATAAGGTATAGCGATGCAAACATCGCGTCATACTGACGACACGTGAATCGTGCATATCGTCAATATTGAGTTTCATCATACCTCCACACTGGTGACCCCGACGTGATCCCTTATTGATCCCGACGAACCGTACCGATCCCTAGACGATCCCGATGTTCCCAAACCGACCCCGATCCGATCGACGAACCATACCGATCTCGACCCAATCTTGGTCGGATCCTGAACCCTCAGCCCATAGAATAAAGAGAGGGAAGTAGGTTATCTTCATACAAACGGACCGCGCGCGGCTTGTATGTGTGCGCCATCGTATCTATACGTCGCCGCACGCACACCTAAACACAATATTAGAGGGCCTATCAGTGCGCTAGTCGCGGCTAGCACCGAACGAGGTTCGCGCGTCACGGCTTTTCGGCACATTCGCTAAATCACAGATTACAGAATACTACGTAGCTAAACTATAGAACAATGTGTGATTATCGCAGGAGAACGTATTGCTGTGTGTTTGGGTGTCTTAATAATTCATCGATTTCAGAATTGTCTCTGTTCAGATTACCTACTGAGCAGGAAAGGTAAGCAAGTCACTTATTATTTTAGCATTATAATTTTTACTTGATGATGAGATATCTACCTAGGAACTTACTTATTTCTTGTTGTAAGTATTAGTTTTCTATCAGACAGGGGAAGTAGGTAGGCCTGTTTTCGTACTAGAATTTATTTATTCACACAAATCAATGATTAAAGGTACTTTTGATCTGTCAGTTGATTTGCCGCTAGCGCTACTGCTTTGTTTACATTTAGTTATGCCGATTTCTCAGTACCTATTGTAGGTCGGTATAGTAACTACCTACTTACAGTTATAAAATCGTTATTAAAATTAAGTAAGTACCTAATTGACTATTTGTGAATCAGATAAATAAAGTTCAGATCTTAACAACAGAAATGATTAGTCAAAGAGGCAGTTATTAGTATTTTTATGTTGTTTTACGATTTTTAGGGTTCCGAAGCTAAACAGCAAAAAATGGAACCCTTATAAATTCGTTCTGTCTGTCTGTCTGTCTGTCTGTCTGTCTGTCCGTCCTTCCGTCTGTCTGTCTGTTTGTTTGTCTGTCTGTCTGTCTATCTGTCTGACTGTCTGTCCGTATGTCACAGCCATTTTATTCCGAAACTATTAGGACTACACGTATTAAAAATAAAAATAAATATGGTCCTTTATGTGTACAAAACTACTAATAAATCACTAAATAAATGATGAAAAAAACTGACTAGTATATGACTATATGTATACTAAATACTAAGCAAATAATTTAAATATAAGCTCTAAGTCTATAAATATTTGTTAGCGGTTTCAGTGACAACCGAATCCGACGAAGCGTGAGCAGTCGTCAACTTTTCGACCTTTGCAAATTTATAGACACTGAATTAAAATTTAGCTAAACGTGACAACCCTAAGACAGTAGGCAATTAAATCGCGGATTGGGTCGGAGATAACCTACTTCCCTCTCTTTATTCTATGCTCAGCCGGAGGGTGTAATGTAGCGGTACCTACAACGTGTAGCGGTACCTACAACGTGTAGCGGTACCTACAACGCTACATGCGAACAATGCGTCATACTTACGTCACGCGAATCCTACATCTCGCAGGTAGAGTGTACTGTGCAACTAGCACGCATACAAGTTCACGGCATCAACCGGTGGGCAATGTGCTCGCCAGACAATTTCAGTCTGGTCGGAGGTCCTCTGTTTTCTATGGAGGATGAGTCAGCTTTACACGCTACTCCTCATACCTCCACAAAGGCTACCAGGTTAATTAGATACAACTGAAGTAACATTATCTTACATACAGCAACTACTTATACCCCTACCCCTCAACCCAGTTACTGGATGATACGTTATTCCTAGGACTTAAGTTTGGTTGTCAGACTTCTGACACACAAGATTTTTTTTTTAATATGTATAAATTAGTGCTTGACCGCCATCCCGCCTGATGGTCAGCAGTGATGCAATCGTTGAAGGTAAAGCGCGCTAGTTTATTAAGAGCCTAATCACTCAAAAAAAAAACTGAGTAAATATGAAGGAAGACTGCAGTTGAGCGAGGTGATGCAATGTTAAACACGACCAACGATGCTGCGCCAGAGGGAGATTGATCTGGAAACCTTCCACGACCAAACTCCCGACACAACAACATTTGACGCATCGTACCTGCCACACATCGCAACACAACCGCTCAGACCCGTCCTCCGTACGGCTTCACCAGACATCATGCCGGAACACGACGAATCGCTTGGCGGCAACACTTTGTCTGGTGGGTGGTAACTTCTGCCGGCAGCCGATGTTATGGCCTACCACCGAGATTGCTAAAGATCCTCGATATCAGCCAAAGGACCCACAACACAAGGTGCTTTCCGAGCTACGGACAAACGATGCTCATCCATCCACTTATCAACCGCGGCAATCGTTTAGTCAAGTTTATTAAGTACATTGGTGTTACTTACAGGTTACTGTCCACAAAGCGACGCGATAGATCCGCTCCTGACTGTCAACGAAACGTTACTGTTCTACTGTCAGCTCCGAGGGATCACCGATCAGGAAGAGGTAAGGAGGATTGTTCAAGCTGTTCAGAGTCAACGGCCCATCGGGTACACTAGCTACTATAGCTACATTTATATACTAGCGCTATATTTCGAGTAACATAAAAATATACCTACAATATGTAAAGAAAACCCTGTCCGATCCGTGAAGGTATTGTTAGGTATAGATAACTGATTCTACTAATGCCTACAAAGCCGGGCTAAAGTTTAAAAAAATACAAAATATACATACACACATCAAAAGTGTCTAGGGATCAACATATATTTTTGCAATAACTTTTCTCCTGATTGATATTAATTAAAATTTTCTTTAAGGATTCATCAAATAAAGTGTTTTCGTTTGTCACAGTAACGATAAACCAAGTCACCTTTGCATTAATAAAGAAATTTGCCATTTTCCTAATAAAGGGATATTTGACATTTGAACCACTAACACAAAAGTTCGAAAAAAGACTGAAATAACAGTTTTCTCTAAAATTTTATTGGGTAACTTAAACAATTAATAATCCGTGTTTCTACCGCGAACACTAACAACACAAGAACATCGGTTTGGCATACTCAAAATGAGTTCATCCAAATCACGCTGTGGAATGGCCGCCCATGTTCGTTGCAACAACAAAAAAAGGTCTTCTTGCGACTGGATACCCTCCATATTCGGCAGAGCTCTTCTCTGTAGCATATCCCATGCATGCTCAATCGGGTTCAAGTCTGGCGACTGAGCAGGCCAGGGCAGGACCTTGATGTTAGCTGCGGCGAGTCTGTCTTACAACTCTTGCGGTGTGCGGTCGTGCATTATCATGCATTAACTGAAATAAGGGACCGATTTGCACTTGTAGAGGAACGATGACGTCTGATACAATCGTTTCAGCATAAATTTGAGCGTTGAGGTTGCCTCTGATCCAAATCAACTCAGTTCTTCCGCCGATCCAAATACCCGCCCATACCATGATGGTTCCACCACTATAAGGATGGACTTCCTGGCAGGATTTTAATCGCTGTTGGCGTCCAGGGGTTCTCCAGTGTCGTATACGTCTTGTATCCGGTCTCATACCAAAACGAGACTCATCAGAAAAGCACACGAAACGCCATTGTTCTTCTGCCCAATTTCTGTGTTCAAGAGCCCATTGATATCGAATCCTACGATTGTGCATTGCTAT
Source organism: Sesamia nonagrioides (assembly GCA_017933935.1). NCBI lineage: Eukaryota > Metazoa > Arthropoda > Insecta > Lepidoptera > Noctuidae > Sesamia > Sesamia nonagrioides. The sequence goes on along the minus strand of JADWQK010002023.1, from coordinate 72,499 downwards.
AGGTGGTACCCGTAGCGGTCTTCGGGAATGAAGGTTCACTTCATGCAAGCGGTTTCTGACTGTTTGGTCGCTAATTAAGTTCCCTGAAGAGTGATGAAGCCTCACGGCTAACATCATGGCGGTTATTGTTGGAGCTCTTCGAGTTAAGATTTGAATGTATCGGTCTTGTCTCCGTGTGGTGCAGCGATACCGTCCTCCATGGCGCTCAGCCACGGTACCAGTGCTTCGGTAACGTGTCCAAAGTCGACTGATAACACTCTGACTTGTATTCAGAGCTAAAGCCACAGTACGTTGCCGGGAACCAGCTTCTATCATTCCCACGGCTCTGAGCATTTCTTCCCTGCTTAAATGACGTCGCCGCTCCATAATAACGTTGGTTTTAATCAGTAGTAGGGAAACAGTAGCACTAATAATGTCTTCAATGCGTTGTATGTTTTTATAGGGAAAATATTGACAGCTGATTTTCATCTTTTACTCGAATTTGATTCACAGTTCCTGATTCAAATTATGAAATGCACCAAAAAGGATCCATATAAATTTATAAAATCATAAATTTATTACAAAGCCACATCTCAATCTCAAGAAATCCGCATAAAAATGCTTGATCCCTAGACACTTTTGATGTGTGTATAAAAAAAATATATTATTTCACAAAAGGAGGTAACTTATACGGCAATACATGCGCGGGCGACGGGGGCAGTGCACGCGCTCAAACTAAATGCCGCCAATATTAATGAACATTCATTCGTACAAGGTACCATCCAATAATAACGTCGAAAATGATGTTGTCACTTTTAAAAATTTATCAAGCATTGGGGAAGTTGGAGTTAATTCGCGGAAAAAAGACCATTTCAAAATTCATTAGTATTATTATTATGATGATTATGTAATATTTTATTTCATGTGATTACCTAACCTTTACTATCATTATCGGTCGGACGGGGTTTTCTTTACACATTGTATAAATAAAAAATCGATAACTTAGATCGGGCTCTAAAGCTAGTTTTAATATTAAGAACTTTGCTATGTTAGGATTAAAGTTAAAAATACAATAACCGCCCGAAGTTTTCAGCATATTAAAGTCAAATTCGTTCTGTACTGAAAGTGAGCAAGACAGTTATTTTTTTAATTTTATTCTACAAATTATCATAAGGAAGAACGACAGACTTTTATTTTGCGGTGCAATAAATGTATACTGTATCTACGTAATAGTCTCATTATCATTAGGTAATGTATGTTCCTTTATTCTATGTTACTTAGAGTCAGCGCAACACCTTGTCTTCTTCTAAACTTCCGTCAACCATCAGGCGTATCGTTCAAAATCAAAGACATTAAAATTATTTCAAAATCAAAATCAATTTTATTTGCGTAAGGTAGTGAATACAGTTCTTAAATTAAATTTTATAGGTCACTATGTTATGTCAAGAAGGGTACAACTATATGATGTCAAAATGGAATAAAAATAAAGTTACAAATGTCACAATGCGGAGTTATTTCACTAGTCAAATAAATAAGTCTATAATTAGTAAATATTAAGAGGGGACTCTAGTGCCGAGGAATTTGAGAAATAGATATTTGAAGAATCTATTGCTGTCTTGCTGCTTCCAACTTTTCCCCGTAAAGTTCGAAAGGGACAGTTGTAGCTCAAGCTGATTGACCTACAAAAAAGTGGACCAAAAGACGTTTCGTAGTCCGCTGTTTTCTTTTTCAAAACAAGACAGATCTCAATAAGTTTCATACTAAAATTAGAGGATAAGTATACTTATGCTTCTATTATTATTATTTTTTTTTTGACAAAAAATTATCACATTTGTGTAATAGTCGTCTAAACATCGTGGTAAAAATGGGTTATTTTTTGGGATTTTGAAATATCATATTTCTTTCACTAATCAAGTTTGGAAAAAATCAATTGATAGGGGCATGTATAATCAATGTGTAAAATTTGAGACAAAAATCATTGCTCTAAAAGCGTTATCCACGAAGAAAACAGCGGAATACGTTTGTCCCCTCAATTTGTCCTTTAAAAATTCATCAGCCATTTACTTCTTTTTTTCATATCATTCCTATCTACATACATAAAAGTATAAAGTAAGCTGTTTCTGTGCAGGTGGTTAAGCGAACAGTAGCTATGTTCGACCTGGAAAAGTACATAGATGTGCGCGCGGGCACGTTGAGCGGCGGGAACAAGAGGAAACTGTGCACTGCCATCGCCTTCATGGCACGGACACCACTGGTGCTGCTCGACGAACCCACCAGGTAAATGTCAATTTATGTTTATTGTCAGTGTTTTTGCTTGTGCGCGTACATTGAGGGATTTGCCGGAGGCGGTGTTTTCGTCGGACTATATATTGAGTGTTTTCAAGACTAGAGTGAATAGGCTCTTAATAAACTAGTGCGCTTTACCATAAATGATTGTATCACTGCTTACCATAATGCGGGATTGTGGTCAAGCAACTAGTTCATAATTTATAAGAAAAAAAAATATGGCCGTGAGTTAGCATTTGTTGTGAGTTCACTAAGGCATTCGATTTTGTAAACCATGAGACACTTATGATGAAATTGAAGCATTGTCTGATTAGGAAAATAACTTTTTCAACGACCATTTGGTAATTACCATTTTTTTTTGTGGCTATGGCCGTAGTATTCTGTAATCTGTGCTATGGCATCTAAAAGTCAACATTATGATTATGCCAAAAAGCGCGCGTATTTGCGTCACAAATAAACATCGCATGTTATTAGGCTGTATAGATGAATTGTCTTTGCCTTTCATTTGTGGGACTCCATCATCATCATCCCAGAGATCCCATTTATGGGACTATAACAACAAAACAACATTGCGTGCGCCGCGATTTATTTCAAGGTCGTAGAAAAAGTTTTGTATGCCATTGTCGCAAACAGCTGTTGTAATACTCGTGCTGATCTATTGTGCCACGAAGCGAAGCTGAGTGGAAAAAACTATTGCTCCTATTACTATAACTATCATTGCTTGACAGTGGCATAAATAACTATTATTTGTTCATTTGAGTAAAAACTCGAAGAATAGGGTAAAAATCAAAGAATACAGGAAGTAACTTCCTCAGTGGCATGGACCCGGTGTCCCGCGGCTGCGTGTCCCGGGGCGTGGTGTCGGCGTGCGCTCGTGCGCGCGGCGTGCTGCTGTCCACACACGCGCTCGACGACGCGCGGAGACTGGCCGCGCGCGTCGCCCTACTGCGGCACGGGGAGCTGGTCGCCCTGGCGCCGCTAGACGATTGTCTCAACAGGTGAGTGACGAAAGTCATGTCATCATCATAACACACTGATAACCTAACTGACTTAAGTACTTCTTTTTTTTATTCCAATTTTCATGATTTGTGATCATGAGGTCAGTCTGCGTCTGCGTAGAATTTTTTTATAGATTTAGTTTTAATTTAATCAAGTGATATATTTTTACTATTAATTATGGCTAAATATCCTCCAGCGTTTGATGGTCTATTAACAGTTCGCACGTGTTATTGGCAAAATTGTGGTGTCTTTTCCACAAGAGCCATTGATCAAGAGTTGAAGTTGAAGTTGACTTAAGTACTTCTAAATATTTCGTAATCTTCTGCTTCTTCTTTGACAATTTAACAGATTATTTTATAAAAACGAAGAAGCTATAGAAATGTTTGGAGGTACACTCCTAAATAAAAGTCGTGGATACCGGAAAAACAGTTTAATTCACTATCACAATTATAGGCGTAACGTAACGCTAGTTAATAATGGTAGGGAAAACACTGGGAACACTGAGTTGAGTTATGAGAGTTAGGGTCAACTCTTTACTAACGACCGTTTGTCGTAAGGTTCGTATACGTACTGCCGCGATGCAAGCCGCGAGCAGAGTTATGTTTATTTTGTCGGAAACATTAAGTGTTGAGGGTTTTAATATTAACTAGTGTTGTGACACAATACGCCACAAATGTGACAACATAATTTTCTTGGCTCCTTGGTTCCTTACATACCGAGACCTAGTAACGATCAAGGACTTTCGATGTTAATATCGTCAGTATTTCATAAATCATCAAAATCAAAATTAAGCTGAGGATCAGCACTTTTTAAACGTTAATATTACATAAGACAATCCCGCAAAACGCCCACCCATCGACACTTCCTAATACTATCGCTGAGGGGAAGAAATGGCGGAACAAACTCCCCAGCAGCACAGCTGTCTGTTCATTTAAAAACCACATGACTTCATAAAATATTAAGTATAGTGATGAACACTCGTTGTATCACGTTTTCAAATACTGCGTTTTGCCCTTGCCACCATATTTCATTCAACTCTTTAATGGTTTTACTCATGAAGTTTGAGTTTCCAAACAAAGCGATGATATTACAGATATGTAGTTCAACTCAGTTGTACGCGCTGCCCTATGTGTAGGTAAACCTTGCACATATACAGTGATTTTGTGTGCGTGACAAGAGGTACAGTCTGGTACAAATACAAATACAATTATTTACGGATTATATACAGGTTTAAAAAAAAGTTATATCGTAACTAGCTGTTGTTAAATTTACTATCAAAATAATGTTCTTTTATGTACCAAGAATGCCATCTGTTGTCAACTATTTGTAACTTGATATTTGTCTATTGTATCTGTAGAGTGTAGGTATCAAGAAAATAAATGTAGTCTGTGTAAAACCTCACACCGTGTTTCATTAGGTTAAGGGCCCAGTCCCAATTTTACAAAGTTTTTAAAGTTATTCTGTTGAAAAGTGCATTATGTCGACGTCAGGCTACCTAGTCAATGTGCCAAAATTAAAAGGTCGCGAAAATTACGACGATTGGGCATTCGCGACAAGCAATTTTTTGTTACTCGAAGGAATTGACTTGGAGAACCTGCCAGCGTCAATTAGTGAAGCTGAGATGAAAAAAGCTAAAGCCAAACTCGTGATGACTATTGACTCTTCATTATACGCGCATATCAAGAGTGAGACAACAGTAAGGGGTGTATGGAATAAATTAAAACAATTGTTCGATGACACGGGTTATCAACGAAAAATCAGTTTGCTTCGAACGTTAATTTCAATTCGCCTTGAAGACTGTGATTCTATGACAAGCTACGTATCGCAAGTAGTTGAAACGGCGCAGAAATTGAAGGGAACAGGTTTTGAGATCACAGATGAGTGGATCGGTTCATTGCTTTTAGCGGGGCTCTCAGATAAGTTTTCACCAATGATAATGGCGATCGAGCATTCTGGAATCGCCATTAGCGCTGACGTCATCAAGACAAAATTGCTCGATATGTGTGAGGTTGGTACTACTGAAAAAGACTCTGCGTTTTGGTCAGGGGGGGTTCACTTAGAACATCATCAATTTTTACAGTCGACAGCGACACCTGAACTCTTGCGAGTGAACAATTTGGCAGCCATCTTGTCCCTAGGGTCAAATAAAGGCCAATGACAATGCCATATTTTTTCATTTTAATTTCATGAAAGAAGTAAGATGGCGGATAGAGAATCAAACAATTTTATTTTATTTAGACTTGTGTTGAATTAATGTAACAAGTGCACGTGTTAATGCCAAAATTGTGGTGTCTCTTCATGACGACAGGATGCAGATGGATAAATTACCATGGTTATGTGTTATTACAAAATAATAGGTATACTTATAAGTAATCCATACAAACTTTCAACCCCAAACTGTTAATTTGTGACACTTTCGGCTAATTTGTAATATTATTTCTGTGTGTGTCAGCTGTGAAGTTTCCACTCATAAAATAAATGAATTACTGAATACTTTTTTTTATTCATTAGAAAACCCAGACCTTTAATATACATAGCTACGTACGCATAGGTACGTAGCAATAATATACATAGCTACATATGCATAGGTATGTAGCTATAGTATACATAGCTACATATACATAGCTACCTATATCACTCACTAGTAGTTGTTCACGCACAAAATGTAAGGGGGCAGCACTTTCCATACATGCAAATTTTACCACAGAGTTGTCACTCTTTATTAGATACTTACTATACTCTTTGGTTTTGGTCAAAACAACGGCGGTGGAAAAGTGACAACACTAACCGCGGTGTCAAATCGCAAACGTCAAAGTCAAATAGTGACAGTGCAGATAAAAATTGCAGCAAAGAAATAAAGTGCTATAATTGCAAGAAAATAGGTCATTTTAAGAATAAATGTCCCGACGTGAAAACAAAACGGACCTTAAATGCTTTTAGTGCTGCATTTTTTAACGGAAATTTTAGTACAGAAGACTGGTACATCGATTCGGGTGCAAGCGCACACATGACGGCAAATCGAGATTGTTTAGTGCTAAATAGACCCGTGCATGGAATTAAAGAAATAGTAGTCGCAAATCAAATGACTGTGCCTGTTGTAAGTGTTGGTGAAACACAGTTAACGACGATAGTAAATGGATCTCAGTATGATGTTATTGTGAAGAATGTTTTGTATATACCGAAGCTCACAACAAACTTATTATCAGTAAGTCAATTAATAGCAAAAGGCAATAAAGTGTCGTTTAAAAGGGATGTTTGTTTGATATATAATCAAGGAAATGAGCTTATAGGAGTTGCAAACTTGACAAACGGTGTGTACAAGCTACAAATACAAAGATCAGAGAGTGCATTATCGTCCATGACAATATGGCATAGAAGGCTAGGACATGTAAACAGCAAGTCTCTAGACAAGATGAAAGAAGGTGCTGTGGAAGGGGTTAACTTCGACAAGAAGGCTGATATTCGGATCCAGAACTGTGAAGTGTGCTATGAAGGGAAACAGACTCGTTTTCCTTTCCCATCTGCTAATCATAGGAGTGATATACTGCTGGATGTAATACACTCAGATTTATGCGGGCCGATGGAGACCAAATCGATTGGTCAAGCTAAGTACTTTCTTCTGTTTGTGGATGATGCCAGCAGAATGACTTATGTCTATTTCTTGAAGGAGAAGAACCAGGTGTTCCAGCATTTCAAGGAATTTCGAGTTTTGGTGGAAAATCAAACAGGAAACAAGATAAAAGTGTTGAGAACGGACAATGGAGGTGAGTTTTGTTCAAAAGAGATGGAACATTTCTTAAAACAAACAGGAATCATCCATCAGAAGACTAATCCTCACACTCCACAACAGAATGGACTCTCAGAAAGATTCAACAGAACTGTAGTTGAACGGGCTAGATGTTTACTGTTTGAATCCGATCTAGAAAAAAGTTATTGGGCTGAAGCAGTGAATACTGCAGTATACCTGTTGAATAGAACGCCAGCTGCCAGTTTAGGCATGATGACACCATTTGAGAAATGGACAGGCAGGAAACCAGATCTGAGCCATGTCAGAATATTTGGAAGTAAAGTAATGGTGCATGTTCCCAAAGTGAAAAGACAAAAATGGGATAAGAAGGCTGACAAATTAATCCTAGTTGGTTATCCGGATAATGTGAAAGGTTACCGAATATTTAACCCCAAGACTAAGAAGATTACTACGAGCAGGGATGTCATTATAATAGAGAAAGAATACTCTGACACAGCTCAGGTAGTAGTAAATAATGAAGAAAAAACATCAGAAAACGAAGAAGAAATATTAGAGGAAATCGAAAACTCAGAGAAAGAGATAAGCATGTCAGAAAATTCAGAGAGAGATGCTAACGATTCTACATACATCTATAACTCATCAAGTTCCCACGAAGATTCATATCAATCAGTGAATGAAAGTGAAAATGAGTCAAACATAAAATCATTTTTAGATGAAAATGCTCACAATTCAGAGGTGCTTGGTAAGCGCAAGAGAAAGCCAGTAGAAAGATTTGGTTATTCAAATCTCTGCATTGTAGATGAGCTGGAGTCATGTGGTGAAGAACTGAGCTATAAAACAGCTATGAATGGACAGGAGAAGGAGCTGTGGGAACAGGCGATGATAGAAGAACTAAAGGCTTTTGAAGATAATCAAGCATGGGAAGTCGTTGACAGAAAAGAAGCTGATAGAGTGTTGCAGTGTAGGTGGGTCTTTAAGAAGAAGTTCGAAAGTGATAATAAAGTGCGTTATAGGGCTAGACTGGTAGCAAAAGGTTTTACCCAAAAAGAAGGTGTGGACTATACCGAGACATTCTCACCAGTGCTACGTTACTCTACATTGAGACTTTTATTCGCATTAAGTGTGAAACTTAACTTTAAAATTACTCACTTGGATGTCACTACAGCTTTCTTAAATGGTTATCTAAATGAAAATGTATACATGCATCCTCCTCCTAATGTACATTGTGATAAGAATTGAGTACTTAAATTAAAACGTGCAATATATGGTTTAAAACAATCAGCCAGAGCTTGGAATGTAAGAATAAATGATTGTTTATTAAAGTCCAACTTCATTAGGTCAAAATTAGAACCATGTTTATACATAAAAAAAATGTAAACAGGACCTGATTATAATAGCAGTTTTTGTGGATGATGCTTATTAGTACCTGTGCAAAACAATATATCATATGTAGTATACACAACTGTTTTGTAACTGTATACCTTTTGTTCTTTTTTTTTTTTTTTATTGTGTATGGTTTAGATTATTTTGATAAGTGGAGATGTTAAATTTACTATCAAAATAATGTTCTTTTATGTACCAAGAATGCCATCTGTTGTCAACTATTTGTAACTTGATATTTGTCTATTGTATCTGTAGAGTGTAGGTATCAAGAAAATAAATGTAGTCTGTGTAAAACCTCACACCGTGTTTCATTAGCTGTTGCCCGCGACTCCGTCAGCGTGGACTTCAGTTTACAGCACGCAGTAGTTCCCATTTCCGTGGGAATGCCAAGATTTGCATGAGCAACAAACATTCAAACATCCTCACAAATTTTCACTTTTATAATATTAGTAGGATTTAATTTTACCGGGTTTAAAGGTTAGCAAAGGAAAGAAACATCGAATATCATACTTTTAATTATTTTGCGTTGGTTGGTGTTTTGGATATGCTTAGGATGTTATGAAAATAAGGTTTAAAAAATATTATCTATACTAATATATAAAGCTGAAGAGTTTGTTTGTATGTTTGTTTGTTTGTTTGTGCGCGCTAATCTCGGGAACTACTGGTCCGATTTGAAAAATTCTTTTTGCGTTGGATAGCCCATTAATCCAGGAAGGCTTTAGGCTCTATAACATCACGCCGCGACCAATAGGAGCGGCGCATAACTAAACCACGCGAACGAAGTCGCTGGCGGCCGCTAGTGCTTGATAAAATATGAGCACATTTAAGTAAGTACGGTTTTATGTTTAGCTATCTTTTGCCAAAACATAATGATTTTTCGGATTTGATACACTTGAGCATGCCACATAGAGTTGCCCATGATAAAAACATGTTGTTTCTAAATGAACTCCTGCAACTTTAGGCGACTGATCTTGGGGTGTTTTAATTGTTGTAGCAAATGCTGCTTTCAGGATGATGGGAATACGGGAAATCAAGACATTTTGTCCTTTTACCATTCCAGTCATGATTGTAGCCTTTGCGTACAACTAGTTTTCCGCCCGCGGTTTCGCCCGCATGGTATTTGGTTATATCTCGCTTTTAGATTTCCCTCTGGAATAACTATTTTTTCCGGGATAAAAAGTACCCTACTATTCAATCCGGACTTCTAACTTTACGTCTGCAAAATTTCAAAGCAATTGGTTCAGTAGTTACCTGACTCCGTAAATATTTATTCGTGAGGAACTAGACATTTTCGTGAACAACTGTACCGGTAAGAAAAAGCGATAGGAACACGTCTTGCTTGGACGACGACTGCCGCTTTCAAGGGGGGGTACACTTAGAACATCAGCAACTAAAGCAAAAAGACTAATGACATCTATGAACTTGAACCAAGGAAATTTTACCTTATAAGTTCCTTGACTTGAACAGCAGCGTACCTAAACATTGGTACCCATAGCATGCCGATAGGTGCCGTTATAATAAAATTTAACTTTAGTAACTAGTTTGTCGATAAAACAGTACTCTGTGGTCACACAGCTTTTGTTTGTTTCTTTCGTAATATTAATTTTGCGAGTGTGTCTTGGTTTTCGAGAGAATTTCTGTGTTATTGACGTCGAGTTGAGATCTCTTGCGACCTCCTCCGTCCTGATAATCAGTCTTACCCGGAAACCAGTTCAGACTTCGCAGTGTGCGCTGTGAATTGTGACTCCATAAGAAGTTGTGAAATGCACTCTTATAATTGCGAAAAGACGCTTGTGTTCTGTGTGTGTCTTGTAAAATAGAGAAAACGCCGCATCGTTGTACTCTTGGATGTAAAAACATAAGACAAGTTTAAAACTAATAAACAATTATTGTATTAATTAGTTTTATTTCTATTATATTCATTACATTAATGTTACTTCCCCTTAAAGCTATTTTGCTCAACTGCCGTCATCCTTCCTATTCCTAAGTTTTTTAAGTGAATAGGCTTAATAAAGTAGTAATAAACTAGTGCGCTTTACCATCAACGATTGCATCACTGCTTACCATCAGGCGGGATTGCAGTCAAGTACAAGTTTATAATTATTAAAAAAAAAAGATTTATAATCTCTATAATTTTCTGAAACAAAATGGCTTTTAAGAAAGTAACATTAATAACCTCTAATCAATAGGACTATACAATGCTATAGCTATGGTATGCGTAGGCATATTGACGTTAATTACGTATAGAAAACCAGGGGGCGCTTTCAAACGATATGCTCAAAATTCCCTCGAGAGGGCTCTCTTTTCCCCTATTATTATTATATTCGTTGGCCGCGATACTGCCACACGAACATGAATGAAAATTGCTTATTTACAAGCCCACGCACTGTAGATATGCAGTATTATAAATATAATGGAAACGCAGCTGCATTTAGTTTTTGTTGGTGTTTAAAACCATTAATATTTAATAAAATAAAAATTTCGAAGGATTTTTTTTTTTCGAATACATTAAAGAGTCCAGGAGTTTTGGAGATCTGTTACAGGTATCTTAAATCCAAGTATACATGACAACGTCTTACAAAAAACCATATTTTATGCAATTTTGTTAAATTGACCACCTTTGTGAAGATGGAAATTACTTAATAATTTATTATCTACTTTTCGTCAGTTATGTAATGTCATACATGTTGGGTTAGGTTCGGCGGTGGCTACATAGTGGCGTGCCGTACAACTCGCTCGGCCGCACGAGTCACATGGTACCGCGTGCGCGAGCGTGCACCGGCCGCGCGCCTACGCGTGCTGCACCAGCACACGCTGCACTTCCTCATGCCCAGACACACTACAGGTAACACATAACCCACAGCGAGCGAGCGCTTGCTGCGCCAGCACACGCTACACTTCCTCATGCCCAGACACACTACAGGTAACACATTACCTACATCGAGCGAGCGAGCGCGTGCTGCACCAGCACACGCTGCACTTCCTCATACCCAGACACGCTACAGGTAACACATACCTACAGCGGAAGGGGAGCGAGCGCGCTGCACCAGCACACGCTGCACTTCCTCATGCCCATCAACAATTCACAGGCAACACATTACCCATGAGCGAGTGAGCGAGCGTGTGTTGCACCAGCAATATCGCTGTAATTTCTTTCATGCCCAGACACTTTAGAAACACATTACTTCCAGCGCAGCGAGCGAGCGCGTGCTGCACCAGCACACGCTGCACTTCCTCATGCCCAGACACACCTCGCCAGGTAATGGTTGCCCACAGCGAGCGAGTGAGCGAGCGCGTGCTGCACCAGCACACGCTGCACTTCCTCATGCCCAGACACACTACAGGTAACACATTACCCACAGCGAGCGAGCGAGCGCGTGCTGCACCAGCACACGCTGCACTTCCTCATGCCCAGACACACTACAGGTAACACATTACCCACAGCGAGCGAGCGAGCGAGCGCGTGCTGCACCAGCACACGCTGCACTTTCTCATGCCCAGACACACTTCAGGTAACACATTACCCACAGCGAGCGAGCGAGCGCGTGCTGCACCAGCACACGCTGCACTTCCTCATGCCCAGACACACTACAGGTAACACATTACCCACAGCGAGCGAGCGCGTGCTGCACCAGCACACGCTGCACTTCCTCATGCCCAGACACACTACAGGTAACACATTACCCACAGCGAGCGAGCGCGTGCTGCACCAGCACACGCTGCAATTCCTCATGCCCAGGCACACTACAGATAACACATTACCCACAGGTGTAAGCAAAAATTACCTTCTCTAAGGTCCTTATTACAGAACGTCACTCAAAGTCAAGCTCTACTTAAGTCTCGTTTCAAGCCCTTTGATTGGTTGAAACTAATTTTAAGTAATGCTTAAGCACAGATCAATGCTTGAGTAACGTTCTGTAATACGGACCTTAAAGTCTTGAATTCACTGACATGGAAAGCAACGTACATCCTAAACCGATGAGTTTAGAAGTTCTACATAGATTAAAAGGTTTTTTGTAATATCATCCCTTAAAAACCTTAAATGAATTACGAGTTTTTTTTTTGGCGCATTATCCAAAAAGATGTCACATCCACTATATGGCACATCCACTTTTAAAAATGTTCGACTTCGCCAAATTCCATATTATAATATCAAGCTTATTTTCCTTGTAGTAAACAAGAAAGAAGTGACGACTCGTCTGAGTGACATCTTCCGGCTGATGGCAGAACTGCAGAGCACCTGTGATATTGAAGACTACACCGTCAACCAAAGCACCCTCGAGCAGGTAATTTACTGGTTTTTTTTTTTTAAACTGGCTACGTAAATGTGCGACCAGTAAAAAAATAAGTTAAAACTACTTATTACATAGTTCATTGATTCGATAAACTGCTTTTCGTTTTGAATTTTATACCTGAAAGCCAATTTTCATGTTATAAAATGTAGTCCCAATGTTCAATCTTGTCAAAGTTTGTGATTGAGACGGAGATTAAAATTGGTCGTTTACCCAAAAATTAGCCCTTAATCCATATTAATATTATAAATGCCAAAGTAACTTTGTCTGTCTGTCTGTTACGCTTTCCCGCTTAAACCTCTCAACCGATTTTGATGAAATTTGGCACAGACAATCTTTAGACCCTTAGAAAGGACATAGGCTACCTTTTAACCCGAAAAAATTTGATATTCCCAAGGGAAATCTAAAAATCGCGATATAACCGAACTCCACGCGGACGAAGCCGCGGGCGGAAAGCTAGTATTTAATATTATTGTTTGTATAAATTTTTATTTCATTCATTTAAAAATCGCAACTGACTACCAATTTTAATTAACATAAAGCCTCTTTAGAAACTGGACTTTTCAAATAATTTCGTATATTGTTATTTCCACAGATGTTCCTAAGTTTCACAGACAAGTCAGACATAGAGTCGGACACGTTGGAAGTGGAACCGCTTCCTTCTCCAGAATCTATCAGGCAGGATGAAGAACTCGCCGTGGTCACTGCACTGTAGCTACTAATTCACTATACTTAGGAATACTTGTTTTTAACTTTCTTTGCATCAAATTAGCCCACGGATAAGTATGTTTTGGCGCCTGAGTGACATTACTATTTATATTAGGGAAAGAAGGGACGTTGCATTTTTGTGACAATTTCACACAATATGTCTACTAGACATATTGTGTGAAATTGTCACAAAAATTGTTTTGAAAAACAAGATACGGGAAATCCATACATTTAGAAAGGACCAATGAAATCTAAAATCTATGGGGAAATCAATTGTAAATCAAATTGACACCCTACGTCAATATTCCGTGTTTCAAAAGTCGACAGTTGTGTCATGAATATATATATTATTATAGACTGGTGCAATTTTGGAGTTTTAGCGGGAAAGTTAAGCTGAGTGTCACGCTCATTTTTCATTGGACTTTTTAAATTATTTATAGTGTTGTTTACTAAATAAAAGTGCGTGATTTATGTAGCAAAAAGTGCATTCAGTAAATAATTTATAAATAACATTGAGATATCGCAGCATTGTGGCCTCATAATGACTTTGCCTCAAACCTCCCTCGTAGACAGTTCACGTGGCCGTCTTTTTCGACATGAATAATTCATAACGTGACATTTGCTAAATGCACAAACCGGGCGAAGCCAAAAAAGAAAGAAAGAAAGTCTTTTTCTGAAGTAATCAATACTTCAGAAAAAAGCATTTTATCTTTTACTTGAAATTGGCACAAAAACACAACTAGTGCCACACTACAAATAAAAAAGGTGCAATTTGCTTTACAAGTAATTTCTTTAACTAATTATTTGCATTAACAATTTTCAAGTCATTTAAGAAGTGTGTTACACACAGGCTTGAAATAATAGAATTGTGTGATAAATTTGGAGGCTAGTCCTGTAGGATGAGCTAGCTTTTGATAACATTGGTGCTTTTTAGTAAGAAACAGGCTCCTTTTTTATAGAGCACCAATCTTCAGAACATTTTTCGAGGTCCAACGACGTATTAAAAATGCTTTGAGCGCCGTTCGAAAGATCGTCTGCTTCGAATCTCACGAATCACATTAATTAAGCTAGAATATAGAAAGATCGTAGTAAAATAATATTATGTATTAATTGCTCAATGTTACCTAAAATACTATTAAGTGCTAAGGCGTTAAGGATGACTCTCGAATTGATAAATTACCCGTAGCTAGCGCCTACGGGTAATTAATCATTTTATATAAATTACCCGTTAAAAAAAGTCGTGGTGGCCTAGTGGTTAAAGCACCAGCCTCTCAAGTATGAGTGCGCGGGTTCGATTCCAGGTCAGGCAAGTACCAATGTAACTTTTCTAAAGTTATATGTACTTTCTAAGTATGTCTTGGACACCAATGACTAAAGGTGAAGGAAAACATCTTGAGGAAACCTGGACTTTAAGTCTGAAATCGCCAACCCGCATTGAGCAAGCGTGGTGATTACGCTCAATCCTTCTCTGTATGAGAGGAGACCTGTGCCCAGCAGTGGGACGATAAAAGGTTGATGATGATGATGATATAAATTACCCGTATGATATTCAATTTTTTTTGTAAATAAATTCGAAACTACGAGTAGCCAATTAGCCAAAATATTGTAGGATAAATATTGCCGTTGAAATAGCTCTAGTAAATCGAATGGATCAAGTTACCAATGTCGTATCATAATCGACAACAACACCGCATTGAAAATAAGATTAGAGATTTAAATAAACCTTATTTACAGTCCATTCAACTGATATTGACTTCTATTGCAGTGGTTCCATGATTATAGGCGGTTGTAGTGTACAATACGTAAAGAAAACCCCGTCCGACCCATAAGGATAATAAAGGTTAGTTAAACACATGCCCAAACAAAATATAAAATTTTACATAATCATTATAGTAACAATACTAATTAATTTTGAAATAATCTTTTTTTTTCCGCGGATTAACTGCAACTTCCTCAAAATTGGGTATTTTTTTATAAAGTGGCACCATTTTCTACGGTATTATTATGAGCGACGCGACCACGTGCCGCGTGCCCTGCCCTCCTTTGCCCGCGCATGTGTTGCCTACCGTACAGGTATTAAGTTCTCCTCATTTTGCGATATAATATTTATTTTTAGGGAGATTTTTTTAACTTTAGCCCTGCTTTGTAGGCATTTATCGATACCTAACATTACCTTCACAGGTCGGACAGGGTTTTCTATACATGTATTATATGTTTGGCAATTTTTACATTGTCCATTTTTTTTTTGCTTTTAATGTCACCTTTATTTCTTCGAAATAGGACTCACAATCGGTCGAACGGACTGTAGAAAAGGTTTATTTAAATCTTATTCTGAGTGGAATGTTATGAATCACAAAGACTAACAAAACAATATTTTTGAAAAATCTGATATTAGTTGTTTTTATAATATATAGGTTAGTTAGGTGGTAAGTGGAATATTGTTAAGACTTGTAGGTAATTAAATATGTATATTTGTTTTATATAAAGACTTATTTTCTCAATAAGAGGACATTTTTTACGAATTGAAATAATACTGTTCCAAATCGATATACTTATTTCAATATCAATATAAGTGTGACTTGTAAGATAATAGGTAAAAACATGTACAGTCAGCATATGAAAACAAATGGGTTTTTGTATTAAAAATCATCCATGTAACGTATAACTCGATAATATTGTTAAATTAATTTTTTATGCTGACTCTACATCAGTACCTATATGTAATGTAGTGATTAATAAAACGTATTTAATATTATTGTACAGACAACAACAACGGTTTCGGTTGAGTTCCGTGCGTTATGTCTTTAAAATATAACAAATATGCAATTTCTGTGATATTTAATATTTTCTAGAAATTTAATAATAAAGGATGGTTTTTGGATATATGTTTCTTTTTTGTTATTATTACCGGCGTATAAAGAGGCTTGTTAGCTAATAGATAAGTTCTACTGATGAATTAAACACCACAATCATCAAAATATGTGCCAATGAACTAAGTAGTGTTGACATATTTGATTAACTTATCCTTTTTACAAGGAATATTCCCAAACACTTTGAAATTGTCTATTGTTAAGCCATTATTCAAAAAGGGTGAAAAACATAACATGAAAAGTTTATCTCCCTTTGATACCCGTCATAAATATACGACAAAGGTATGCACCACAGGTATGTGTACTGTGATAAATTTAATATTATGGTAAAAGAGGAATTCGGTTTCCAAAAACGCAAATCCATTACTTTCGCCATCTTTTCACTATTGAAAACACTACTGGCCAGTATGAACAACAAACGGTTGGTAACAGGACTATTTTTCGACTTATCGAAGGCATTCGATTGGGGTTCACACGTTACAAAAACTGGAGGCACTCGGAGTCAGAGGACTGTCACATCAATGGATGTCGTCATATCTAACTGACAGACAACACCGTGTCGCGGTCACC
This sequence comes from Sesamia nonagrioides, assembly GCA_017933935.1. NCBI lineage: Eukaryota > Metazoa > Arthropoda > Insecta > Lepidoptera > Noctuidae > Sesamia > Sesamia nonagrioides. The sequence continues at coordinate 55,664 of JADWQK010002023.1, read as the reverse complement.
GAATTCGACGGAAATGGAGACATGTTACAGTACACATCTATATACAAGGATAAAAAGCGGTGTGCCCCAAGGTAGCATATTGGGTCCCATCTTGTTTCTAATCTATATAAACGATATCGTTGATGTGACTATTCATAGATGCTTTCTTTATGTATAATTTTAATCCTTTAATACGCACATAAGTTAATAGACCAACATCTGGACTGGATGGCGCAGGTAGAATATATTTGCAGTAAAGCAAATAAATTCGTGTATCCCCTCAGACAGATTAAAAGGATAACAAATATGAAACCGGCTGTAACCTCTTATCGAGCATACGAATATACACTGAATCATCGTTGCGGTATGGAATAATAAAATGGGGAAATAATACTGACTTGAATAGAACATTCATCGCGCAAAAGAAATGTATACGAGCCATATACAGGATTTCATCCGAGGAATCCTGTAAACTTAGGAATAGGAAGGATGACGGCAGTTGAGCGAGGTGATGCAATGTTAAACCCAAGACCAACACGACCAAACGATGCTGCGCTAGAGGGAGATTGATCTGGAGACTCTCCACGATCAAACTCCCGACACAACAACATTTGGCGCATCGTACCCGCCACAGATCGTAACACAACTGCTCAGACCCGTCCTCCGTATGGCTTCACCAGACATCATGCCAGAACACGACGAATCACTTGGCGGCAAGACCTTGTCTGGTGGGTGGTAACTTCTGCCGGCAGCCGATGTTATGGCCTACCCACATTTTATTTAGTAATGTGATAGAAACTACTCCTACTATACAATTCTGGCTGTAGTCATGTGTTCTACAATAAAACACTAAAAATTCAATGTCTCATACACCTTTTGTTTTTACAGATAGAAGTCTACATTTTTTAAGGTATATAGTCAATTTTATTGGTTTTAAGATGTCATTTATGGTTTTTTAAATTGATATGTAATTAATCAGCAAAAAAATGAAAACAAAAATATTGGAAATGTTTCACTGTGTCCACAGTGGTGTACACAATGAAACACCACAAATTCAACAATGAAACATATAATTAATAGTGTGTTCAACCATGAAACATTAAAAATTCAATGTCTCATACATTTTTTTGTTTTTACAGATAGAAGTCTATTTTTTTTTATGATATATAGCATTGATAAAATATTAAACTAAGGTAGATATGTCATTAGCGCACTGAAAATGAAGCGTACAAAAGGAAGGAAAGTCCTGCATCTCGCCTTAGTCACTCTCGATACACTCGTACATACAACATAAACTGTAATAATAACATTGAGAAAATTGATCTTACTTGTGATAATAGTATAAGATCAAGCCCTCCCCCATTTGTAAATAGTAGTAAAAATAAGTTAAAAAAATACATTAAAATTAATAAAATGATTAGAAAAACTCAGAAATCAATTAAAAATCACAAAAATACTTTTTCAAAAAGCTTTAATGTATTAAAAAGTTCTCAAAAATTAAAAGAAACCATTAGTGTGCATAAAATAAAATTAGATAGCATTAAAAATAATTATGAGGCTGAAATTCAACAATTACAGTCAGAGACTCTCCGCTTACAGGATTCCTTGAATAATGTTATAGCTAAATATGAGACTTCTCAAAAGGAAATGGGAGAGTATATTCTGGCAATGAACGGTCTGGTGGACCTGTGTAGTGAGAATGAGAGAATGTTAAACTCTTTAACGAACAATCTAACACCTGATTGTAATCATGGTCCATCGGGCTGTTCACGGTCAACTGTCTCTAATGAGTCTGCACCATCAGTGACTCATACTGTGGAGTTGTTTGACAGTTTCAGCAGTACTTCCCTCGCCACACCAAACACAGAAGAATTAACAATAACAAATAAATTGTTAAACAATAGAAATAAAATATTGATGTACTGCGATGAAATGGGTAAAAATATGGGTCATACACTACAACACCATTTAAATGACCAAGTAATTAATTATTGATGTGCCTCCGGAAAACATACAGCATTGTTAATGAAGAAGCAGTGTGAGCTTTGCGGTCTATGCGCGGTCTATACCATAGATATGGTACTGAAAATAAACTCAAGATGGCGCTAGTAGCGCTGCCAGCTAGGAAGTGGTAACGGTTTGTCACTTTGAAGTTCATAGCGTTGTGTGCTTTCGCCGCGTTCGGTCGAAATCAAAAAATAACTAGTTAATCGGTTAACTATTCTTAAAATACCTTTAGCAAAGTGTTAGATAAATTAGTTTTGCAAATAGTAAAACTCGTATTTCTCGCTTATAATGAATCTCGAGTGATGACGTCGATACGGCTACCGAAGCCAATCAAGCCATCGCCACGCCATCACCATCTTCCGAGAGGGATCCAGAAATTATACGGAGCTCTTCGAGCGCCAGCAGCTCTTCGGGCAGCGAGGCAGAGCAAGAGGAGCCCCCGCGCAAGAAATTAGGCGATTACAGTTACAGGTAACGGTCGATCCTCGGATCGACGCGTTATACAGCCAGGTCAATTTTCTTACTTATTTTATAATGCATCAACATTGCACATCGGATACCAATGCGAGCCATTGTCAGACCAGCCGATGATAAAAGATTATGCCAATTAATAAATCTCCAACATTTTAATACGCCCACGTGGCAACATATCCGGTACAAAAAATACCTTGTCAGACATGCTGGCGTACCCAGGCTTCTGCAATTTAAAAATTAACGACGAAATATGTTCCCTAAATAAAAGCATTCAAATTGCGTCGAATAATATACCGCCTAGTGAGGAATTTTTATTTGATAAAACAAAACTAATTATACTAATCCAATCCCTCGGAGGGCCTCACTATTGGCTAACACCACCACAAGCGTCCAAAACTAAAGAACAATTCAAAGATACATACATAGAACCAGTACCGTCTACCCCCAAATACAGACCTCAAACACAAAATAAAATTAATTTTCAAAGTACCCACAAAAGACAACAAAACAGACAAACGTACAAATGGAAAAATAACGATTATAAACAAACCCAAAAACTATTCCTTTCGAAACAAAGACGCGGAAAAGTGACTATCCGACACGTTTCAGGGGAGGTTGTTTAGGTTACTTTTAAACCAGTGGCAAATACTAGGTGCCAACAAACCTATACTGATGTACGGGGCTGGGGAGTTAGTTTGTTTGTTTGTTTGAGCGCGCTGGTCTCGGGAGCTCCTGGTCCGATTTAGGGAGTTCTTTTTGCGTTGAATGGCCCGTTGATGCAGGGGGCTTTGGGCGGAGTAGCGTCCCGCTGCGACCGGTAGGAGCGGGTAGACAAGGAAAGAGGCGCGGCTGGTTTTATAATATCCACATTTACGGGGTTTTCGAATACCTTTAGGCAAGAAACTTCCTTTTTTTAATACCAACTATACCATTATTGACTCAATACGCAACCAAACCGTCCCCGGCCATGTCTCAGATCATAAAAGACCTCTTGAATCAGAGTTACAACTAGTCTCCAGCAAAACACCCAGTTTTATCTCTAAGCTGTTTCTGCGGAAGAAAAGCTTACGGGACAATGCGGCCAATTTTCGCTCTTCGAGAATTAAACAAATTCGTGAAAATAAAACATTTTCGTCTGATATCTCAAACCACGGGATTAAACTTTCTCCAACCTGGAGGCGGGATGACAAAAATAGACATATCTCACGCATGTTTTCATGTCCCAGCTGCAAAATCTCATCGGATTTTGTTTAAGAATCGGTTCCGAAAACCAATTTACCTTTCGCCCTGGCCTCAGCGCCGCACCTTTTTTCTTCTGTTACACGCTGGGTTGCGGAAACCCTGCGTGCGAAGGGATATCGAGTGCTAGTGTACCTAGACGATTTCCTTCTGGTCGACTAAGACCAATCCAAGCTATGCCTTCAGGCTGCGGAAGCCGTGAAGCACTTGGAATACCTGGGCTGGCAAGGTTGCGGAAACCCTGCGTGCGAAGGGATATCGAGTGCTAGTGTATCTAGACGATTTCCTTCTGGTCGATTAAGACCAATCCAAGCTATGCCTTCAGGCTGCGGAAGCCGTGAAGCACTTGGAATACCTGGGCTGGCAAATAAATTACCCAAAATCGGTCATAATACCGACTCTAGATCTGGAGTATCTCTGCATTCTTTGGAAAACGGCTGATGTCGATGTCACTTCCAATAAAGAAGGGAGAAATTCTCAACAACTCCCTAGATCGGTTGCTACAGCAAAATCGCATCAGCCTGCGAGAATTGCAAAGCCTACTAGGGCAGCTAAACTTCACGAACTTAGTAGTCCCCTGGGGGAGACTTCACTGTCGGAAAATGCAAATATTCATGAGAAGCTTCAACAAGAAACTGCCTCGACAAAGTCGGGTAGTACCACAAGTCGTATGTCAAGTGATGGAGTGGTGGCGCGGAGCCATAGGTCACACATCACTCATACTCAAAAAACCCGAAACCAATTTCCTAGCGACGGACGCTTCGGATTGGGGATGGGGGATCGATCCACTTGGACGAAAGATTAATGTCGGGTGCACGGTCAAACCGCCAAAAGGTGTGGCACAGCAACAAAAAAGAATTGGCACTTACTGGTTCAATCAGATAATCCGACATTAATTTGCATACATTCGGAAGGAAGGCTGGTCGTGCTTCGGAAAGCACGTTAAGCCGCTGGTCCCGGTTGCCATACGAACACCTAATGGCAGTCGTTACGGGTTGTTGGAGCCTTCAAAAGTTCAACAATTGGTCTAACTGCATTTCTTCGATATAGCCTTCGGGTTGTGGAGGTTAGACAGCAGTCGCTTCACAGAAACATCGAAGTTTAGCCAAAATCAGAAATTGGACTGTAAAGCTGACCCCAGGCTCCTAAGCAGAAATGCTTCGGATGCGACTGGGATTAACGCTGAGATGATGATGATGGAAGGAAGGCGGGACAAAGTTACTGGGGTTACTAGCACTAACCTTCAAACTCTTACATCTAACAGAAAGGTTCGGAATAACACTTTTAGCTCACTACCTCCCAGGGAGGTACAATACAATAGCGGACAGGTTATCACGAGGGAAACAACCGGCAGAATGGTACCTTCTACCGCAAGCAACTGCAAAAGTGTTATCTAAGTGGGGCTATCCAGAGATAGATCTGTTTGCAACACGAGGGACTGCTCTGTTAGCAAGCTGTATACATGCCTTCAGCAGACCATGGAAAACCCACCTAGCGTGGGTGTTCCCACCTCCCAGCCTTCTTCCCAGAGTACTAACCCACCTGAACAGTGCTACGGGAGTGTACTTGATAGTAGCACCGAAATGGCCTCGATCTTTCTGGCTACAGGACTTGAAATCCAGGGCATTGGACCACCCTCACGAAATTTGGAATCTGTCGGAAACAATGATCGACTTCTCAACATCACAACCCCCACCACAGGCACAGAGTTTGACCTTGAAAGTCTGGAAAGTTGGGGGTGGGGTGCCAAAATAAAGGAATAGTCCACACAAGAAAAGGAACTACTGAAGAATAGCTGGCGAAATTCCACATTGTCAACTAACCTACCAGCACTTAGGAGATCTCTCAAAGTAAACCCAAAGTATCTACGACCAGTTGACATAGCCAAATTCTTAATGTATGTTTTAACTTTTTGCGGCCCTGACGTGGAAAATATATATTTTTTTGTAAATCTATTATAAAACCGGCATTTAAGGAGTAGGTAGCGAAGCCCAAAATAGCACGGCCGTTAGTCAAATGGGACCCACGAATTGTATTAGACTGGATTTCTTCTAATCCACCTAAAGACACTCTATTCGATTTAGCTCAAAGGACAATTAGCTTCAGGCTGTCGGGTTCACGATCTAACCCTGTTTAGAATTTCTAAAGACAACTTTATCGATGATGGGGGTAATATATATATATTATACCTGCATTCAGAGCTAAGACTGATACACACAATTATCGTCAATCGGCATGGAAACTTTCTAAACATGATGACAAAAACATATGTCCAGTTAATACAGTTAGACTCTTAATAAAAATAAATATTAAAAAAAAAAAAGAAAAACAAGACGGGCCGAAGTTGACTACTTAAACAATCTCTTTGTTACCATATCAAAAAGTAATACGGAACCGCGTCGTAGATCAGCAGTAGCTTCTTTAGGATGGCTAATAATCAGTCGATAGATGATATTCTTTCGCGTGGTAATAGGAAATCGTGCAGCACATTTTTCAATCATTATTGTCGCAATATAGAGCTTCCCAGAAGTAACCGAAATTCATTTTTCACGTTACGTTAATACGTTTACCCCATCTTAAATCTATAATCAAGAGTAATGTACTGATTATTGTTTGCCTATGTACAACAGTAGATAATCCATAACTAAATCGTTAATTTTGTATTTAGTTGATTCAAATAAATTAGCTAACTAATTCAGTGAGTACTTTTAATTCTAATTCATCATAGCGTTGTGTAACTTATTACCATAATTAAATATCACCAGCAGATAACAAACACGTCTTCATTAACAATGCTGTATGTTTTCCGGAGGCACATCAATATAACGGTTTTACATAAAAATAAAACCGATATTATGTGCCGAGAGGGAAAACATACAGCATTGGAAGGAGCCCTTCCTGGTGAAGACTATGAACTTCAAAGTGACAAACCGTTACCACTTCCTAGCTGGCAGCGCTACTAGCGCCATCTTGAGTTTATTTTCAGTACCATATCTATGGTATAGACCGCGCATAGACCGCAAAGCTCACACTGCTTCTTCATTAACAATGCTGTATGTTTTCCCTCTCGGCACATAATATCGGTTTTATTTTTATGTAAAACCGTTATATTGTATGCCTGAAGCATCTTACACTAAAATTATAGAAAAAGTTATAAGTGGTAATTACAGTCCATCCACAACCATTGTTATTTTGATTGGGAGAAGGGGAAATGCAAACAGTGTAAAAATTAAGAAATATTTTGAAAGTCTGGCCTCCTTAAATGTAAATAAAATAGTTTTGTTTGCCTTTCCTTATGGCAATGGCCTGTCACAGACGGAAAACAAAATTAGATATAGATGTAATATGACATTACAAACTATGACATTATATAATGAAAAATTTGAATTTATTGACTCTAATGTACTTATTAGTCAAAATTATTTTATGACCAAAGATAACTATTATCTTTGTAATTTTTATAAAGGACAGGTAGCAGAATCGCTATCATACTATATATATAAGTCAGCCAAGTGTTTGGCTAACTATACTGCTTCTATTGAGCAGTTAAGTAATACACTTAGTGGTAATGAGCAGAGCTTGGAATATGTTCCAAGCTATTTAAATTACAACTTGAGACAATAGAGTCAACCTCTAGCACTATTTTAAATACCAAGTTAGACTTGTACCCATTATCAAGGGACATTGAGACAACAGAGTTAAACTCTAGCACAACCGTAAACCAAGATATAATAATATCACACCCATCAAATAATTTTCAAAATAAAATAAATAATAATAACCTTAAAATTGTTCATCAAAATATACAGGGTGTGATAAATAAACAATTAGAATTGGAGTTGTTCATGAACTGTAATTACATTGATATTGTTTGTCTTACTGAACATTGGTTAAAAGCCCATCAGTTCATGTTCAGCTTTAATAACCATCAGATTGCTAGCTCGTTCAGCAGAGTGAATATGATAAGGGGTGGCTCCCTAATAATTGTTCGTAACAATTTCAAATTTAAAGAAAGGACTGATATCGTAAGCCTCTCTGTTGAGCGGGTTATTGAAATTGCTTGCATCGAGCTTGAGCGGTTCATTGTAATAAGTGTCTACAGGCCCCCATGTGCTTCCTATGATATTTTTGAGAAATATATGGAGGAAGTTTTATTAAAGACTTGTCACAGTAACAAAACAGTTGTTGTTTGTGGAGACTTCAACATTAATGTTCTAGAGAAATCAGCTACAGTTAATAAATTTATGTCATTATTTAAGTCTTATAACTTGTACGCAAGATTCTTTGAGCCGACTAGAATAACTGCCACGAGTGCCACCTGTTTAGACAACATCTTTACTAACTCAAGACCTTCTGACCATTTAATTATAAACGAGTTAGACTCTGATCACTGTGGCCAGTTAGTTACTTTTACTCAGAAAAGTGAAGTCAGAGCTCAAAGAAAACTTGTGAGTTTTGTTCCTATAAATGAAAATCGTTTAGGACAATTTAAAAATAATTTAATTGAAAAGCTACCGGACTTGCCTTATCACGCCAATCCGGATCATGCGTATAGTGTACTATTTAACCTAATTAATTGTGAATTTATGAAAGTTTTCACAAAAAAAACATTGCCTGTTAGCGACCGTATCATATTTAGTGACTGGGCAACCCCAGGTATTTATAAAAGCAGGGAAAAAATGTATGAATTGTATCACGAAAAAACATTTAACCATGATGAAGCTTTTCAAGAATTTGTTAAAAATTATTCAAACACTTTTAAAAGAGCCTGTTCCTCGGCAAAAGCCATACACATTAAAAATAAAATAAAATCTTCCGGCAATAAAATCAGAACAACTTGGGGAATTATAAATTCTGAAACTGGAAGAACCAAAATACAAAATCGCGATTTCCATCTTAAAATTAACGATGAAGATATAAAGGCGGACTTGGAGGTAGCAACTGAGTTTGAGAATTTTTTTACTAGTATTCCAATAATGACAACAAAAACTTTGTCTTCTTCCTCCACTTCTACTTATGCCATACTAAAAGAATGTGTTCCAGATTGTGACAATCACTTTGAATTTGCATTTGTGACCAGTAAAGACATTATAGAATCTTTTAAGGATCTTGATGTAAAAAAAAACTGCCGATCATTGGGGTTTGTCAGTATACACTGTAGCTTCAATAATAGATGTTATCGCACCTTTCTTAGCAATTGTTTTTAATTCTTGTGTCACATCTGGCGTATTTCCTGATTTGATGAAACTAAGCAAAGTAATTCCACTGTTCAAATCTGGTAGTACAACTGATCCCACGAATTTTCGGCCAATATCGATATTACCAACTTTGAGCAAAATTTTTGAAAAATTAATTTTGAAACAGTTGTTGAGGCACTTTAACTTACACAATTTATTGCACGTGAAACAATTTGGTTTTACAAAGGGTCGTTCAACTACGGATGCGGGCGTGGCGTTGCTAAAGAACATATTTGGGCCCTGGGAGGAATCGCAAGATGCTCTTGGTATTTTTTGTGATTTGTCCAAGGCCTTTGATTGCGTACATCATGATACTCTTATCAGGAAATTGTACCATTATGGCTTGAGGGACAGAGCTCTCGACCTTCTGACTTCTTATCTGAATAATCGAATTCAGAGGGTTGATGTTAATGGCAAGAGATCTGCAGGATCTGTGGTCACCATGGGCGTTCCGCAGGGCTCAATTATAGGTCCATTCTTGTTTTTAATTTATATTAATGACTTACCTCATCACGTGAGGGATAATCACAACATAGTATTGTTCGCGGATGACACTTCTCTTATTTTTAAAGTCAAGCGTCAGCTAACAAATTTTGACGAAGTTAACAATGCACTCTCTAAAGTTGTCCATTGGTTTAATGTAAATAACCTCCTTTGAAATGAAAAAAAAAAAACTAAAGTCATTAAATTTTCTACGCCAAATGTCAGGCAGCTAAGTACCAATGTTTAACTGAATGGAGTAGAGTTGATCCCTGTCGAGTCGACAGTTTTTCTTGGATTAACTATTGACGCCAAGTTACAATGGGGTCCTCACATTGAGAAGCTGTCGGGTAGACTCAGTTCTGCTGCCTTTGCTGTTAAGAAAATTAGACAGATAACTGATGTGGATACAGCCAGAATTGTTTATTTTAGTTATTTTCATAGTCTTATGACTTATGGGATTCTTCTCTGGGGAACTTGTGCTGACATCAATACCATCTTTGTTTTACAGAAGAGGGCTGTTCGAGCCATTTATAACCTTGGTCCTAGAGAATCTCTTAGAGAAAAGTTCAAAGAGGTGAACATTCTGACTGTAGCTTCACAATATATATTTGAAAATCTTATGTATGTTCATAAAAATATCTCGAATTTTAAGAAAATAAGCGATATTCATAATATAAATACCAGGAACAAACACAATCTTGCTTTACATCACACTCGTCTCCACAGAGTAGGCAACTCGTTCATGGGTCAATGTATACACTTTTACAACAAGCTTCCCATGGACGTTCGAAACTTACCCATTAAACGATTTAAGAACCATATAAAGGCCAAACTTTGCAAAAAGGGGTATTATAAAATCACAGATTATTTAGAAGACAAAAAAGCTTGGGACTGAGCTGCTCGCTCTGTTAAGCATTGTTAATTGTTATTAAGCAATATGCGTAATTATAAGGTAAATTATTGTAAACATTTTCATTTTTAATGTCTGGACTTGAAAAAGACGATGATCCCTGAGTTTGTTTCGGCTATTTCTTCTCAGAGGTAGTCAGTTAGGAAATGCCGGCTTCATCTAGTTAAAAAAATAAAATAAAAAATAAACATGACGTGTAAAAGTGATCAGTGATCCTACTTGCTTAATAAACGATTTCATTTCATTTCATTTCGTAAAAACAAACGACAAACACTAACAGCGCAAACGACAAACACTAGCCATCTTTTTCTTCTCTATGCTTTAGATTGTGCCCCATCTCACTCACACTGTACCAATATATGCCGAATAAAAATATGCTTATGTGCTGCTGCTGTGTTCGGCACATTTTTTTTGGTCAGTTTGTTAGAATATATCGTATCTGTTTAATATTTTATCAATGATATATAGGCAATTTTATATGGTAGGTATCGGATGTCATTTATGTTTTTTTTTTAATTAATGTGTAATCAATCAGCAACGAATAAAAACATAAAAATTGGAACCGTTTCATTGTGTCAACAGTAGTTTACACAATGAAACGCCACAAATTTAAAAATGAGATAAAATAATAAAGGGTTTGTCTCATATTTTGTGAATTTTATGGAATAGGTGAACATTAAAAATGCTTGAGTTCAATCACAACTTTTTACTATTAATTTAACTTATACAGTTCAGCTTCAAACTAGTTATACAATAATGGCATAAGACTTTTTAGGCACTTACATTCATCTCAAAATTATAAAATCACAAACATTACGTTAATACTTAGCTATAACACTTAACGACAAATAAGACTCAAAATTAACAAAATCACAAGTGTGTTTAATAAGATGCTCCATAACTTTTACGAACAGTTCCACATTCATCCACCCGGTTGGGGCTGAAGATCCTGTTGGAGCGCCATTCATCATAATTTTTAGCCCTGGTAAAGATGCATCGTCTATATTCTTATATTTTTGTATGTACCGAAACAGCGTAGGATAATATACACTGCACTCTTATGCAGACTTTCTCAAGCTCTTTCCTTTCTTGTGCATTAGAATAGCTCGAATCATCATCATCATCATCATCCCAGCGTTAATCCCAGTCGCATCCGAAGCCTTTTCAGCTTTGGAGTCTGGGGTCCGCTTTACCAGTCCCAACTGCTGATATGGCTAAACTTCGACATTTTCCGTGAAGCGACTGCCGTCTGACCTCCACAACCCGAAGGCGACATCGAAGCATTGCAGTTAGACCAATTGTTGGATTTTTTGAGGGCTCCAACAACCCGTAACGACTGCCACTAGATGTTCGTATGGCAACCGGACCAACGGCTTAACGTGCTTTCCGAGGCACGACCAGACCAGTGCAAATATTCATATTCATGCATACAAATACTTGCACTGTGCGGGGATCGAACCCGCGCCACCTTGCGCAGCGGCCGCGTCCGCTACCGCTACGCCACGGAGGCTGTCATTAGAATAGCTCGAATATTTGTTTTTTCATTTAAGATGGCGCGGACTAAATCTCTGAAAATTAAGAAAGGCGATCATTTAGGGGAAAATATTAGAATAGCTCGAATATTTTCCCCTAAATGATCGCCTTTCTTCCTTTTCAGAGATTTAGTCCGCGCCATCTTAAATGAAAAAACAAATATCAAATGTTAAGATTAATTTCTAGACACAAAAAATATTAATTTGTTCGAAAAGTAGATGATATTAGATGTATGGTACACATTGAAACAAGATAGTACACAATGATACAGTGTTTCATTGTGTCCATAATGCAACTGTTTCATTATTGACTACATAGGGTTTCTTTTAATTACCCTCAAAAAAAAACACTAAATTGTAACACTTTTAAAATACGATCTATTTCACTTAATCTAAGAAATATGTTTAATACTTGGTAATCATGAAAAATGTGAATTATTCAACCATAGTTTAATGAAAAATCTATAAAGAATGACGAAAATACTTATATCTTTGTCAAAAAACTTAACAATTGACCAGAAACACGTCTATTCCTGCGTGGCGCCCACGCAAACTGGGGTGTGACGGGGAGTTATCGAGAGTGTCCATATGCGATATAATGCACGATCAGGCAATGCAGCGTTTTAGAAATATTACAATGTTTTATTGTGTACCACTGTTTCATTGTTGAACACATGACCTACAGAACCCTGTCACATTCATAATTTGTATGACAACGTTCCATGACGGGTTTGTTTAAAATATGTAAAAGTCAGTTGATCAAAAACAGTCTTGAAGACCGCTGAATAAATTCCTATGCACTTTTCTCCTCGCTTAACTGCAGTATATATATACCTTCAATAGGTTATGGGCCCAGAGCACGACTTGGCGTAGTGTTTATGGTAAAAAAGGAAGAAATTTTCAGTTGAAATGGGAAGTACTGTGAAAATTGATAAGCTCAATGAGGGCAATTATAAGACCTGGAAGATCCAAGTTGAAGCAGTTTTAGTCAAATATGATGCGTGGCGATACGTAAGTGGAAGTATCGAGAAACCAGCAGGACCACTCGAGGCAGGAAAATGGAATACAGAAGATTCGAAAGCTAAGTCTGATCTCATTTTGTCAATAACCCCGAGCAAATTACGACACTTGAGAGGTTGTAAGACATCGCGAGATGTATGATTGAAGTTGGAAAAGGTTCATGCATCGAAGGGACCTGCGAAAAAGGCCACCTTACTAAAAGAGCTGTTGCTTCGTAAATTGGAAGAAGGTGGTGACATAAGAGAACATGTTATGCGATTTTTCGACGTGATAAATCAGTTAGCTGACGTGGATATCGAAATGCATGATGACCTGACCTCGATTGTGCTCAGTCAAGTTTTGACAACTTCAGATGTGCCATTGAATCTCGAGATTCATTGCCGAAACCAGAGGCACTGAAGATTAAGATATTGGAAGAGGAACACACTAGGAATAAAAAAAATTAGATAGGGCACTTCTTGTCAAAGGAAATAGACCCTTTAAACCAAAGAGTGGCACAGATCAACGGCAACGCGCATATGATAACTCTGAGCAACGAAATTCGAAGTTCAGATATAAATGTTTCAGATGTCATCAGTATGGTCATAAAGCCTCTGAATGTACACAGAAGAAGAAAGAGCAGTGTAGTAATAGTGTAAATCACGTGTCAAATGAGTGTGACTTATCACCTTAAGATATTGATTCCAATTTTGTAAATTACAATTGTGTTTCAGATGCTAATGCTGTTTGCAACGAGAATGGAAATTGGATATTTGATAGCGGGTGCACGTCTCATTTATGTAACGACAAAGGCAAATTCGGTTGTACGCTATTACCTCTGTCCGGTAAGCTGCATTTAGCGACAAATTCAAGCACAAACGTACAAGGTAAAGGGACAGTCAGATTACCGCCGTGTAGCGATAGTGATGGTTCTAAAACTATAGTTCAATTACCCAACACCTTATTTGTTCCGGATTTAAGAAGTAACCTAATTTCAATAGCAAAAATTACGGACCAAGGCTTTAGCGATACGTTTGAAAAAAAGATAGCTAGTGTACGAGATAGCTATGGTAACACTAAACTTGTAGCAAAACGCAAAGGTAATCTTTATTACGTCGAAGACCAATGTGGTAGTGTGTCCGCGATATCTGAACGAAAGGCTGACATATGGTTGTGGCATGAACGTTTAGGTCACTTGAATGTTAGGGATCTGTTCCGAGTTCTAAACAAATTTGGCATGAACTAGAAAATGTCAGATGTCACTGAGTTGTACGATTGTGATATTTGTTTTTAAGATTGGGGTTTTTTGACGGGAAGCAAATATTCAACGTCGAACATCAACAATGGAAGTAGAATTTCATTCTACCAGAATCAACGAAAAACCAGTAGCAGAAATCCCTGTATAAGGGGAAGAGATCATAAACCCCGAACCTCACGCAGAGGATGATATCTCAGTCGAAGCCCGCCAAACGACAAACGATCCAATTATTGTTGAAGAACCAGTTCAACATGATCATCATAAAGATGACATCCATGTTGATGGGGGGAGAGCAATGAAGAGAGGTCCAGGACGACCGAGCATGGATCGCCAAGGACACGTTGGGCGACCACGAAAGATATACAAAAAGGTTGACGTAGAGCCACAAGTTTCTTTGGAACAAGACGTCGAGCAACCTGAGAAACATGAACATTCCATAGAAAAAGGTTTCGAGTTTGAGAGAAAAGAGAAAGAAGAAAAAAGAAGAAAGAGAGAGTTTGAAGACTGTGAAGATTTCATTGGTGTCGCTGAAATTACTTTGAGCCAGGCATTATCCAGTAATGAGCAAAGAGGATGGAAAGATGCGATACTGTCAGAAGTAAGAAGTTTAATTAAGAATGACGCTTTCGACGTTGTACATAAACCTATGGGTCGAAATGTTGTTGGTTGCTGATACATCTTAACGACTAAGTTAAATATCGACAAGACTGAAAATAAGAAAGCTAGACTGGTAGCTAAAGGTTTTAGCCAACGGTACGGAATTGATTACCAGAATACCAGGCTCCAGTTGCCAGGCTTGACACAGTGAGACCGTTAGTTGCGCTCGCAGCAGAACTTGATCTTGAAATTCATCAGCTAGCCATAAACACTGCATATCTGAATGGATTACCAGAGGAGGAGATCTACATGAAGGTACCAGATATGCTCGAAGAATGCCTTCAAGAACTCTAAAGATCAGAACTGCCAGGATCTGCAATACATAGAAGAGCAACCAAAATATTGTGACATGAAGACTGGAGGCAATGTGATATATGAACTCCTTGTCTGTCTATGTTATTTAGTTGTTTATATTTTGACAAGACGTCTTGTAATATAATACCTAATGTCTTGTTTTAATGCCTAACTTTTAAAGTACAATAAAACCAAGTTTCCTTTGGTTTTGTCTTTCTCTCGTATCACAATTTATGCCGACTTAAGCGATCCCTGTATGGTCTAAAGCAAGCTGGACGGCAATGGAACATCAGACTTGATGAACAGCTTAAGTGCATGGGGTTGCAGGCATCTCTGAATGAGCCGTGTCTCTATTATAAGGATATAGATTCGCAACCTAAACTCTTTGCGCTAGTCTACGTTGACGATATTCTAGTTGCATCGCAAAGAGGTGAAATCATAGAAAAATTCAAAAAGGAACTGGCCACTAAGTTTGAATTGAAAGATTACGGCATTGCGAAATATATGTTAGGCATAGAGTTTGACAGATGTGTCAATGGAATTAAATTGTCACAAGAAAAATATATCGAAGATTTATTAAATAAAATGGATAAGTGTAATCCGATATCTACGCCTATGGAAGTTGAAAATAAGATTGCCAATTGAAAGCCAATCGGAAAGTGCACCATCGGGCTCGTTAATGTAGATATCTATCCACGGGGACAAGACCTGATTTATCAAATACTGTGGCGATACTAAGCCAGTTCTTGGAATGTCCCAATGAACAGTGTTGGAGTGCGGCGAATCGTGTATTGCGATATCTGAAATATACCAAAACGTATGGACTTGTATTTACAAAGACGGGTAAATCATTGCAAGGGTATACAGATAGCGATTGGGAGGAGGTGGATGCATATCATGGAAGTCGCAAAAACAGAAATGCGTGTCGACATCGAGTTGTCAGGCGGAGTATATCAGTTTGGCCTCATCAATAAAGGAAGGCATCTACTTGAACAGCTTGCTTACTGAAATTGGATTACGTAAATATGCTTCATTATCTTTATATGTAGATAATCAGGGGGCGATTTGTTTAGCCAGTGATCCAATGTTCCATTCTCGGAGTAAGCACATTGACATCAGGTACCACTTAATACAAAGTGTATCAAAGGACAATAAGACCATCAAGTTGAAGTACTTACCAACTGACTTGTGCTCGCCGATATTTTAACTAAGGCTTTGCCTAGAGACAAGCACACAGCGTGCATGCGTGGTTTAGGCATAGTTTGTTTTTTTTATAGTTGTTCTTTAATACCACTTTAATTTATATGTTTACTAGCTGTGCCCCGCGGTTTCACCCATGTCAGCTTCGAACCGAAAGAGCTCAGTTGATATAAAATAAGCGCCTGTTAAAATAACGGGAGCAATATGTACGTCCGCGTTTGCTCCCGTTTTCGCAACATTTTGTGTTCCTGCTCTGCTACTATTGATCATAGCGGGATGTTTAGCGGGGTGTGCCTATGTCCTTTCTCAAGCTCTAGACTATCTGTGTACCAAGTTTCATTACAATCGGCCCAGTAGTTTTGGCGTGAAAGCCGGACAGACAGACAGACAGAGATACTTTCGCATTTATAATATTAGTATGGATTGTTTTGTTACTTTAGTTGAATATGCACATTAAGGGGGCGTATTGAAATATAACATTTGATTTAGTAATGTACAGAACCCTGTCACAGTCGTAATTTGTATGACAACGTTCCATGACGGGTTTGTTTAAAATATGTAAAAGTCAGTTGATCAAAAACAGTCTTGAAGACCGCTGAATAAATTCCTATGCACTTTTCTCCTCGTTTAACTGCAGTATATATATACCTTCAATAACCATTGCCTTCGATATTATTAGATATTGACGACCTCCGTGGCGCAGCGGTCAACACGCCTGCCTGCGACGTGGAGGCCCCGGGTTCGATCCCCGGTCAGGTCATGATGGAAAACGATCTTTTCCTGATTGGCCTGGGTCTTGGATGTTTATCTATATATGTATCTATTATAAATATAGTATCGTTGAGTTAGTATCCCATAACACAAGTCTCGAGCTTACTTTGGGGCTAGCTCAATCTGTGTGATTTGTCCGTACATTAAAAAAAATATATATATGTATATGAAGTAGGTATGTTTGTACAGAAGCATAAAAAATTGTTCAAAACAGCGGAAGGTGTATGTTCACGAAGTCGTCGAGACCTACATACATACTAGTACTAGATGAGCTGCCTAGATGTGCTAAATACAATTAACACTATGTGGCTATGTATTAAATTACCAAATATGTATACTTAAAGTACTAAACGGCAGACTATTTAAAATTAAATTACATAACTGGCTAAATGAAAATGTTTTCTATACTGTTAAGGAATTTTTTGACCATAAACTATAACAAGAGTTTTATTAAATCTTGTTAGTTATATTATATAAGAATTAGTATTTATATTTAAGTATTAGTGTCCAAGCTACCAGTGGTTGGAGCTCCGGAGCTATCTCACCTACCTAGCCATCTAACCTCCTCACCTTTTGAATCAGGCCCTTTATCCAATCGCCTAACTAGAGCCTCGATATATGTCGGTCGAGGCTTTCGGCTATCAGACCATTGACCAATATGACAATGACAGCCGAATCCACATTCCACATGTCAACAACTTCGTGTGCTAAGTCGAGATATTTTATTTGCTTCCCTTTCTCAGCTTTCATGAGATTTCCGTCATGTGGAATGGTAACATTGACAATCATTGCGAGGCGCGGTAATCGATCTATCACCAGTATATCTGGATTATTTGCGACAGTAGTCCTGTCAGTAATGATAGACCGATCCGAGTACAACGTAACATGGTCATTTTCAAAAACTGGGTCGGATACATAAATTATAATGGGGTACCTTAGACTCCACAAGTTTATATTATTTATATTTCAAAGCAAGTTACTGGTGAATAATCCTAGCTACTTGGTTAGCCGTGCAAGTACCCCCTTTTAACCGGACGAGAACAAACAGAGATAATATGTCTGATGGACTCACCCGGATGGTGACATGCCCGACATACGTCAAACGTCCCGTCCTTCATAATATATCTTCAGTAGTTATTCATTAAGATAACTTCGTCCATAATTGCACAGACAAACTTAGTTTCTCCAAAACGGTCACCAAAACGTAGTCAGGATATGGAAGCTGAAAAGTCTACACCGGGCTCATGAAGAGCCCGATAGCAACGCCCGTGAAGCTCCTTGCTCTGTCTTACTTTCTTATGGTCATCAGTAGTAAGTATTATAGGTTTGTGCCAGATCACTTTCGCCATAGATAGCGGGATAAGACCCTCTTTGAGGAGTGGCTAGAGAGGCGCCACGGCGCCCTCACCTTCCACCTGAGGCAGGTCATCACCGGACACGGTTGTTTCGGGAGCTTCCTGTTCCGTATGCGGACGCTATAACCGATATGGTGCGTCAAGCTATGGAGTATTTTATCCCCTTCAGCGACGTGCCCGTCGGTGGCTCACCTCGCCCATGGTTCAATGCCGATTGTGTCCAAGCTGAACAGCGTAAGCACGCGGCATTTCTCCGGTCCGAAAGAGAGGCCATGGTAGAGCCAACGAATGTTGCACTACACGCAGTCTCCGAATGGAGTAATGCCAATCTTGTAGCATTCAATGCCACCAAAACACAGACGTGTCTTTTCACCGTCAAAAGGAGCCCGTTCACCTTGGCTCCTACTTTCCGAAATGTATCATTGGAGTGTACCGACCGCTTACAGCTTTTGGGAGTTGAAATTTCCTCGAACCTAAACTTTCGGCGGTTCATTGAGTCCAAGGCCAAGGTGGCTGGCAGGAAACTTGGCGTTATCGCAAAGGTCCGGCGGTACTTCACACCAGGGCAGTTTCTAATGATGTACAAAGCACAGGTCCGTTCGTGTGTGAAGTACTGCAGCCACATTTGGGCTGGTGCTTCTAAGTGTCACCTGACCACTTTGGATTCTGTGGAGAGCGGGCGAAGAGGCTGATTGGTGACCCTGATTTAACTCGAGACGGTCTCCAAAGCCTAGAGCACAGGCGTAGAGTAGCCAGCCTTTCGGTGTCCTATAGGATGCATTTTGGGGAGTGTGCGAGGGAATTGCATGATTTAATTCCCCCATCTCTGTTCCACCATCGGACGACCCGTCGTACGGCGAGTTTCCACCCTTACGTTGTTAACACTACTACGATCCGGATGAAGCGTTTCGCCTCCTCCTTTATACCGCGTACATCGAGGGACTGGAACAACTTACCGGCGGCGGTGTTTCCGTCGGACTACAATTTGAGTGTCTTCAAGGCTAGAGTAAATAGGCTTTTAATAAACTTTACCATCAACGATTGCGTCACTGCTTACCATCAGGCGGGATTGCGGTCAAGCGCTCGTTTATAATTTAATAATTAAAAAAAAAACAAGGGAACGCCAGGGTATCACCATTATGTGGATCGCCCTGAGGACACGGTGGGGCATACGGTGGAGGTCTGCCCGGCTTGGGTAGTGCTCCGCCGTGTCCTCGTAAACACGGACACGGCGGTGCTCTACCCAAGCCGGGCAGACCTCCACCGTGTCCTCGTAGCGGCGATCGGCGGCAATCTCTCGCGTTCGACCCTGGTCTAGGCCATGGTCCGGAGCGAGAGTGCATGGCAGGCCGTCACCTCCTTCTGCGAAGCAGTGATGCTGGCAAAGGAGGAGCCCCACACTTTCGGCGGGTTAGTCACAATAATAGATCACCGATGATCGTGGGTGATACATCCGGTTTGCTGTCAGCAGTATACGGACCCTTGTATCTAAGACGACGAGTTCAATCTGAGTCCATTTAAATATGCCGAAAGAGTACATTAAAACCGACATGACCCACCCATTGAAGGCGCGCACCTTATTTCCGCTCGAAATAAAACTATTTAATATCTTCTTCAGGCGACCAAAGAAGCGCTCCTTCAACGATTGCTTCATGTCAGGATCGTTGATACCTAACGCTTCCGACATAAAAAATGTTTATAGTTTACGAATCACATCATCAACCTTTTAACGTCCCACTGCTGGGCACAGGTCTCCTCTTATACAGAGAAGAATTGAGCGTAATCACCACGCTTGCTCAATGCGGGTTGACGATTTCAGACTTCATTTCCTCAAGATGTCTTACTTCACCTTGTAATCCTTTGTTATTGGTGTCCAAGATATACTTAGAAAAGTTACATTGGTACTTGCCGGACCTGGAATCGAACCGCACACTCATACTTGAGAGGCTGGTGTTTTAACCACTAGGATACACGACTTTTTAGTTTTCGAATAAGGAGAGGGATCTAATTTGTATGGAATCCGAGAGTGTAATTCCCTCGGATTCCATAATCTGCCCCCGCTTTACATGCATGACTGCGCTTTTGTCTACATCAAATTCCTTCTTGATGGAACTTCTAAAACTTTCAGTTACTTTCAGTGGCTTCATCGGATGCAATTTATTGCGGGCAAAGAGATTCAAATCATCCATGTAGAGGAGGTGAAATATGACCTTGCCACCTCTCTTCAATCGATAAGCCAGACCCGAATCCTCCCGCAGTGTGTTTAGCGGATTCAGAGCTAAGCAGAACTAAAGTGGACTCAAACTGTCGCCCTACAATATTCCCCGCTTAATCGAGACCTTCTTATAATCTATCCAGCAAGTTGACAGATCCTTGCGGGATCGACGTACCTCTTGGCTGATGACCAATATGCTTCTTGGTACCGCGGGATCCATTCCTACAACCATTTTGAGAGATCAATACTATCGAGTTACTTTCAACTTGCGTTAGTATTAATTTTCACTCTCAATATGAATATACCTAGAGTTTACAAGCCGTCAACAAACACGGACGGACTGCTCTGGCTACGTTTAATGACGTATTAAAAATTGGGTCCATTTCTGGTACATACAGTTTCATACATTCGCTCGACGTCCTGTATTGAGTCACCCTCAGAGTGACAGATGGATACTGACCAGATGCTGCGGCAGAATGGACTTGCGGTGGCATCATCCGGGCGCCACACGTCAGCCACGCTTTATTCAGGTCGCTTCCAAGCTCTATATACCCACCTTTCATCGCCCTGAAACATGCGATTCTCCGCTTATACGTACAGCCGAATACGGCTCGGCGATGCACAAACTTTCTGCTTCAGGAACTCGATGCGCTCTGTGATATGACATAATGTATTCTCGAGTGGTCATACCTCTCATCGCTCTGGAACATCCGACTCTCCGTAGCTATGTATATCAATTCACTGGATGCTTATACAGCCGAATACGGCTCGGCGATGCACAATCTTTCTGCTTCAGGAAGTTGATACACTCTGTGATATGTATTCTGGAGGGCTGATTCCGGTCCCTGAGAATGCCTGTCTCACAAAGCGCATCGTGGTCGAGTATTTCCTTCCCTGAAGCAGTATATTTTAGCGATGAGTACCCTGGCCCCATCGATACGACGCTCGATCCTGCGTTGCAAGGCTGGTACGGCTGGTTTTGATCGAGTAGCTTCGTCACAGTTTGGGAACTTGACATTGACGAATTGAAATGCCGCTACAGCCGCGCAATACAGGATCGAGTGTGTTTCAATGAGTTCCTATCGCCTAAAATCAAATGAGACT
This sequence comes from Sesamia nonagrioides, assembly GCA_017933935.1. Lineage (NCBI taxonomy): Eukaryota > Metazoa > Arthropoda > Insecta > Lepidoptera > Noctuidae > Sesamia > Sesamia nonagrioides. The sequence goes on along the minus strand of JADWQK010002023.1, from coordinate 33,950 downwards.
GTTTAGTGCCTGCAAAACAGCCACGTAGATCTGTGGTCTTTAACTTTCTTGCTCATAATGGCTGTAGCGGTTTGCAGAAATACTCATGAATTCGACCTGGTTTTCTTTTTAATCATTATGAACTAGTGCTTGACTTCAATCCCGCCTGATGGTAAGCAGTGATGCAATCGTTAATGGTAAAGCGCGCTAGTTTATTAAGCCTATTTACTTAAAAAACGTAGTGGAAGGATAACGGCAGTTGGGCGAGGTGATGCAATGTTAAACCCAAGTACCAACAACACGACTAACGATGCTGCGCCAGAGGGAGATTGACCTGCTCCACGATCAAACTCCAGATACAATAACATTTGCATCACGGTTTTAAGTCGCAATGGTGTCAGTACTTGTATATTTCAGTCCTCTAACTGAAGTACCAACGTCATCGTCGCTTCCTGCTGCATGAACAGGTAAAGCGGTGGTTGTTAGAATAGTGTGAAGAAATGACAGGCGCTTTCAAATTGAAGATACTCCCCTCTATTCATAAACGTTGCTTAAATAGTGATTAGCGACGGTTTAACCATACATTTTTGACGTTTTAACGTCACTTAACTTTAATCATCGTTTAAGAATAAACATCATAGTCTTAAATGGATTCATAAACGATGAATAAAGTGATGTGCAAAAGTCAAACATGTATGGTTAAACAGTCGCTAATCACTAGTTAACTTTAAGCAACGTTTATGAATAAAGGTGACTATTGTTACGAATGGACCTTACGTCGATGGCATAAGGTTCAATATCGCGTGACATGCAGTGTGTCACTTTTAAGCCCTATTTCCCCAGATCTAGACATTTTCTAAGCACAATAATAAAACGCATTGCTAGACTTAGGACGGCCTATCGAATGGTACAGGTCTCAACAGTTTTGTCAACAAAGTGTCGACATCGAAATTTCCAGAAACCCGTTTCCGGGAATTACCGTAGGTACTTATTTCGTTGTCCTTGAAGTTATGCGCTATTATTATTATGTCTAGAGGAATCTGGAATGTTCGATCAGCTGGCCTATATATAGCGCCGTGGCGCCGGCGCAGAGTCAGTCTACATTCGACTAGCGATACGAAAACAGCGACAGTTAAGAAGCGATCTTAAAGAAGACCTGCTGCGACAATAGACTATTTGACAGTATTCAATTATTTGTGATTTTTTGCTTTAATTGCATTAAATGAGGGTTCTTTATATCATTTACAAGAGTTTTAATAAAAAATAATAACAATTATTATATCCAAAACACAAAAATATGTTTGGCTTTTTGTTTCTCGCGCCACACATTGTGAAACGATCCGGATTGGCTAATGTCGCGATGACGTCATACGCTTGTTTTCGGCAAACTTATAAACTGTTTTTCGGGGGTTTTTATCGATTTATTTGTACAACCCAGTACAGTACACCACTTGTAAACCATTTTATTAGATAACAACAGCAAATAATAATTAAAAACAAACACCACTGAGAACCGAAAACCGCTTGTGACGTCACTTACCAGGGGCAACGCCATATTGCTGATTATATCGTTTTCGCGGCTTATTTGAATTTTGAATTTTTATTTGCATATTTCTTACGAAATACGTATTTAAAATTTAAAATAATACTTTGGGTGAACTTCTTAACCGCAACCAAGTAATTCAAGATAAAAATTATAAATCTGTCAAATAGCCTATTATAACTAGAACTTCGAGTACTACGTGAAGTAACATCGGTAGCGTTATTGTGTGTTTACAACACGGACTTCGTGGACATAAGGGAAGACTTCGGTGCAACATCAGCTACGTTCTACTTGTCATTGCTTACGATCGTCTGTACTTTCGTTGCTAATAAACTTCGTAACCCTTAACAGGCGTTTAAGTACCCCTAGCCCGTAACACTATGTTTAATTGGCAAGTTATTGAAGTTACAGTTTTCGATCTGTAACTTCACAAAAAGAGGACGACACAGAAACAAGTATTTCACAGAATTAGATGCAATAGCTTAGAATTTAGGTGAACTCGGTACGAAATCTAAATCGTGCGTGTATCTATCCTAAGATATACGCGTGCGTTCACCGTCGGAGTAGACTCACGACTGGCGCGGGCAAAGATTATTGTAATGCTGTAGGAAAAATATAGACAACTCGTCCCGTGTCAAACTTGCTGCTATTAACGACACCTGGTGGACGTGCGCGGAGCGGGTGCATTGGGGTCCCACCACCATCCTTGGGACTCAAGTCAACCCCACCTGCCAGACGGTGCACCTGCTGACATACGGACGGGGCTCTGACGCCGGCTTCCCTTTCGGGGTTGAGTGGTCAGACGGCAGTCGCACTCGTAAAAGCCAAAAATCTCCAAAACATGGATAGGAATAGTAGAAAACACGAGTTACAGTTAGGGCGCCGCCGCAAAACGGCGCGCAGGAGCCCGCATACAAGGTTGCCAAACGTGCCACTAAAAGAGCTGTACCCAGAGCCAAGACCACTTGCAACCGCTCTACGATAAGTTGGAATCGTCTGAGGGGCAGAAGCTCATTTACAAGTTGGCACGTCCTAGGGTGAAAGCGGCACTGGATATATCCGTTGTGTAATATACCCTACTGGCAACCTGCTTTATGAGGATCGCGCGGTAAAGGAGAGATGGCGCACGTACTTGCACGAGCTGCTGAATAAGCAGCACCAAGAGGTGCAGACACCGGAACTCCCTCCGAACCTTGGGTTAGTGCCCCCGATAACGCCTGAGGAAGTCCACACGGCTCTTCGTCGCATGGCGAATCGGAAAGCTGTCGGAGCTGATGGAGTCCCCATTGAGGCCTGGAAGGCGATGGGTCCTCGCGGTGTGGGCATGTTAACTTACTTTTTGAACCGCGTACTCCTGACCGGCAAAATCCCGAGCCAATGGAGACTGAGTATTATTACTCTAGTCTTCAAAGGAAAGGGTTCGGTACAGGAGTGTGGCAACTATCGCGGTATAAAGGTCATGTCCCACACCATGAAGATCTTTGAGAGGATTTCAGACTCCCGGATCCGGCAGGAGTGTGCTGTCTCGACGTGTCAATATGGGTTCCGTCCAGGGTACGGAACCACGGACCCTATCTTCGCCCTAAGGATCACCATGGAGAGATACAGATCGAAGAACACTCCTCTGCATCTCTCTCTTTTTAGACATGCAGAAGGCCTTCGACTGTGTCCCTCGGGGGGTGATCTGGTGGGCACTGAGGTCCAAAGGGGTACCAGAAGCCTATGTTGACATAATTCGAGACATGTACCTCAATTCCGATTCCGTTGTTAGGACCTCTGTTAGCGACACTAAACTCTTCCCCATCACCGTCGGAGTACACCAGGGATCCGTCCTTAGTCAGTTCCTGTTCAGCATGATATTAGATGTCTTGTCAGACAGCATCAAGAATCCACATGAGCAACCTCCCTGGTTGCTCATGTATGCTGATGATATCGCGCTGGCAGACGCGGACAGGGAACGGTTGGTGCGGCGGGTAAATGCGTGGAAAAACTCTCTTGATAACGGAGGTCTTAAACTCAATGTGGCGAAGACGGTGTACATGGCCAGCAACACCACAGACACAGGCATAGCTGTGTGCATAGGCGGAGACGCGGTCGGGTGCACAGACCAATTTAAATACTTGGGTTCTGTGCTCCACGCGTCCGGCGATATTGATTGTGACGTTAAAGCACGCATTTCCGCAGCTTGGGCAAAATGGCGTGAGGTGACAGGTGTCATTTGTGACCCCAAAATGCCGGTTAAGCTTAAGGGACAGGTCTATAAGACCATCATTAGACCTGGGACCCTAGTCTGTTATTTATATAAATTTGTCATCCCAACACAATTCCATTGTCATTGTGCTTAAAAGTTCGTAATCTGCTAAGTTCATAATGATAGATTAATTATCTCAGTCGTCTCGTACAGAAATGGTGATAGAATGACATTGCCATATTGCCATTATTATAAAACCCGTATAGAAATTATTTTCTAGAAACTAATAAGTACTCAATTTGAACATTTATTAAAGTGAAGTACATTGTCAGTGATTGACCACCGGAAAGTCATAATGACGCCATTTTGTTAGTAGATTACGAAACTTGTCAAAATCGATCATTACGTGATCACTGATCGAACATTTTGACACTATTGTAATAGCAGACTAAGGCCCCTGTCCTTCTGTCTAGCAGTGAGGCGTGGCCAGTGCTTGAGCGACACAAGCAGGAGCTGAGTGTCACGGAGATGAATATGCTGCGGTGGATGTGTGGAGTTGCGCGGAAAGACCGCATTAGAAACTCCCGCATCCGTGGCAGTCTCCGTGTCCGTGACATAGCAGACAAACTGCAAGAGAGTCGCCTGCGCTGGTACGGTCACGTCTTACGTAAACCGGCAGGTTACGTGGGTAACAAATGTCTTGCCATGGCGCCTCCGCCGGGCCGGAACAAGCGAGGTAGACCAAAAAAGTGCTGGCTTGACGTTGTAAGAGATGACATGCGTGCCAACAATCTCACACCACGGGATGCCAGTGATCGTTCGAAATGGAGGCGTATGAGTAGGAAAGCGGACCCCGGGCTACAACGCGAAAGCCGCGGATGCGACCGGGATTATACGCTGAGATGATGATGATGGTGGTGGACGTGCGCGGAGCGAGCGGCCGCGGGCCAACGACCCTGCGCCGGCGCACACAGTGGAAGAAGAAACTCGCACAGTACTCATGTGATGATATGAGTTACTTTTGCCCGCGACTTAGACCGCATCTAAGTCGGGAATGGTATCATTAATAAAAAAAATCATTGAAATGTAAATAATATTTATTTATTATTTGGCAATCCCTACAAATAATCATGGAATGTCTCACACATATAGCAATAACATTTAGAATAACATTTAATAATAAAATCACGATTAATTGTAATCTCAACACTTAAACATCAGATCAGAAGTAAGACTAGAACAACAGCAATTAAAAATTTAAACTAACATAACATCACGCATATATTCCACAGAGATTAGGCAGAAGTGTAGCCCAAGGTTCACAACAGGTGCCCAGCATAATGCCCTTACCAAGCATAAATTACAACTCAAAGCTGCTACTGATAAATTCCAGATAGATACAACCAAATAACACTGCCCGGCCTGGGAACCAAACCTAGAACCTCGTGTTCAACAGTAGTGTTTACGACAACCGGATCAACGAGCCAGTCTAAAAATTTAGTTGGAATTATTTAAGACATGTATTTTATCGAGGATGTGAATGGAGCTTCTCTTATTGAATCTCAAATAATTTCATTTTTGGGGTCCGACAATATTAATCAACCAAAAAAATGTGTTTCATTAGGACATCCGAGCGAGGACATTAGAGAGAGGAAACAGGTTAAAAGAGGCTCATTCAAAAATAACAAATATAAATTCCTCTTTTCTTTAAAAAAAAAAATGTTACCCCACACTAGGAAATTCTCCTGGGGGCCTAGACAAAATCCTTTTTCTGTAAGCGTTAACGTCAACGCAAAAGTCAAAATGTATGGAGTTGACGTTTGCTTAACAGAGGTCACGTGCCTGCTGCTAAATTGGTAGACAAGTCACTATTTGTTATGTGGAAAGGAACGTCGAAGCGAGCGTGACAGATACAAGTCATAATTGTTCATCAAAATGGTAGACAAAAGCCACTTTTGACAAACGCATATGATATTTCAACGTTTCCGCGGCACGTTACATTAGCGGGAGCTAGGACGCTCACGTTAACCTTATAAATAGTAATTTTTGTTGGTAATTTCATTCAAATTAATTAGTAAAAATGCATACTTTGAGACTATTATGGGCGGCTAATAATGAAGCAGCTTTGTGAAGGCGTCAAAGAAGATTAAATCGCCGTAACATGGAGCAAATTGTTGAGATGTCGGAATTGGAATTTATTCATGGTTTTAGGCTGGATAAACAAAGTTTTTGGCGTCTTTGTGATGATCTTCGGCGTTTAATATCACCGCAAATTAGTGTTCAAATCAAGGTAAGTTCTAAGTTGTGTACTTACTTCCAACCTAAGATAAAAGTGCCCTAATTATCTTTCTCAATTAATTCATCATATTTCAGGTTTTGTGTACATTGGCTACGGCTTCATATCAAAGTCCAAAGAACAGTTACTAGGTGTATACGCCAAGTTGTTGAAGCATTGTGCCATCCTGCTATTGTATAAGCCCCGCACGATGATATTGCGATTGGCGGCCATCTTGGTGACGTAGTCGAACTCGCCCCGCCGGTACCGTTCGCAAGTTCAGTCCGCGCTTACCCACTTACGTATATCGAATATTTTTGTTAGGTTTTTGTTTTTGTTATCCTGTTTTATTGTTGTTCTTGAGTTTTGTTGTTTAGTTTTGTTAGCTGTTACTCTTTAAAATGAGTAAGAAATTAATTAACAGTCGTGCTCGTGAAATTATAATAAAAGTGGACAATTATTTTGTTAAAGAGAAAGAGGACTGTAAGTTAGTTTTTGAAAGTATAAACGGTGCTTTAAAAAGTGCTTCAGACACTACTGAGGACATTTTAATACCGAAGCAACTGTTAATAGTTATTAAAAATATTTTTCAAAATTCTACTAAAGTCACGGAGCGTGTGGCATGTGCCACAGGCGTTCCAAAAAATACTGTGACGAAATTGCGACGAGAGCATGAGTCAGAAACAGCCAGTGGCAGCAAATTGACAACTCCTACTAAAGGAAAAAGACAAAAGAAGGAATATTTCGACGGGTTTTCCTTAACAGCTTTAAGAAATATTATACATTCAATGTATACGGTGAGGAGAAAAATACCCACAATGCGCAAAATATTAGCGGCTTCAAAAGTAGACCTTAATTATACTGGTAGTGAAACTACATTAAGAAAAATAATTAAATGTGATTTAGGCTACCAATTTAAACGATGCTACCAAAAAAGACTGGCTCTAATTGAAAGACCCCAAATTCAAGCGTGGAGGGCTAAATATATACGACGTATGAAAGAAAATGACTCGCTTGGTAATTACAAAAGACACGTTATTTATCTCGACGAAACGTGGATACACGCACACTACTCGGTAAAAAAATGTTGCCAAACAGCAACCGATGTCGGAGTGAGACGGAACGACAGCCCCGGCCGCCGATGGATAATAGTTCACGCAGGAAGTTAAAGCGGATTTGTTGACAATGCCCTGTTAATGTTTAAAGCAGACACCAAAACGGGGGATTACCATGATCAAATGAATGCTGAGAATTTCACCAAGTGGCTTACAGAAAAATTAGTACCCAACATACGACGCAACTCCATAATTGTGATGGACAACGCCCCTTATCACAGTAGGAAAGAGAATAGGCCACCAAGTATGAACAATAAAAGACAGTTGATGGTTGAGTGGCTACAAGCTCACAACATCGACTTTCCCAACGACGCTACAAAACCTGAACTGTATTTATTAATTAAACGGCACAGACCGCCGAAAAATTATAAAATTGACAATTTATTAGCTGGCAATGGCCATGAGGTCGTTAGATTACCACCCTACAACTGCAACCTCAACCCCATTGAGTACATCTGGAACCTGGTAAAGGTGAGGGTGTCAGAAAAGAATGTGGAGCAGTTGGAAAGTCGCATTGAAGCTCTGACGTTGGAAGCGTTGGCGTCAATAACTTCAGATGACTGGCGAAAGGAAGTCAATCATGTTAAACGGCTTGAAGAGGAATATTGGAATAAAGATCGAATAACTGACGAGAGTCCTATATATACGACAGACGACAGTAAATCGGAAACGACAGACATAGAAAGCAGTTCTGATTCGGAAGACTATATGAGTGGAATTGAATAAAAATATTGAAAAAAATATAAACATTTTTTGACACACTATCCTGCCCCCTAATCGGCGAACACATTTTTGTCAAATGATTGCGACTAGTTGGTATCAGTTGGGATCGTTCGGCCCGCCCATTGGCCCGTTCGGTCGAAACGATCCCAACTATTCGCAATCATTTGACAAAAATGTGTTCGCCGATTAGGGGGCAGGTTTTATTTATAAGCTGATAGATGTAGGTAGTAATTAAAACATGACTGCTACACAGTGGACTCTGGTTCAATTCCCGCTCGCAAATTAACAGAAATGTAGTTAGAAAAAATTAGTATACATATAAGAAAGATATACGAATAAGTATATTTTTCTTACGTCTACAAGAATTATTTCCTTGAAATTATTAATAATGAAAGTTTATTTGTCAGAATATGAGTGAGTAGGTATAAAGAGTGTATATATAATAAAATTATAAAATACAAATAAACCAGTTTATTAATTTTGCGTTTAACATTATTTTGCTAGCTGTCCTTTTGTGTGACAGATGACGTCACAAAGCTATTATTGTGACAAGGTTCCATCGCAATATCATCGTGCGGGGCTAGTAAATAAATGGATCGTGTTTCCAAGGTCGCAATAAGAATAAGATAATAAGAAAATAAGACTTAGTAAGTTAATGTATGATAACTAATAATTTTTATTAGTAACATATTCCTAAGTAATTCATATGAAACAATATACCTTCTTTAATGACAATAGGTACTTAGAAAATGGAATATATACACACTTCCAAGTAGTAGTAATAAATCTGTCTACCATAATAAACAAAACATTATTATATTCCCAAAACAACAGGTTTCAGAGGCGGTTTAGACTCCCAGGTATAGTTGGATGCATAGAATATACTCATGTGGCGATTGTCAAACATCAGAAGAAGAGCGTTTATTTTTTAATCGGAAAGGTTACCATTAACGTTGATTCATTGAATGTACAATTGGACAAGCGCTTGACCGCAATCCCGCCTGATGGTAAGCAGTGATGCGATCATTGATGGTAAAGCGCGCTAGTTTATTAAGAGCCTATTCACTCTAGCCTTGAAGACACTCAAATTGTAATGTGACGGAAACACCGTCGCTGGCAAATTGTTCCAGTCCCTCGATACGCGGTATAAAAGAGGAAGCGAAACGCTTCGTCCGGCATCGTAGTGGTGTTAACAACGTAAGGGTGGAAACTCGCCATCGTCCGATGGTGGAACGGAGATGGGGGAATTAAATCATGCAATTCCCTTGCACACTCACCAGAATGCATCCTATAGAAGACCGAAAGGCTGGCTACTCTACGCCTGTGCTCCAGGCTTTGGAGACCGTTTCGAGTTAAGTCTGGGTCGCCAATCAGCCTCTTCGCACGCCTCTCCACTGAATCCAAAGTATCCAGGTGACATTTCGCAGCACCAGCCCAAATGTGGCTGCAGTACTCCACACACGAGCGGACCTGTGCTTTGTACAACATTAGAAGCTGCCCCGGTGTGAAGTACCGCCGGACCTTTGCGATAACGCCAAATTTTCTAGCAGCCACCCTGGCCTTGGACTCAATGAACCGCCCAAAAAATACACTAATAAATCTAATTGAAAACAAATGTTTGTTGACACCACTTCCACCCATCGAATTAAAACCTTCCGTTAACTCCTGCCACAGACGTTCACTCCTTACTTTTCCTTGAAGCCCAGGTTGTGGCCTTGAAAGATCACCATGGCTAAACATTATACCTAATGTTAGTGTGCAGTGATAATAAAGCCCAATAAATATAAACCCTCTTATTCATAAACAATGTTTAAAGTTAACTAGTGATTAGCGATTCTTTAACCATTCATGTCACTCAAATTTAATCATCGTTTATGAATAAACACACCACTGTTTAAGAGGTTTGTTCATAAACGATATGTAAAGATAACTTTAAACAACGTTTATGAATAAGGGGGAAAGTTTGCTACCAGCATTCTAATACCGCATCTAACAAACAAGTTTTAAGGTTTAGAATAGAGTTTGTTTATAGAAATAACAAAGGTAAGGACCACAATCATTTAAGTGAACCACTTGAGTTTGTTTACGTTATGCATTTCATAACCTTAAGTAAGTACCTAGTTCCGATAGTAGTATAAAATGGGATAGGAATTTGAAATAAATGGTAGAACATCGAAAAAACTTTCCTTTCCATAAATTCTATCAGGAAATTAAATTGGCCGGGACTCGCACGAAGTCTAGATTCCATCTAAAATAAAATGTAATGATTACTCATCGCAATAGGAATAATTGATCTGTTAACAATATTAATATACAATGATTTCAAATATAACAATTTAATCACAATCCTTACATTAACTTAAGCCGTTTACTTGCTTTCTTTGTGATAAAACACTATTCAATTACTTTCAACGCACACAACATTCTTGAATATAAGGTTGGCTTAAAGGCCTAGTAACCGAGCTAAAAACTTATAAAAAAATGCGTTTGACAGTGAAAAAATAAACGCAATAGTGTCACTCCGACATTTGCTACACACAATTCATAGACTAATAATAATCAGTCTTATTCATAAAACTTTAATCAATTGCTAAGCAACTGATTAGCAAAATTCTTATTCATAAAAGCTGTTTAGCGCTAAGAGGATGCTAAGCAATTGATTAGTAGCTGTCAAAATTAAACATCATCGGACCGCTGCTGAGGATGGTTAGAGGCAACAATATGGCGGATTTTATTTGAATCAGCTGATCGATTTAATATAATCATTATGCTTCGAAGTTATTTTGTTTATAATATCCAATAGTGCGTAAATATGAATGTCGTAAACCTTATTTTAAATTTCCAAAACGACGTAGTAAAGTTATATTGGCTTGAAAATTTTTGATTGCTTTATATATGCTTGATTTGAGAGCTTTACTCGGCGATAGGCCGCCGAGACACATTGGCTGCCGGCAGAAGTTACCACCCACCAGACAAAGTTTGCCGCCAAGCGATTCGTAGTGTTCATGATGTCTGGTGAAGCCGTACGGAGGACGGGTCTGAGCAGTTGTGTTGCAATGTGTGTCGGGTACGATGCGCCAAATGTTGTTGTGTCGGGAGTTTGGTCCTGGAGGGTCTCCAGATCAATCTCTCTCTTGCGCAGCATAGTTGATCGTGTTGTTGGGTTTAACATTGCATCACCTCGCTCAACAGCCGTCTTCCTTCTTATTCCCTTAGGTTTTTTTTTAAGAGAATTGGCTCTTCATAAACTAGCGCGCTTTACTGTCAACGATTGCATCACTGCTTGCCATCAGGCGGGATTGCGGTCAGGCATTGGTTTATAATAGCAATAATAAATAAGATAGTGCTACAATTGTATTGTTGTTTAATTGTAATTTTAGATGCTATCCTATGTTTCCTTGTGTTATCTTATGATGTCATATATAAGATACAGGACTAAAAAAAGTCATGTTGTGGCAGTAATACACAAATAATAAGACATTTTTTTTTAAATATTTTAATTTAACACAAGAAAACTGTTTACATTTTTGTGCTAAAAATAATTCATTGTTTTTGTTTTCCAATACTTTTCTTCCATGAGAGCCATTCTTGACTCACGCGACCCTCATTCCTCATCTTTTTCACTCAGCATGGTCTTCTCCTTCGCCGTCATTGCGAGGTTGAATAATATTGCCGCTAGTTGCTAATAGTGGCTTCGTTTATAGCAATAAAATGTGTGCCTGTAAACAAGTATAATAATACTGTAAAAAGCAGTACAAAAACAGTACGAAGTAATGTAATATATACACAAGAACCCACTTAAATTTCTTAAATAGCAAAGGGATGTTTACAAGCATAAAGAGCAGGAAAATACACAGTTATTATCGGCTACTGCTTTAACATTAATTTCGTCAGTTTAGATTAGTAATTACATATAAATACAGAGATAAATACCTTTTCTGTTTACTATAATATTATTGGAGTTTATTACTTTCACCACTATTATCACAAATACAATTATTTAATTGTAATAAATCATTTTATTTTTAATGAAATTAAGCGATGAAATTTCTGACATTTCTCTGCCAAACACAACAGATAAAAAAATCGTAGTTTTGACAAGCTTTTTCTAAAATATCCATTTTTTAGTCAACTATTTTGATTATAGTTTGTGCCAAACGCATAGTTTCACCTCTACTTCGTATCGCTACTAATCATCTGCTAACTAACTGTTATGAATAAAGAAAAGTTAAGCATTGATTATGAGCTAACTAAATGGTTAGCTAAACAATCGCTAATGAGTGATTAACGAGATTTTTATGAATAAGACAGAGAGTGTTTCGGTTAACACTCCGGAATGGGCGTTCGACGTTTCATATGTCACTTGTCTACCATTTTTCACACGCTAACGTTAACTCCTTAACGCGAAAGGAAAACGTTTGAACGGAAAACGCTTGGATTTTGTCTAGGCCCCCTGTATTGTGGGTGCGTTTTACAAACATATAAACTGACATACACAAACATCCAGACCCGAAACAACTACTTTTAGGTTATAGAAATGTTTGTTCCGCACGGGAATTGAACCCGCGACACGCAACGTAGCTGTGTTTCGCATAACCACAGCGCCAACAGTGCCGTCAATTAAAAAAAGTGTGCAACATTAGAAACCCAAAAGTTAAAACGTACGGACGACAGCAGGTCAAGCTACCCAACACTGTCAAATATTCCCAATCAACCTTGAGCCTTAATGCTTTATAGATTGTAATGATCTATTGTAGCTCGTAAGCCCAACACTAGATGGCGCTACTAGGCTCCCTCCAGTAGTTAGATGAGACAACGGACAAGTGACGGTAAATTAAAAATAAAATTAAGAAAAAAAGACTGGTGGGAGTGCGGTCAAGAGGTGACAGACGAAAGGAGAAGGTTACTTCTTGTGATTTCCACATTAGTCCTTTAAATTAAAGCGATTTTCGGAAATTACTGCGAAATATATATACGTGTTGTCGTTGGTGCAAACTCGTTAATTGTTGTGCTCGTGACAGGAGAAACGGGCCTATTGAAACGCCCCTACTTTTCTGGCAACTTATTGTGGATCAAGGCCCGGCCTTTGCTGACTTGCTCGACCCTGACTTCCTTCCGCTACCCACGGGATTCGGACTGTTCACAAAGTGACGTACTCGCCACGGTACACGGGAAGCTAGCTGGTCTTGGAACAGTACCAGACTAATTTTATTGTTTAAGTATATTGGTTCTGCTTTTCCACATTGTAAGAAAACTTGTGGTCGTTAAGTAAATTTGTGTTTCTTGTCTAGCTTTGTCTTTCATTGCTCAGTAGCTTGAACCCCTGGACATTACAAGATAAAGTTGAAAAAATAATAAAAAAATCTGACAGATTGTAGTAGCTTGATGTGCCGTCGTCTGCACATCGTGAGATCTAAAAGTTTCTTAGGAACAAGTAAATATTTCCCATTATTAATTATTATCAAAAGAAGGGTTCCTAAGACTGGCCGACTTCCTGAAGTGTCCGGCGAGCAGGTCCAGCACCCTGAACATCACGTCCACGTTGACTTCCTTATGCGTGAAGCTTTTCACTACCAGCCTCACAGCCTGCGACACTGTCTCCTCGCCGAACGCGTACAGAAGTGCTGGAATTATAATATAATAATAATAATTCCACACACAAGATATACTTTGATAAAGCAATTTTAACTAATAAAACTGTGCACAATAATATACCGGATATCACTATGATCGATAAAGTAGACAAAGTAGTGTTCCTAATAGACATAGCCGTACCCAATACCCATAACTTACAGAAAACTATAACCGAAAAAATACACAAATACACGGAACTAAAGGAAGAAATTATACGAATCAAGTATACAGTATGTTAAATAACAGAGGGCGTTCCCTTAAACTCGTTAATATATATCATTAATAGATTAAAATAAAAATATCAGCATAGAAAAATAAGCATAAAATAATCCGAATAAAAAGAAATTATAATTGAAAATAAATTTGAAACCTCCTGTTTTAAATCAAAATAGTAGCGCGGAATAGTATCTACCTAATGTTGCATTGCCCAACACACATCAACCAACACACATCAATCAATTAGATCTTAGATCGCCGCCGCATACGCGGCTCGTCATTCATAAATAAATTGCGACGTTGCCGTCTTTCATGTTCGCGTGTACAGTGTGTTTCTTTTACATGTCAATTTAAAATTTTTATTGAATATATTTTCATATTGAAAAAATTTTAAAACATTTTGTTTTCGAATGGAAATATTTTTTTTAGCATGTATGTATACTACTTCGGGTTAACGGGAACGCCCTCTGTTAGTTAAGATACTGTATATTGTGCCGTTAGTGCTCTCTAGTACAGGAGTTATACCCAAATATCTACACCACGGAATACAACTGTTAGGTTTACCAAAATATCTTTACATCAGTATGCAAAAAGATGCAATTCTAAATACATGCCGCATTGTTAGGAAGTTTTTGCCTGAAATGCACTTGATTTAGGGCCGTAATTTCAGTGTAAAATCGCAATTCTTAAAATTTCGAGAAAGTGTAATTATACGTTTATTATCCAAAGAATTGTCTGACAACATAACGATTTGGAGAACAATTATAGTTAGCAGCAATAGTTTAAGAGAGACAGTCAAAAACAATTTTTTTTAGCCCTGATTCCTAAACTAGAAAGATCCTATATCTTAAGAGCTAGTGTCTTCCCATATATATAGTGCACAAACATTTATGAGCGTATTAGCTGATAAGAGGTTATTACTGTTAGGTATACCATAAAGAGCTGAGAATACAATAGGATAGTTTAAATGGGGCGGGTCAAGTTTTATTTGAAATATAGATTTCAAATAAAACTTAACTCTCTCTTATATTTTTTTTTTTTTATTATAATATAAACTAGCGCTTGACCGCAATCCTGCCTGATGGTAAGCAGTGACGCAGTCGTTGATGGTAAAGCGCACTAGTTTATTAAGAGCCTATTCACTCTAGCCTTGAAGACACTCAAATTGTAGTCCGACGGAAACACCGCCGCTGGCAAACTATTCCAGTCCCTCAATGTACGCGGTATAAAGGAGGAGGCGAAACGCTTCGTCCGGATCGTAGTGGTGTTAACAACGTAGGGGTGGAAACCAGCCGTACGACGGGTCGTCCGCTGGTGGAACGGAGATGGGGGAATTAAATCATGCAATTCCATCGCACACTCCCCGAAATGCATCCTACAGAACACCGAAAGGCTGGCTACTCTACGCCTGTGCTCTAGGCTTTGGAGACCGACTCGAGTTAGATCAGGGTCACCAATCAGCCTCTTTGCACGTCTCTCCACTGAATCCAAAGTGGCCAGGTGACACTTAGCAGCACCAGCCCAAGTGTGGCTGCAGTACTCCACACACGAACGGACCTGTGCTTTGTATAACATTACAAGCTGCCCAGGTGTGAAGTACTGCCGGACCTTTGCGATAACGCCAAGTTTCTTGGCAGCCACCTTAGCCTTGGACTCAATGAACCGCCCAAAGTTAAGGTCCGAGGAAATCACAACTCCCAAAAGCTGAAGGCGGTCGGAACACTCCAAGGACACATTCCGAAAAGTAGGAGCCAAGGTGAACGGGCTCTCTCTCTTAAATACGAATAATAAAGTTGAAGTGTTTTCGAACCCCGCACAGTGCAAGTATTTGTATGCATGAATATGAATATTTGCACTGGTCTGGTCGTGCCTCGGAAAGCACGTTAAGCCGTTGGTCCCGGTTGCCATACGAACATCTAGTGGCAGTCGTTACGGGTTGTTGGAGCCCTCAAAAGTCCAATATTTGGTCTAATTGCAATGCTTCGATGTCGCCTTCGGGTTGTGGAGGTCAGACGGCAGTCGCTTCACGGAAAATGTCGAAGTTTAGCCATATCAGCAGTTGGACTGGTAAAGCGGACCCCAGACTCCAAAGCTGAAAAGGCTTCGGATGCGACTGGGATTAACGCTGAGATGATGATGATGGAATAAAGTTGAAGTGTTTGTTTGTTTGCGCGCGTTCATCTCAAAATGTATTTCTTCAATTGATAGGCTAATTTTTATAATCTGTATTCGCGACTTGTTTGTCAATTATGTAAACAAATATAAGTTTATGGAAGAATAACTTTTTGTACAACTTAATGCTTTTATAAATAACTTTTTAAATACTGTTTTACTAGTAGTAACATCAATTTGAAACATTACAAGGGCATGACTAAACTGAAGTATGGAAGAGATCCCGCAAGGAAACCGCATGTATAAACATGATTCCTAGTAATATACAGTATGTTAACTAACAGAGGGCGTTCCCGTTAACCCGAAATAGTATAGCATACATACATGCTAAAAAAAAATTTCCATTCGAAAACAAAATGTTTTAAAATTTTTTCCAATAAGAAAATATTCAATAAAAATTTTAAATTGACATGTAAAAGAAACACACTGTACACGCGAACATGAAAGACGGCAACGTCGCAATTTATTTATACATGACGACTACTATTTTGATTTAAAACAGGAGGTTTCAAATTTATTTCAAATTTTTTTTTATTCGGATTTTTTTATGCTTATTTTTCTATGCTTATATTTTTATTTTAATCTATTAATGATATATATTAACGAGTTTAAGGGAACGCCCTCTGTTATTTAACATACTGTATAATGCTGAATAGCTGGAAATTAGTATTTGGAAATTAGGAACTTTTCATGTCTGCACTATACTGAAAATAATATCGCGTAACTCCTACGACAAAAAACTTCAAACAATAACATTGCTGTGAACTTTTATCTAGCCGTTTTAAGGTGCCTGTGACGATTTTTGTTGATAACTAGCTTTCCGCCCACGGCTTCGCCCGCGTGGAATTCGGTTATATCGCGCTTTTTAAATTTCCCTTGGGCACATCAAATTTTTTCGTGATAAAAGGTAGCCTATGTCCTTTCTCAGGGTCTAAAGATTGTCTGTGCCAAATTTCATCAAAATCCGTTGAGAGGTTTAAGCGGGAAAGCGTAACAGACAGACAGACAGAGTTACTTTCGCATTTATAATATTAGTATGGATTGTGTTTTTCACTGGTGATTTTGCGCTAAAGTACTTGAAGTAAATATATATGTACGAAGAAGTAATTGCAAGAATTGAACTTGATACAACGGATTTATGATATTCCCTGATCTGTCAAACCAAAATAATGCATAAAAACAATTGAGAAACTTTTTTATGGTTATTAGTTCAAGAAAGTTATAAGATAGACTAAACAATTCATGAATGAATTAAAATGAATGATTGTGTGAAATTCCTATTTATTTAATAGAGTTCAGGCAGCCGTTTAGCCATCTATTTTACATTTAAATAGACTTCAGATGGCTATTATTAGCCATTCGCTTTAGAAGAAAGTTTTGTTTTCCTTTTTTTTACGTGTTAATCTTTACCTGGTGTATTCTCCAGCACTGCAGCACAGGTTTCCTCTACGTTGATCTCCCTCAGCTGACCCTTTGGCTCAAAGAAGCCAGTGTCCTTCTCCGCGAGCTGCTCAAACACCACGAAGATCTGTCTCCGGAGCCACGCGGACATGTCTGATAGCCATGCGTCTAGCAGGGACTCGGCTAGGTCTGAAATTTAATGTACAGTGTTATTAACAGACGGATATGGATCTGAGTAGTTGTGTTGAGATGTGTGCCGGGTACGATGCACCAAATGTTGTTGTGTCGGGAGTTAGGTCGTGGAGGGTCTCCAGATCAATCTCCCTCTGGCGCAGCATCATTGGTCGTGTTGTTCGGTTTAACATTGCATCACCTCGCTCAACTGCCGTCCTCGTTCCTATTCACTCAGTTTAGTTTTGATTGAATAGGCTTAATAAACTAGCGCGCTTTACCATCAATGATTGCATCACTGCTTACTATCTCAGGCGGGATTGCGGTCTAGCACTAGTTTATAATTATAAAAAAGTTAAATAAATCCCCTTCTTAGGGCTCCATAGTGTAGGTCTCAAAACCCTTATATTTACTATATAATATGTACTTAAATATCATTAATTAAAGTATTATTGTATTTCAGGAAGTCCTGAAAATTGATCAGAATCGTCTTATATTTTTAACATAGGTAATTTTTTATCCCAAAAATAATTAAAAACACGGAAATTATTGTCATATTAATCATGTTGTTTGTACAAACGTTTAAAATCGCAGTATTGTTTGCATTTTTGGTTGTATTTATACAAATTTAATCATTAAATACAAAATAAAGAGAAAAAAAAACCTTATTCCAAGAACCTTAAGTTCTTTGTTCTTTTTTTTTTTTACGTATTATAAACCAGCGCTTGACCGCAATCCTGCCTGATGGTAAGCAGTGACGCAATCGTTGATGGTAAAGCGCACTAGTTTATTAAGAGCCTATTCACTCTAGCCTTGAAGACACTCAAATTGTAGTCCGACGGAAACACTGCCGCTGGCAAATTGTTCCAGTCCCTCGATGTACGCGGTATAAAGGAGGAGGCGAAACGCTTCGTCCGGATCGTAGTGGTGTTAACAACGTAAGGGTGGGAACCAGCCGTACGACGGGTCGTCCGCTGGTGGAACGGAGATGGGGGAATTAAATCATGCAATTCCATCGCACACTCCCCGAAATGCATCCTATAGAACACCGAAAGGCTGGCTACTCTACGCCTGTGCTCTAGGCTTTGGAGACCAACTCGAGTTAGATCAGGGTCACCAATCAGCCTCCTTGCACGTCTCTCCACTGAATCCAAGGTGGCCAGGTGACACTTGGCAGCACCAGCCCAAATGTGGCTGCAGTACTCCACACACGAACGGACCTGTGCTTTGTATAACATTAGAAGCTGCCCAGGTGTGAAGTACTGCCGGACCTTTGCGATAACGCCAAGCTTCCTGGCAGCCACCCTAGCCTTGGACTCAATGAACCGCCCAAAGTTAAGGTCCGAGGAAATCTCAACTCCCAAAAGCTGAAGGCGGTCGGAACACTCCAAGGACACATTCCGAAAAGTAGGAGCCAAGGTGAACGGGCTTCTTTTGGCGGTGAAAAGACACGCCTGTGTTTTGGCGGCATTGAATGCTACAAGATTGCCATTGCCCCATTCGGAGACCGCCTGCAGTGCAACACTCGTTCGCTCAACCATGGCCTCCCTTTCAGACCGGATTGATTCCCTACTAGCCCGAGCATCCGGCAGGTATCTCTCTACAACTGTGCTGTCATCTGCATACCCATAAATACCGGGCATCAGCAGATCGTTAATATGCAGCAGGAACAGAGTTGCAGAGAGAACAGACCCCTGAGGAACACCGGCATTAGTTGTCATGGGCCCAGAAGAGCATCCGTCGACAACAACTCGGAGGGACCGTTCAGTCAGGAAGTCTTTTACCCAGCCAGTCAGGCTAGGGGAAATGCCGTACGCTGGAAGTTTACTCAAAAGGCCAGCGTGCCATACCCGGTCGAAGGCCTTCGAGACATCAAGGGAGACAGCAATCGCTTCCCCATTCTTCTCGAGGGCCTCGCCCCGCAAGTGAGTGGCATACACTAGTAGGTCCCCAGTTGACCAATTGCGGCGAAACCCGTACTGTCGGTCACTGAGGAGATCGTTACCTTCCAGGTATGCCAAGAGGCGCGAGTTCAATACACGCTCCATAATTTTGCAAAGTAAGGAGGTGATCGAAATCGGCCGATAGTTGGCAGGATCGGCACGACTACCCTTCTTGGGCACGGGCTGCACGTTAGCAAGCTTCCAGGACTTGGGCACTATACCAGTCCTAAATGAGAGGCGATACAAGCGCGTCAATACGGGAGACAACTCGGGCGCACATGCTTTTGTTCTCCAAGAATTAGTATAACTAATTTAATAAATAAAATGCATATACATGTTAAATTAAAAAATCAGTGTATTTATTGTTATTACAACATAATCTTCTGATGGGGATGTTTGAGGGTGTGCGTTAACTACATTACATGTTGTATGTCCGTCCGTTTTCGGTTCACCTTTCAAAGGGTTAGTGCTAGATAGATGATACTTTGCATGGTTGTATTTTACCAGTCGACAAAATGCCAACAGAAAATACACCTACCATGAGTTCTCATTACGAGACTCGATCATACGCGTCGACCGCGTTTGGCGCTCTCATAGGTTGAGAGTTCTTACAAACTTGAAGCGGGCCATTCGATGAGTCAAACGCGCTCGATATCGATCATCGAGTCTTCGTAATGAAAACTCATGGTAGCCACACAGATTGTAGTTAACAAATCAGTTACCTGCCAGCAGTAGCGTGGCGAGGCGGTGTGTGACATGCGAGCTGACCAGCCCGGCGGCGCTCGCCAGCGAGCTGACGCCGCACCAGCCCGCTCCGCACACAGCGCACCACTCCTCTGGAATTATACCATTACAATCCATTAAACTCTGGTAAACCAGACATTCATAATTGGCGATATTTAATTAGCATATTAGTCTTCGGAAATAATAGGTGTTTTAGAGGCATGAGGAAAAGGATGTAAAGTTCACTCATCCTGCTCCTGTCGGGCACTTGCCCAACGGTTGATGAAGGGAAGTTGTTGAAGCGCCTGTTCAATTATTCGTAGCTTTAAGTATTCCGTCCTATTTAACTGTTATGTTCTTTTTATTAAGTACTACACTCATATGTCATTCTCACAATTAAAAAATCCCGTACATGTTACGCCTGTCTGCTACCTTTTTATTTAAATCCCGATAATTTCCGTACAGAAGTTGTATATATGTTAGTTGTACGGTAAACTCTGCTGCGCGAGATGTAGAATTTGTGTGACGTCAGTATTATACGCGTCCGTGTAATTACTATAATAATAATAATAATAATAAAAGGTGTATTCTTATTCTTGTTTATTATTCCAGCTGTCAACGTGTCGGCGCAACGACTGTCGGATCAGGTACGGGTTATCCAGCGTAATCATATGTTGGATGATACTGTGCTTGATCGCCTGCGAAACGAAATGCAGAGTAGCCGTATCATTGCTCACCAGTCGCAGACTGCGGAGATACCACCGCAGCCCACAAACTATGCTGACGAGGGGAGTAATGATAGGGCTACCAATGTAAGTACCCAGTGCAATGAGGAGTTAATAAATGCTTTGGAGGCTGCGATTCGGGAATATCGTTTCACCCCGGCAGAACTAAGACCACGCCTGCCACGTTTGCCCATGCATAACAGAAATAGGGCACTGATGGCTGCTCTGGATGCGCAGTTATCAGATTATTTTGATACCTGCGAGGACCTCACTGATACTCATTCAATCCTGTACTGCGCAGCTGTAGCAGCTTGTCGTGTAGCTCATGTCAAATTTCCCAGTGACTCTAGAGCTACACGACCTAAACCAGTAGTACCAGCTTGGCAGCACAGGATTGAACGTCGTATTGGTGGGGCCAGAGCACTCATCGGTAAACTAATCTGCTTCAGGGAGGGTAATACTCGTCCCAGAGTGATGCGCTTTGTGAGGCGGGCATTTGCAGGTACAAATATCAGCCCACAAAATTATATGGCCCGTGTCACGGAGCGCATTGACTTCCTGAAGCAGAAAGTGTATGCATGGGCGAACCGTATCAGAAGATACAAACGACGAGTGGAACGGTACACCCAGAATCGCACCTTCCAAAGCAATGAAAGGTGGGTCTATAGGGACTGGGAACGACCAGAACAAGGTGTGACTGACACGTGCCTACCGGATGATGATGCCATGTGTTCATTTTGGCGCAGTATCTGGTCGGTACCTGTCAGTCACACTGAAGGTGACTGGGCCCGGGATGTCGAGAGAGCCTGCGATCCAATACCTGAAATGGGGGCTATTACCATCTGCCCCAAGATGTAGCTTGTGCAGTCCGTCCGTTACCTAACTGGAAGTCTCCAGGACTGGACGGGCTGCATAACTTTTGGATAAAATGGTTTCCAAGGTCGCACGCTCGCTTGGCATCTCAATTCCAGACTGCTTTGGTGTCTGGTTCGTTACCTCAGTTCCTAACTACTGGAATAACCCACCTGCTCCATAAATCAGGTAGCACCGCGGAACCCAAAAATTATAGGCCGATCACCTGTTTACCGACGGTCTATAAAGTTCTTACATCCATTTTGAAAACTAAAATTAACAAACATATTGACAGCAACTCCATCATGTCTGCCTCTCAAAATGGATGTAAGAGCGGGTCCCGCGGTACTAAGGAGCTACTCTTATTGATATGGCCATTAGCCAACAGGTTCGTCGTTCCCGAAAGGATCTGTCGACATGTTGGATAGATTATAGGAAGGCCTATGACTCAGTCCCACATACATGGCTCATGCGGGTGCTGGAGTTGTATAAAGTGGATGCAACTCTGCGCACCTTCCTGATGTCGTGTATGAAGACATGGAGGACAGTCCTTCGCTATCCAGGATGTCGAAATATTCAGAGGAATAGCGAACCGATACGGATCGAGCGAGGAATATTTCAGGGCGACAGTTTGAGTCCACTTTGGTTTTGCTTAGCATTGAATCCTCTAAGCACACTATTAGAGGATTCAGGTCTAGGCTATCGGTTGAGGAGAGGTGGTCAGGTTATATCGCACCTCCTCTACATGGATGACCTGAAACTTTTTGCTCCCAACAATTCACAACTGAGGGAGCTACTGAAAATTACTGAAACTTTCAGTAGCTCCATCAGGATGGAATTTGGTGTGGACAAATGTGCGGTCATGCATGTAAAGCGAGGAGAGATTATGGAATCCGTGGGAACCCAACTCACTGATTCCATAAACCTTAGAGCCCTCTCCGCATCCGAAACCTATAAGTATTTGGGTATGTCGGAAGCGTTGGGTATCAATGTTACTGACATGAAGCAATCGTTGAAAGAACGCTTCTTTGGCCGCCTGAAAAAAGTACTTAATAGTCTTCTATCAGGCGGAAACAAGGTGCGCGCTTTCAACGGTTGGGTCATGCCGGTATTGATGTACTCTTTCGGCATACTCAAATGGACTCAAACCGAACTTGACGCCCTGGATCAGAGGGTCCGTACGCTGCTGACTGCAAATCGATTGCATCACCCACGGTCATCGGTTATGAGGCTGTATATCCCGCGAAAATGTGGAGGTCGTGGCTTTTTAAACGCCAAGACCCTCCACAATCGCGAGGTATGCAGTCTCAGGGACTATTTCCTAGTAAACGACGTGGGGATGCATCGAGATGTGGTCGCGGCTGACAAGGGCCTCACTCCGCTCTCCTTGGCTAAAGAGAACTGGCGTAAACCAGTAGTGCTTGACACAAATGATCGCATGGAGGTATGGAAGAGCAAAGAGCTTCACGGACGCTTTTTCCGAGCCCTACACGGGCCCGATGTAGACTTACAAGCGTCCGTAGCCTGGCTACGTTTCGGTGACCTCTTTGGGGAAACCGAAGGTTTTGTCTTTGCCATTATGGACGAAGTTATGATGACGAACAATTACCGGAGATTTATTGTGAAAGACGGCACAGTTGACATCTGTCGGGCATGTCACCGGCCGGGGGAATCAATAAGACATATTATATCCGGGTGTTCTCGTCTAGCTAACGGAGAGTACTTGCATAGACACAACCTTGTAGCCAGGATCATTCATCAGCAACTTGCTCTTAAATACAACCTTGTGGAATCGGAGGTGCCGTACTACAGGTATACGCCCGACCCAGTTCTCGAAAATGGCTATATCACATTGTACTGGGATCGATCCATCATCACTGACAGGACTATTGTTGCCAATAAGCCTGATATAGTGATGGTGGATCGATCAGAGCGGCGTGCAATGATTGTTGATATAACCATCCCGCATGATGAGAACCTCGTGAAAGCCGAGAAAGATAAACAAATCAAGTATCTTGACTTGGCTCACGAGGTTGTCGACATGTGGGAGGTGGATTCAGCAATCATTGTTCCGATAGTCGTGACAGCCAATGGCTTAATAGCCAAGAGCCTCGACCAACATCTCAGGAGGCTCTCGTTAGGCAGCTGGATCAAGGGCTTGATTCAGAAAGCGGTACTGCTGGACACGGCTCGCATCGTCAGGAAGTTCCTCTCTCTGGAACCCTGACCGCCGGTAGCTTGGACCCTGTTCCCGATACCGGTGGGCTACTATTTTTTATATTTTTAAATGTTTTTTATGTATTTTTTATGTAGAAATATTTAAAAATGTAATTTATATGTATATACAATAAAATAAAGGAATAATAATAATATTTATTTGACACAAAAAAACATGTTACATTTGTACAGATATATAGGCCACATTCAAATTTTCTTAATTTTTATTGAAGGCATCTGTGTCTGAACTAGATAAAGAAATATCTGTGTCTCAGACATCAGCGCTCTTCCTTAAGGTGATACATTAAAATACTAGCTTAATTAGACATATTCACAATAAAAGACATATCATTACACAGAGATAGAAAAATTAAACTTAAAGACATCAGCGCTCTTCCTTAAGGTGATACATTAAAATACTAGCTTAATTAGACATATTCACATTAAAAGACATATCATTACACAGAGATAGAAAAATTAAACTTAAAACAAACAAAAGTTGTGTGGAGTGTTAACCTCTCGGTGAGTAGTTGTGAGAGTGCGTGAAAGAGTGTGAGAGGGTGAGTGTTAAAAGATACTTTATTTTAATATTTTCAGAAATCCTTCTGTTTCCTCATACGTATGTTTACTAATGTATTTAAATATTTTATCCTTACAATCTAGTCTATTTAACTGGTATATATGCAAAGCGTCATTTATCTTATTGTATAAGTACGGTCCCAAGAAACAAAAGTAATTGTTTACATAAGCATGTCTGAAAAATGGCCGGTCATTATTACTAATAATATTTCTTCTTCTTGTTGTAAGATCACCTTTTGTGAATTTGAATAATGAGTGTTGCCTTAAGATCACACGAAAAATAAACAACTGCCGAACGGTGAGGACCTCACACGACTGATATAGAAGATGAGTTGGGTACAAATAAGGGCGAAAAGTGCTAACTTTTAGTACAGCCCTCTGTGCTATTTCCAAGGGCTTTAGGATAGTTTTATGTGCACCTCCCCAAATGGTGATACAGTATTGTAGAACAGACTGCACAAGCGCTAAATATATTTGCTTTAACAATTTCGGAGGTGCAGCATGCCTAAGGTTTTTGAGAACATAGATTAGTTTTCTTGTCCTCGAAGTAAGAAGATGAATATGGTCTTTGAAGGAGAGGTTACAGTCTAGTATAATTCCAAGATATTTAATTGACGCTGTCATTATTAGGGTTGGGCATGAGCATACTAAGCTATTACAGCAACTATGTGCAGTAATCGAAGGGGTATAAGTAAGCTGCTTTAAATGAGTACGCATCGAAAATAACATGCACTGGGTTTTATCCGGATTAAGAGTCAGAGAGTTATTCTGCAGCCAATGGGTCACCACATTGAAACCATCCTGCGCCTCCTGAAATACTTTGTCCCAGGTATCAGCCGAGAACAACAGTACTGTGTCATCTGCATACGACACAAGTTTACCTCCTACAAGGTCCAGTTTACAGAGGTCATTTAAATACACAAGAAAGAGTGTCGGTCCCAAAATACTCCCCTGCGGAACTCCATGGGTTATTGGCAAATAACTGCTGATACTGTCATTAATCTTAACGCACTGGAAACGATTACTGAGGTAGTCCCTAAAAAGCTGAAGTTGATTCCCTCTTATTCCGAGCCGTTCTAATTTTAGAATCAGCAAAGGCGTGGAGACCGTGTCAAATGCTTTGGCCAGATCAAGAAAAATGCCTATAGTCATTTTACCCGAGTCGATATTTTTTACCACATAGTCTTGGAGCTCATGGATGGCATCACTAGTAGACTTGCCTGCTCTAAAACCGAACTGATTGTCAGATAAAAGGTTATTTTTTTCCAGATAATCAATCAGTCTACTATTTATTATACGTTCCAGAAGTTTTGAGATTGAGGGCAATATGGAGATGGGTCTATAATTATTGACACGGTCTCTATCACCAGACTTATAGATTGGGTATACTACTGATTTCTTCAACATTGCAGGAAACTGACCTTTAGTTAAACAGAGATTAAAAATGTACGTTAAGGGACGGATTAAAATGTGTCTGTATTCTTTTAGGAAATCATTTGTTATAGAGTCCCAGCCAACAGAACACGCATTCTTCAAGTTTAATATTAAACGTTCCACTTCAGATTCATCAGTTTCGAGCAATACAAAGGAGCTAGAAACCAGTTGTGACGGCGATTTATTAAATTTACCATGTGAAGGTATTAAACAGGAATGGGTGTTATCAGTCAACCTTTTACCAACCGATGCAAAAAAGTCGTTCACCATCTCTACAACGGAACGGAAACTCTCTCTACGGAATTATTAAATCCATCAAAACCAAAAGAGTCCTTTTGGTTTTGATGGATTTAATAATTCCGTAGCGCTATGTTTCACTTTAGTAGTATTTGTGATATTTTTGATCGCTTCCCAAATTTTTTTATTGTTATTTCCTGCTTTTGTTAATAAGTCTCTATCATATATACGTTTGACCTTTTTTTTTTTTTTTTTGCAATGGTTTCTATACCTAGAGTAAATAACTTTAAGAGTCTCGTTAGTAGGTGAATGTCGCATTCTTTTATGAAGCCGGTCTCTATGTCGAATACACCGTAACAGACCTGGTGTAATCCATGGCTTAATAATTTTTTGACGTCTAGGATACTTCACTACGACAGTGTTTACGAGTATAGCCCTTTGAATTGACACAGAGAAGTATTCCATTGCAAAGTTTGCATCGGTTGACCCATAGATAGGTTCAAAATCGGTTTCAGTGAGATATGACGTCAATCCTTTCGTCTCAATCTGTGCTGTGTCCTATAATGCTTTTAACTCAGACAGCAGCAATTCATAAATACTTGTGTGAAAACAAACAGTCGTGTCAGACGTAGAGGCTGGCGCACGTACCGAAGTCGTCGGGCTCGGCGTGTGTCGGCGGCGCGGGGCGAGGGTCCAGCTGGTCGAGCGGGTCCAGCGCCGCCTCCACGTGACCCGCGCGCCGAGACCCCAACAGGCGGGACACCGCGCCGCCCACCTGACCACAGGCACACACTCATAACTTAATACAATTACTTATACAATATGTGAAGAAAACCCATAAGGATAATAAAGGTTAAGTAAACACATGACGAGCTTGTTGGCGTGCCATGGAAGAGACCTATGTCCAGCAGTGGATGAGTAGAGGCTGATGATGATGATGATGATGATGATGATGATGATGGAACACATGACCAAATAAGTAATGAATGCTAAATGAATTTGGAATAATCTTTTTTTTTCTGCGAAATAATTCCAACTTCCCCAAAATTTGTTAAGTTTAAAAAAATGGCAACACCGTTCTCGGCGGTATTATTATGAGCAATGGGACCGCGTGCCCTGCATATAAATTATTAGGTATTAAGTATTAAAAACGTTATAAAAATGCAAGTTGTATCGTAAACTAAACTTTATTTTGTATTAATTAAAGTTATTTTTTCATAAACTCATCTTCATTTACGCTTGTTTTGTTTTATTTCGGTTCGAGTAATTTTGAATCCTTTTTATTTTCTCTTTTTTGTTTACTCTTGGCAAATTGCCTGGGAGTGCTCTATGGCCAGCAGTGGACTATAACGATCGACTGAGTTGAATGCCAAAGTACCGAGAAGATTTCTACCATTCAATATCAGTGCTCCTATTGCAAAACAAATGTACAGACAACAACACGTCAAGGTACTGCAATCTGTTATATTTCTTTATTAGATTCAACTTTATTGTAGAGCTGAGTGTGTTTACAGCGCGCGGTGGTTCCCGTTACCGTGGGAATGCCAAGATAAATGCCTACATTACTGCAAGGTTTCCTCAAAGTCCATTCCGTAGTTTTTGCGTGAGCAACAAACATTCAAACATCCTCACAAATGTTCGCGTTTATAATATTAGTAGGATTTAATTTTACCGGATTTAAAGGTTAGCAAAGGAAAGAAACATCAATTATCATACTTTTAATTATTTTGGGTTGATTGGTGTTTTGGATATGCTTAGGAGTTGCTGTTGCAGCTGCTTCTTCGGGAATAGCTGCTCTATTCCCGAACAACAGCAACTCCTTTATCTTTTCGGATTTGAGCTGATAATAATTTTGAAGCATCCAAAAAGAACAAACCACCTCGGCCACTGGCAATATTTGAATTATTGTTCAGTTGATATTAAGTAAGCGCCTGTTAAGATAATGGGAGCAATATGTACGTCCGCGTTTTCTCCCGTTTTCGCAGCATTTTTTGTTACTACTTTGCTCCTATTGGTCATAGCGGAATGTTATATAGCCTATGTCCTTTCTCAGACTCTACACTATCTGTGTACCAAATTTCATTACAATCGGTTCGGTAGTTTTGCACTTTCGTTTTGTTGATACTTTCGCATTTACAATATTAGTATGGATAATCGCTAATATACAATATGTAAAGAAAACCCTGTCCGATCCGTGAAGGTATGGTTAGGTAGCGATAACTGCATCTACTAATGCCTACAAAGCCAGATTCAAACTCAGAAAAAAGAATAAAGAATACAGTAAAAACTTTCATTAAATCATTCTACACAATAAGTTATAGTTGACATCGCATCAAATACATAAATCATAAAAATAAATAAATCCATGGTAGAAAATGTCAAATAAAATTAAATTAAATGTCAAATAAATTAATAATGCAATAAACAATAAATTAACTAATAAACTACTATATTATTATTAATTAGAATCAATTTTAAAATAAAGTGCTAATTTTATGATTACAATAAGTTAATTAGATGTCAGCTACACTAAATTATGTAAAATTTTATATTATATTTGGTCAAGTGTTTACCTAACCTTTATTATCCTTATGGGTCGGACAGGGTTTTCTTTATATATTGTATATGTCGTAGATAACGATACCATTTTAATGCAAGTCGCTCATTTGATTTATGTAGTAGTGGGACAAACGCTGTGACGTTATTTTATAATGGCGGCACGTGCACAGTTGTTTTGGAAAGAGAAGATTGTCGAACGATCACTTCGCTTTGAGACGCAGACTGGAGAGAAACTATCGGTTGCCTATTTAAATTGTTATTGCCAAGATTGGAGGGTATATTTACATTTCGTGCTTTGATTCAAAACTTCAACTACGAAATGGAGCCCGTGTAGATACATCCATATCCCTACAAGGTGGTGATGACCCTACCGCTCCGCCATAGCTGACGTCATCATATAAAATAATAATTTTTTTTTAAGTAGCTGAGTGGTAGACTAGTTCTGCTAATGAAGTGTTGTATGTGTGGAGTGTAACAGTACTCACGTTGAGGTCGATGGAGGTGCACACATAGGTCCAGTCGTGGAGCGCGCGCGGCGCGGGCTCCTCGCCCTCGGCTCCTACAGCTGTCTTTATAGAGTTGAACACGCCCGTCACAGTGCGTTGGAACAGTCTGGAATTATAGAATAGAATAGTCATTTATACCACTGTCAAGCAATGATAGCTATAGTAATATGAGTGATAGTTTCACAATTGGCACAATAGATCTGCACGAGTATTACAATAGCTGTTTGCGATAGTGGCATACATAACTTTATCTACGACCTTCAAATAAATGCAGATAAAAGTTAACAAAGGCGCGAAAATAGCGCGGCGCGCAATGTTGTTATAATCCCACAAATGAAAGGCAAAGGCAACTCATCCATACAGCCTAATAACATGCTATGTTTAGGCCTGACGCAAATACACGAGCTTTTTGGCATAATCATAAATGTTGATTTCTTGATACCATAGCCATAAAAAAAAGTTTCATTGTAGTACGGTTTACCCATGTGGATATAGTCATTGTAACACGACTTGGCTGGGATGAGTACTACTGAGATATGACTTATGTATTAAGCAATTTAACAAATAGTCGTAGAAAAATACTCTTTTATTATACAACGTTATTTTATGTTTATGCGAAACCTGAATATAGTTTGTTCAGAATAAGCAACTGAATCGATTCCAATCATTTTTACATCATGTTATATTTTTCAACGCATCGTTCGCCCGCCCGAGCGGAGCGTGGACCATATTTTTGTTGGGACAGCCAAGTAGGATTACAAGCTCATAACTTTGTGGTTTTTATTTTTTTTTGTGTTATATCTTTTTGAAATTTTGTACATAGATTCTTTACTTAAAAATACTGGACACGTGTTTCGGATTTCGTGACAGCCTCTGTGGCGTAGCGGTAGCGGACGCGGCCGCTGCGCAAGGTGGCGCGGGTTCGAACCTCGCACAGTGCAAGTATTTGTATGCATGAATATGAATATTTGCACTGGTCTGGTGGTGCCTCGGAAAGCACGTTAAGCCGTTGGTCCCGGTTGCCATACGAACATCTAGTGGCAGTCGTTACGGGTTGTTGGAGCCCTCAAAAGTCCAACAATTGGTCTAACTGCAATGCTTCGATGTCGACTTCGGGTTGTGGAGGTCAGACGGCAGTCGCTTCACGGAAAATGTCGAAGTTTAGCCATATCAGCAGTTGGACTGGTAAAAGCGGACCCCAGACTACATAGCTGAAAAGGCTTCGGATGCGACTGGGATTAACGCTGGGATGATGATGATGATGATGACGTGTTTCGGATTTCGCATAAGCAAAAAAGAATGTAGCAGCTTCTAATGTTATACAAAGCACAGGTCCGTTCGTGTGTGGAGTACTGCAGCCACATTTGGGCTGGTGCTGCCAAGTGTCACCTGGCCACTTTGGATTCAGTGGAGAGACGTGCAAAGAGGCTGATTGGTGACCCTGATCTAACTCGAGTTGGTCTCCAAAGCCCAGAGCACAGGCGTAGAGTAGCCAGCCTTTCGGTGTTCTATAGGATGCATTTGGGAGTGTGCGAGGGAATTGCATGATTTAATTCCCCCATCTCCGTTCCACCAGCGGACGACCCGTCGTACGGCTGGTTTCCACCTCTTACGTTGTTAACACCACTACGATCCGGACGAAGCGTTTCGCCTCCTCCTTTATACCGCGTACATCGAGGGACTGGAACAATTTGCCAGCGGCGGTGTTTCCGTCGGACTACAATTTGAGTGTCTTCAAGGCTAGAGTGATAGGCTCTTAATAAACTAGTGCGCTTTACCATCAACGATTGCGTCACTGCTTACCATCAGGCAGGATTGCGGTCAAGCGCTGGTTTATAGTGTGTAAAAAAAAAATATATAAATTACAGAACATAAATACGAAGATTTCACAAAGGGTGACGGAATGGGTAAGAGCGATCTTTTACAGACAACCGTTGGATGGCCCGTGTGGTACTGGGCTTAGAATAGAAGTAGAGTAGCCAGCCTTTCGGTGTTCTATAGGATGCATTTCGGGGAGTGTGCGATGGAATTGCATGATTTAATTCCCCCATCTCCGTTCCACCAGCGGACGACCCGTCGTACGGCTGGTTTCCACCCTTACGTTGTTAACACCACTACGATCCGGACGAAGCGTTTCGCCTCCTCCTTTATACCGCGTACATCGAGGGACTGGAACAATTTGCCAGCGGCGGTGTTTCCGTCGGACTACAATTTGAGTGTCTTCAAGGCTGAGTGAATAGGCTCTTAATAAACTAGTGCGCTTTACCATCAACGATTGCGTCACTGCTTACCATCAGGCAGGATTGCGGTCAAGCGCTAGATTATAATATATATAAAAAAAATGGAATACCAAGGGTAAGGAGAGACAATGTACAGGACACGCACGCCTGCAAGTGTTAGAAGGTGAGTATACTTACTTATCAGTATTGCCAGAAAGGATGGAGACAACCTCGAACATATTCTGATGGTTTATGGAAGGTGGATGGTCGACGTTCTAGAGGTCACAGTCCAATAAAGTGGACTGATCAAAAACGTTCATTTCTGGACACCGGCCTGCATGATACTATACTCGCGGCCAGGGATCGTAACAAATGGCGAACTATTGTAAAGTAGAGGATGATTCCACAGGGACATCACGACCCTCAGTAATGAGGAGAACGACTAGAGGAGGAGGATACCTTAATTACTTACTTATCAAGTCTCTGCATATTGTTTGACGTCTGATTGGGTGACGAGTTTCTGTCCAAGTTCATGTCGTATTCATCTGAAAGTATTCCAAATGCGTGAGACAAACACATCGGAAACTATGTGGTAATTATAAAACAGGTAATTATATAAAAAAGTAATTATATAAGACGTAATTATAAAAATAACGATTATATGGATGTTAGGAATAAATTTTAATATAATTTTATTATTAATATTTTAATATCACAATTTTATTTTGGACTAGCTTTCCGCCCGCGGCTACGCCCGCGTGGAGTTCGGTTATATCGCGCTATTTAGATTTCCCTCGGGAACATCATATTTTTCCGGGATAAAAGGTAGCCTATGTTCTGTCTCAGGGTCCAAAGATTGTCTATGCCAAATTTCATCAAAATCGGTTGAGAGGTTTAAGCGGGAAAGCGTAACAGACAGACAGACAGAGTTACTTTCGCATTTATAATATTAGTATGGATTATACTCTGTCTTGTATTTTAAATAGTTTTTAAGTAATTTAAAAGAATGAGTTTGCAGCAAAACTATAGAGTAGTCTGAAATAAATAAATTATTACATAATAAATTAAATGAATATATTTATACCTAAATTAAACGCTTTTACAAAATCAATGAATATTTAAATAATTCACTTTAAATTACGTACATTCTTTGATAAATTATTTATATTACTTATTATGGGCAGTAACTAAGTAGTCAAAACCCCACTTCCTGTCTCCTAGTCTTGCTGCGTCCGACAGGTTCCACTATCATCATATTTCCTACCACTTAAGTTGTTCACATGTGAATGCAATAACTATGTATATTGAGTAGCGAGATACTCCCCAAGAAGTTGTTTATATGTCCCACTAGCCCAAGCTTTTTTCTTTGTTATGGCATCTCGTAGTTGACCATACAGACAGAGGCCGTGACTACTTAACCGGACTATCCTGTGGGTGCCTTAAATAAAATTTAAGCTTCCAACCAGGTACACTTAAGAACTACTGACCGACTGCGCACTAAGTCACCCCTTGTGGGGTATGGTGGGGTTGTGGGGTACATCTGCTGCCGGCAGAAGTTACCCACCAGACAAAGTCTTGCCGCCAAGCGATTCGTCGTGTTCCGGCATGGTGTCTGGTGAAGCCGTACGGAGGTCGGGTCTGAGCTATTGTGTTGCGATGTGTGCCGGATACGATGCGTCAAATGTGGTTGTGTCGGGAGTTTGGTCGTGGAGGGTCTCCACATCAATCTCCCTCTGGCGCAGCATCGTTGGTCGTGTTATTGGGTTTAACATTACACCACCTCGCTCAACTGCAGTCTTCCTTCCTATTCACTAAGTTTTTTTAAATGAATGGGCTTAATAAACTAGAGCGCTTTATCATCAACGATTGCATCACTGCTTACCATCAGGCAGGATTGCAGTCAAGCGCTAGTTTATAATTATTAAAAAATAAAAAAAAGATGAACCTCGGCTTAAGGCGTCGCTAGAGAAGACAGCGAGGGACGGCTAGATCGAAGTTTTTAGTGGTTTGATGACCGCGGCATTTCCTAATACTATCTCTGAGAAGAAGTGCCGAAACAAACTCAGAGGTAATAGTCAGGGTGGATACGATTTTACTGGCTCAGCTGCGGCGCGGGCTGGCCTCCATCGGACAAGGGATCTAGAAGGTGGGTTGTTCTGTATTGTTATAGTGTGTATGTACAGTTACCAGCGAGTGTGGCGGTGTCGACCGGTCGTGAGGAGTGGTGCTGCTGTGTCCGGCCGCGAGTCTCCTCCGCACTCTCCCACCACACGTTATTGTTATAGTGTGTGTGTACAGTTACCAGCGAGTGTGGCGGTGTCGACCGGTCGTGAGGAGTGGTGCTGCTGTGTCCGGCCGCGAGTCTCCTCCGCACTCTCCCACCACACGTTATTGTTATAGTGTGTGTGTACAGTTACCAGCGAGTGTGGCGGTGTCGACCGGTCGTGAGGAGTGGTGCTGCTGTGTCCGGCCGCGAGTCTCCTCCGCACTCTCCCACCACACGTTATTGTTATAGTGTGTGTGTACAGTTACCAGC
>JADWQK010000307.1:600000-819885 GCA_017933935.1 Sesamia nonagrioides | reverse complement strand
TTCTGAAGTATGCAATATTCACCAAGTAGAGATAAATTTTCATGTTTGGAAAGGCGTAGTCACACGTTCTCAAGGTGCTACGGTAGGTTGTAGGACGTGTGACTACGTCTTTCCAAACATGAAAATTTTTCTCTACTTGGTGAATATTGCATACTTCAGAATAGTATTGTATGACATTATTGTCAATTTACAACGAAGGCATCTTGGTAGAGTCTACTTTGTCCATTTACTTGCAACTACATTAGCAACTTTGTTCGGTTCATTATTCTGAAAATCTTGTTTTATACTTTTTCAGCGTCGTTTTTTGTCGTAGTTGGGTTTTAGTTTTTTTACTTTTTATTATTTGTACTATTTTGGTGTTAAAGTGTATTTGTGGCGCATAATATTAACACAGTCTAAAAATCATACAGTCGTCCGACGAAGACGTCTAGACAGAGCAATCGTGCGGGGTGTGAGGGACGACACGCGGGTAAGCGGCACCCGAGCTGCAAACAAAACGATGTTCGTAGCTCGGTATCTATCATTAAGGACTAACACGTGTTCGTTTTTTTATTTGTTTATTTTATAATTTGATATGAATGTCAATTTTGAGTATAATGACTTTTTCGTGACAAGTACCCCATACTTGTCACGAAAAAGTCATCCTTTTTGACATCCAAAATGGCGGACGTAATATTTTTTATAATTTGATATGAGTGTCAATTTTGAGTATAATAGGGGTGCTTGTTACGAAAGAGCCCCTTTTTGAAATCCAAGATGGCGGACGCCAATTTAAAATGGGCCTGTCCTTTAGCAATCAATGACTTTCCTAGATCGATAACTGCTTTATCTAGAGTACAACCTTGTAATTTATGTACAGTACAACCCCAAAAAAGAATCAGCGGGGGCATTGTACGCTGAATTTTCCCAGACCCCCTCAAGCCGTCAAATTCAGTGAGGCAAGGCTCGATTCTGATAAGTCCATTAATATCTGCTTTTATGGATGCGTCGTCAAATTGTATGAGAACAGCGCTAGGCTGTTCTCCCTGTTCCAACTGATCGCGCAGAAGAGCAGGCCATTCGAAGGTCTTCACCAATCCCATCGCTCCGTATACCAAATCCTGGTTTACATTCAAATTTCTACGAAGCATTACTCGGGATTATGTACAAGCATAAAGTACTCGTGAAGCTCTTTCAAGTGATACCAAATACGGTATATTTGTTTTAATTTTATATTATCATAGAAGCTTTTGTCCGCTAGAGGGCGCAATACTAAATTTGGTGACAAGCTTTAAAGCTCACTAGCAGCCGCCAGCGACTTCGTTCGCGTGGAATTAATTATGCTCCGCTCCTATTGGTCGCAGCGTGATGTTATATAGCCTAAAGCCTTCCTGGATTAATGGGCTATCCAACGCAAATAAATTTTCATATCGGACCAGTAGTTCCTGAGATTAGCGCGCACAAACAAACAAACTCTTCAGCTTTATATATTAGTATAGATAACCAACAGAATATCAAAGCCCTTCTAATGGTACTGCAGTGGTCTTATTCTGATAAGTAGTAAAGAAGCTATGAACGAAAAGATGTGAATTATATGCAATCAGCCCATGAATACAGCTAAAGTCACAAGCAAATGCTAGTAATATATATATATTCAAAATGTACAAGTAAAGCGCTTTCAAATGATATCAAACACGGCATATTTATCTTAACTTTATTTTTTTAACCTGTATGTTTTGTCCGCCAGAGGGCGCCACATTAGATTTTGTGACACTCCATATAGCCTATAACCAGCGGACAATTAAGACGCTTCTAATGATATGTCATTTGTCGAATTCTGATAAGTAGTTTGGAAGTTACGAGGGAACAGATGAACATACATACATACATACATACATACATACATACATACATACATCCATACATACACCCTCCTTTTGCTTTGCCGTAGTCGGGTAAAAAGATGAACAGAGAATGGACACACAATACACCTAAAATAAAGAAACATCAGGTAGTAACAAATAAAACTCAATTAAAAAGTATAAACCCTGAAGACAGATTACAGGACGCGTTTATCCTATTGCCACAGAACGGTAATGTTTTTATTATTACGGACCTTTCTTAGTTTAGTTTAGGCCTTAGTACACGTATTGTATAAAAAACCGATCATATTAATCTTAAAAAAAACTATGTGAAACAAACAGTTTCCAAACTTTTTCTTTCATTCAGTTTTGTAACATTTTGAACTCATTGTCGGTTTGCCCACAATGAGTTCTTTCTAAATGTATCTCTAAAACCTACGTTTTATTATGAACAATACTTTTTTCAACTAATCTTTGTTAGATAAACTACGAAGTTTTACTTAGTCACGATTTAGATCCTTATCAGTCAAACAATGCTAAAAATAAAGTCGATCTCAATTGAAAATAATTGTTACCCGACTACGGCAAAGCAAAAGGAGGGTTATGATTTTGACAGGCTATGTATGTATGTATGTATGTATGTATGTATGTATGTATGTATGTATGTTCATCTGTTCCCTCGTAACTTCTAAACTACTTTTCAGAATTCGACAAATGATATATCATTAGAAGCGTCTTAATTGTCCGCTGGTTATAGGCTATATAGGGTTTCACAAAATTTACTGTGGCGCCCTCTAGCGGACAAAACATACAGAGTAAAAAACTAAAGTTAAGATAAATATGCCGTGTTTGGTATCATTTGAAAGCCCTTTACTTGTACATTTTGAATATATATATATTGCTAGCATTTGCGTGTGACTTTACCTGTATTCATGGGCTGGTTGCATATAATTCACATCTTTTCGTTCATAGCTTCTTTACTACTTATCAGAATAAGACCACTGCAGTACCATTAGAAGGGCCTTGATATTCTGTTAGTTATGAGCTATAAAGCTTGTCACCAAATTTAGTATTGCGCCCTCTAGCGGACAAAAGTTCTATGTTAATATAAAATTAAAATAAATATACCGTGTTTGGTATCACGTGAAAGAGCTTCACGAGTGCTTTATGCTTGTACATAATTACAAGAATGCTTTATTGATGTTAAATATGAGCGATAGGAGTAAAGCGCGGATCACGGGAACTGTGAATCGCTTTATGCAATGTAGAGCAGTGTGAACATTATTAGAATATGTAATGCACTAATGAAAACGACATAAGCTGGGAGTAACTCCACGCGGTGAAGGCGGAAACAGTTTTATAACTGGCTAAATCTCCCATAAAAAGGCCTCTGCACTATATGCCTTCGGGCTTATGTTGTTATATGTGCGTGTAGATGTAATATGTCAAGTACCTAGTTTTTAGTTCATCAGTTTAACTTTTGTTAATAATATGCTCCACAAATACACTTTAACACCAAAATAGTACAAATAAAAAAAAGTAAAAAACTAAAACCCAACTACGACAAAAAACGACGCTGAAAAAGTATAAATTTCAGAATACTGAACAATTAATGAAGTTGTAATGGACACAGTACATATACTGTTCTGAAGTATGCATATTCATATGTAGAGATAAATTTTCATGTTTGGAAAGGCGTAGTCACACGTTGTCAAGGTGCTACGGTAGGTAGGTATATGTAACGTGTGACTACGCCTTTCCAAACATGAAAATTTATCTCTACATATTGAATATTGCATACTTCAGAATAGTATTGTATGACATTACTACTGTATCCATTTACTTGCAACTACATTAGCAACTTTGTTCAGTTCAGTATTCTGGAAATCTTGTTTTATACTTTTTCAGCGTCGTTTTTTGTCGTAGTTGGGTTTTAGTTTTTTAACTTTTTTTTATTATTTCTATTTTTGTAATTCTGTTTGAAAGGACGATGGTATTTCCAACTAAGTTACGACTGTAACGTACGTACGTAACGGTTGGGCGTCTCTCTGAAGGACCGCATCAGAAATGAGGTGATCCGACAGAGGACCAGAGTTACCGACATAGCTGAGAGGATTAGCAAGCTGAAGTGGCAATGGGCTGGTCACATATGCCGCAGGACCGACAACCGTTGGGGTAAACGAGTCCTTGAGTGGAGACCGCGAGATGGAGCGACGACATCAAAAAGGTGGCTGGTAGTGGCTGGCGGAGAACTGCTCAGGATCGAGCTTGTTGGCGTGCCATGAAGGAGGCCTATGTCCAGCAGTGGACGAGTAAAGGCTGATGATGATACGGCTGTAATGTTCTGTTTATATTATCTATATACTACTAATATATGTCGTCGTAATCTTTGTCGTCCTCCGTGGCGCAGCGGTCAACAGGCCTGTCTGCGACGTGGAGGCCCCGGGTTCGTTCCCCTGCCAGGTCATGATGGGAAACGATCTTTTCCTGATTGGCCTGGGTCTTGGACGTTTATCTAAATATGTATCTATTATAAAATATAGTATCGTTGAGTTAGTATCCCATAACACAAGTCTCGAACTTACTTTGGGGCTAGCTGAATCTGTGTGATTTGTCCGTATATATTTATTATTATTATTACATTAGCGCGAAGCTAGTGAAGTAACTATTATGATTCTACAACAAAACAATTATACTTACATATTATAAAACTCTCATCTCCTAGAACATCATCTAGGAGGCGAGAGTTTCATAATATATAGTAAGTTGGTATAGAGTGTAACGTGTATAATAATATCGATGGCCCCACAGAATAAACGTGTAAGTCATAAACGACAACCTTTCAGGACAAAATAAAACGATAATACTTGAATAACTGTTGTTTGGTAATATATATAAAATTATAACAAATTAAAGATAAAAATATATATAATTAACTAGCTTTCCGCCCGCGGCTTCGCCCGCGTGGAGTTCGGTTATATCGCGCTTTTAAGATTTCCCTCGGGAATATCAATTTTTCCGGGATAAAAGGTAGCCTATGTCCTTTCTCAGGGTCTAAAGATTGTCTGTGCCAAATTGCATTACAATCAAATGGGAGGTTTAAGCGGGAAAGCGTAACGTACAGACAGACAGATAGAGTTACTTTCGCATTTATAATATTAGTATGGATTACCTTAAATATAAAGACATATTTTAGTTTAAACCGTTTTCCGACGATATAAGAAAAACCATTTTATTTTTTTATTCTTGTTAATTTCTATAACTAGATCACAGTAAACTTTCATTTTACGGTTATTCGTGTAAAATAAACAATCCGATTAAATACCTACCTTAAGAGGCAATGCAATACTTTAATTATAAGTAAAAAATATTTTAAAACTTTCATTGACACATTAAGAATAAACATTGTATGCTTTATCAACATGAATAAACGTGTAAGCTGCTATTATACAAACTCATATGTAGAAGTGCACAAATCTTCTCAAAGGTGCACGTGTATTCGTATGAACTCGGCGACCCAAAAAGCGTTTAACAATAGCATTATATAACTTGGGCACTTAAAGAAAAGATCTGTAAATGGCGT
Organism: Sesamia nonagrioides; assembly: GCA_017933935.1. Taxonomy (NCBI): domain Eukaryota; kingdom Metazoa; phylum Arthropoda; class Insecta; order Lepidoptera; family Noctuidae; genus Sesamia; species Sesamia nonagrioides. The sequence goes on along the minus strand of JADWQK010000307.1, from coordinate 814,461 downwards.
CCGCGCGCATGCGTTCTCGCTCACTCTCTATCGCTGTCTATACTCACACAGTGAAGTAAGAGCTGCAAAAAAATAACAATCAGTCAGGATTCGCTTTCCAAGCTACTTTGACGCACTCCGAGTTATCGTTACTTTCGTTCCGCTAAAGTCTCTGTTATTTTGTTGATATTATTGTTTTTGTTGAGTTTAATTGTTATTTGTTTGCGTTACGTTTGATTGTTATTTATTTTTGTTAAGTTTTTAGTACTAACGTTGACATTTTATTATTTTATCATTTTGTTTGTGATTGAACAATGGCTTCACGAAAACGTGGAAAGATTCTACACAGTGATGCGCGTGAAATTGTTTACAACGTGATAAAATACTTTGAAGAAGAGAAGAACTTGGCGCGCTACCATCCGCTCAAGTACAGCGCTGCACGCGCAGCGATGGCGACTAATTTATCGATGTCTACTATATCGAAAATTAAGAGAGAAGGTAATTACCAATAAACTATCAGTTTGTGCTTAGCTCTGTTCTGTCTATAATATGTTTTTTCAGTTAAATTTACCATCTATATCACCCAGATGTGACATTTTTTGTTTTTGCTTCGCTGTTATTAGTAACAAAGTTAAGTTAACTTCTATAAAGTGTTAAGTTCTTTGAAGTTAACTTCCATACTAAAACATACTATTAAACTGATACTAAAAGTATCCAAGAAACTCGGATAGCATGCTTATTGTCATCAAAACTTAAATAAACTTAGGATAACGCAAACAAAAATCGACCTTTAATCATATTGATAGCCTGGGCGACTCAGTACCCAAGGTGCATTATCATAGTAATTTATTCTTCTAACCTAATAATCTCTGGACTCTATAGTACCCACGTGCAGAGAAAGGTATATTTTAATGACTTCACGCTATAAAAGAGCGTCCAGCATATTTTAGCATGTTTCAGTTCATAAAAACCCTAATTAAAATAAAGCCATCATATTACTATTCTATTATAATATTTTACTATTATTTCAGGTAAACTTGCAAAACAAACCAACACTAAAATCCGTACGCCGAGTAATGGTAGAAAAGGCAAAAACAATACGCGTGTCCCCATGGATAACTTCAGTTTATGTGCCATTAGAAATATTGTGGCCTCAATATATGACGTTCGAAAGGAGGTACCTACGCTGAACAAGATTATGGCATCAGCAAAAGCTGATTTAAACTATACAGGCTCCAAAACGACGTTAAGAAAGATTTTAAAAGAAAAGCTCGGATTTCGATATAAAAAATGTCGCCAGAACCGAATGGTGCTCATAGAGCGCGATAATATAAAAGCCTGGCGAGTGAAATATTTACGCCGCCTCCGACAAAATGATGCCATGGGTGCGGAAAAAAGAAAGTTGTATACATGGATGAGTCGTGGATCCATGCTCATTATACTGTCAGCAAGTGCTGGCAGTCATCCACCAACGAAGGCATTCGAAAAAATGATAGTCCTGGACAAAGGTGGGTGATGGTTCATGCCGGCTCAGAGGATGGGTTTGTGGAGGGTGCAGGATTATTATTCAAAGCAAAAAAAAAAAAAGGCGACTACCATGACGAGATGGATGGTAATAACTTTACAAAATATTTGAACGAAAAACTTATACCAAATCTGCCTCAAAACTCCATTCTCGTCATGGATAATGCATCTTACCACAGCATGCAGTTGGATAAAGCGCCAACGACTGCAACCCGCAAAGCGGATATAAAGAAATGGATGCACGAGCACGGTGTGGCATTCGAAGAAGACTGGACTAAAGCAGAGCTGCTCGTGCATCTAAAACACCATCGCCCCGAAAAAAGTATGTGGTAGACGAACTTCTACGTGAGCATGGCCATGAAGTTCTCAGACTCCCTCCTTACAACTGCGACCTGAACCCCATAGAACATGTTTTGAATTTAATAAAACAACGGGTCGCAGATAAAAATGTGGAGCAACACGAAAATAAAATTGAGGACTTGACAAAAGAGGCCATAGCTTCAATTACACAAGACGAATGGAAGAAACAAATAAATCACATAAAGAAAGTCGAAGAAGCATACTGGAATCGCGATGTAGGCAGGGAGAGCGAACTAGAGGATTTCATTATCAGTGTGGGCATGAATATCGACACCGAAGATGAAAGTGACGAATGTGACGACCAAGACTGTGAAAGTGACCAGTCCATGGATGATTATAACGAATTGATGGAGGGGATTGAACCAATAATGGGTTCAGATGATCCAGATATTGCTGGGCCAAGCGGTTTATAAAAACCTTTTTCTCAGATATTTTATCAGGTATTTTTATAATTAATAAAGACAAATTTTAAAATCCAGTATTTTATGTACCTTTGCTCCTTACTTAGTAATATTATTTTTACTATTATTGGCTAAAAGAATAATTTAATATTAGTAATATAATTATATAATATTTGACAAACTATATTACAATTATATAATAGAATATTAGCTAAAAAAAATAATTAACTGTATAACAACACACTCAAGAAAGTGATTTAATTTAGTTTCGTTTCGTGAGTAACTGTATAGTTGGTGGAGGTATAATTATGTAAACAATCACAGTAGTCGAATGAAAATAACTAGCTACAAAAATATCTCTTTTTATTCGACCAAGTAACTGGTTATGTTACGTTTCTTGAAAAAGGCGTAACGACCCATAGAACCAAACTTGTTTTGTAAACCGTACCATAAGTAGCCGCCGCCATTTTCAGATCTTTTCTTTAACTGCGCGAGTTATACCTGTGATATAGTTCCATGATTAGGTCTAGGAATAAAAATACTTAGTCAATAGTAATTTTCATTATGTTTTGCATGACTTGTTGTTCTAAGTTTTTGCGTTGTTTGCTAAATGTACGTTTAATTTTAAATACAAGTAATGATTTCTCAGCAGTTTTCTTTGCAGTTTCTAGTTTAAATAGCATGGTTTTTACAGATTTTTTATATGAATTCCGTGGAAAAAGTGGTTACACTTTTAGCTGTATCCTTATCCTATAAAATGTAATGTGTTATTATTTGTTTTCCTCAATGAATATATAAACCTAACTCAAATCTAAAATAATCTTGTGATACCGTAAGCAATAATAATGCTTTAATATGCACTCTTATTGCGTAACCCATTATAAACTTAAAATAATTTTGAAACGTCTAACAACGTAAATAACGCATTGAACGTTGTTGAACAGTCAAAATGAAACCCATTGCTACTAACAGTGTGTTGCGCAATAGGGTATTTGACTAAAAAAACTAATTAGGCCGTCAGTCAGATTTCCAAAAAATACTAGACACGTATATTTTCTTTTTTTATACAAACAAAAAAATAAAGACGACACAGCACGTTGAAAACTCGTGTGACGTCACTGCACGCTACACTTTTTAGCGGCCAGTGACGTCACCAGCCACCACTCCTGATTTTTGATGCCTTTTATACTTATTTGTCAATTTTTATTGATTTGATAAAACAAAATATACGTGGCTAGTATTTTTTGGAGATTTGACTGACGGACTAATTAGTTTTTTTTTAGTCAAATACCCTAATCCTGCTGGTAGGTAGATCTAGTGATGTAACGTTGAATTGGGAGGTCCCAGTACCCCGGAAAGGCAGGTGACGAACGCATAGGTGGTGTTTTAGCTGGTAAGAGTCCGGCACACCCTCCGCATCCCTGAACGGAAGATAGTCTATGAGGATTTTTCCACCTTCGGAAAAATGGTAGATTTAGTTATAACAGTGTTGAAACAAACGAAGAAGATAATTTTTCAGAAGACTGACTAATTGGCCAAAACAGTTCTACTTTGACATAGAATACTTCATCTCTGCCTATAGGGGTCCACTGCTGGACAAAGGCATTGCACAATGACCGGTCTTGAGCTCGCATTCATCGGCTTTCCGCGACCTTCATCAGGTCATCGGTCATCCACCTTGTTGGGGGCCTCCCTAAACTGCGTATTCGGGTACGTGGCCGCCACTCCAGAACCTTACTGCCCTATCGGCCATCGGTTCTACAAGCAATGAGCCCCGCCTACTGCCACTTAATTTTAGCGACTTGAAGTGTTATGTCGGTGATTTTGGTTCTTCTGCGGATCTCCTCATTTCTGAAACTCCAAGAATAACTTTTTCCATTACCTTTTATGTGACTCTTAGTCTTAGTATGAGGCCCATTGAACATAAAATACAGTCAGGAATTATTGTGCCCATTTAGTCGCAAGACATTCGAATGGGTTTAGACGGTCATAATTCTTAATCCTTTAGGTCTATTTGCTTTCTGCTACAATTTACAGCAACATTGCAATAAAATATCACCAACCGAAACCATCCAAATACCATCTTTAAACTTGACATCACCCACTTTATATGGTGTTTCCTATTTCAAAGACCTTCATAGACATTACGCAGTCGTACGTGACCTGCATAAAACATTGCGTATTACCTTACTGCACGCCCTTACAAGGATACTAAGCCTTTGGCAATAGAACCCTGAGATTATGGGATTATAATCCTTGATATTGTATTTAGTAGAGACTAGAGCTGCCGACAGAAATGAAAGACTGAAATAAACTATACACGATTAATGAGAGTTTCTCTTTTCTTTTCAGGCTCATCAAGACTTAAACAATGACAACAAAAACGAAGAGCCCCGGTTTTCAGCTGAAAACATTTGTTTTGGTAAGTTTTAATCAATAACTACTTTAAGAGCTAATAAGATTGAAGCAGAATATTTTAAAATTATAGAGAAGAAGTCTTAAGTTGTTATAAATTACAATTAACTGTTTAAATCTAAACTGTACCTACTGTGTATAAAATCGCGCGAAACAGTCACGATTCTTTCCATTATTAATATCAAAATATTATTTTTAATTCATCGAGAATAAGTCTTAAATACATATTAAATAAAGTAAACAAAAAAGTAAAAGTAAAGTAAAAATAAAAGTAAAGTATTGAATAAGTATTAAACACAGTATAGTTTAGGTTTAAATAGTTAATTGTAATAGAATATAACAATATTCGATTACAATTAACTATTTAAACCTAAACTATACTGTGTAGAAAATCGCGAGAATATCTGACGATAGTTTCTAGTGTTATTACCAAAATATTATTTTTAATCCATCGAGAGTAAGTTTTAAATTATTATAATTCGATTAATATCTGACGATAGTTTCTAGTAATAATATCAAAATACTATTTTTAATTCCCCACACACGCACGCATACACACGCACACACACACACACCCGCCCACACGCGCATAAACACGCACTCTCAAATACTCAATACAGGCTTCTTTTAACTGTTTTTAGTTTTAGTTTAGTTTACTCTTATTACCTAAATTCATTTATTTTTTGTTTGCATAGCATTCAGTAAAATGTCCTATTGGGAGAGGGCACTGGCTCCTGTGACACAGGTATATCACCTAGCACAGGAGTCAGGGTCTTCACACTTATTTGTACCAACTTTTGTGTAATAAAGATTATTATTAATTCATCGAGAATAAGTCTTAAATTGTATAATTAACTATGTAAACCTAAACTATACTGTGTAGAAAATTCCAAGAATATCTGACGATAGTTTATGGTATTATTATTAAAAAATTATAACCAAAATTAGGATGATCCACGAAATATTACATCAGCGTTATTGTGAAAACAGAAATGTTTGCACTGCTAAACAGTGTTTCTCAGCTTTAATAATCGCTAAATCTTTGATACACAGCAGGAGTGTGGAACTAAACCTTTAACAAATGTTCTGTGACCAATTTCTATTGTGACCAGCATCTACTTATAAAGATATTGTTGCTGGGGTGCCAAAGCTAGGTACTTGAGACCCCCCACGATTCAGGTACACACACAAAAACGATGATAGTTTTTGTGTGTGACTTTTGATTTGGTCGCAAATGACCTTAAAGGAGTCAAATAAAACAACTTATAATTTAAAAAGGAATATGTGAAAGGAAATTGTGCTGAAAGTTTTTAGTCAGTGGAAATAATACAATAATAATAATATCTTTTTTACTATCTGAACCTGGTGCATAGAAACAAAATTACACAACATAATAAATAAATTAAATATTACAAGAGTTAATAACGATAAAATAAATATATACAGACAAATCACACAGATTGAGTTAGCCCCAAAGTAAGTTCGAGACTTGTGTTATGGGATACTAACTCAATGATACTATATTTATAATAGATACATATATAGATAAACATCCAAGGCCCAGGCCAATCAGGAAAAGAGGGGCCGGGGCCTCCACTGCGCCACGGAGGACGTCAATTTTCTTAAGATCTATGTATGTTCCTAATACCCTACAAAATATATTGACATAACTTTGACTATTCCCACCCAGTCACAAAAACTGTTTGATGTCTTTTTACCCTTATTTTACTCCAATCTGTATTTTTAACCAATTTCAAAATCAGTAGCAGAATCTCAATTCGGTTGAACTTTCCTGACTGTTGCCTCAGAACACCTTTAAAAATCTTCTTTTCTTTGAGAGGGTATATTTAGAGGGAGGCTCTATAATATGGTCAAGTACTGACGAGTGATGAATGAAGGGGATGAAGATGAATGTGGGGTAGGTACCACAACTAAAAAAAAAAACTTTATTACAATCAAGTTTTTATTATTCATTGAAGACTAAGTACCTTATTACAGAAACAAGAAACCGTGGCCCTGGCAGTCGTACAGGCAAGTGAAGAAAAACGGGTGGGTTTTCGTCAGTAAAAGTCTGACAAGCCCATTCGCTCCGCCCAGAGCGGGAGAAGTCATTTGATGATTTCCCATCCCAACAAACAAAAAAAAAAGAACCGTATTACAGAACCATACTCAATATTTAAGGATTACTTAAAACTAGTTTGCTTAAGCTTGAGTTTTGAGTAAGATTCTATAATAAGGACCTAAATATCCCAAGAGTTTATTTGTAACTTAAAATCTTAGTAGATTTTTAGATTAAAGTATTTTTAGTTGTACAGATTATTTAAAAACACACCAAACCTATTTGTGGCCGCTCTAGTCAAACATGACCAGCAGGAAAACCTCAGTAAACATTAGAGCGCGTGTTCTTTCACTAGCGTGCATTGCGCGGGCGTGTTGCGTCACGACGCACTTGACACAGTGTCGATTGACACATATTGTGAAGCGCTTTGCGTTTGCAGGGTTAGAATTAAGGCTCAATGACGCTCTGCCAGGGCTACTGATTGTTCGAAAGATATACCGTGGCCCTAGCGCATAGGCTGGTAAAGGAACACGGGTAGGTTTTTTGTCAGTAAAAGTCTGACATGCCCTTCCGCTCCGCCCAGTGCGGGAGAGGTGATTTGATGATTTTCCATACATCATTCTCCATCCCATCTTACTGATTTGATAAAAAAAAGACATTTTTAACTTTATCGAATTTTCTGTGTATCTGTAACTTACTGGCACCAATTCGCTTTTTCAAAAACTAAACTAAAATTAAATTCAGTGCATCTTTCTATTTCAAGAAGAAAAGGACAGAAGATATAATATTAGGTTAGTCTTGTCTAATTAAGACACTCTATAATACAGTTTAAACGTGATTAAACACATGAGGAACATATGAGTGGATAGTCAATTCCAGGTTTTTTTTAATCCTGACAGCCTCCGTGGCGTAGCGGTAGCGGACGCGGCCGCTGCGCAAGGTGGCGCGGGTTCGATCCCGGCACAGTGCAAGTATTTGTATGCATGAATATTAATATTTGCACTGGTCTGGTCGTGCCTCGGAAAGCACGTTAAGCCGTTGGTCCCGGTTGCCATACGAACATCTAGTGGCAGTCGTTACGGGTTGTTGGAGCCCTCAAAAAGTCTAACAATTGGTCTAACTGCAATGCTTAGATATCGCCTTCGGGTTGTGGAGGTCAGACGGCAGTCGCTTCACGGAAGTTTAGCCAAAAATCAGCAGTTAGACTGGTAAAGCGGACCCCAGACTCAAAAGCTGCGGATGCAACTGGGATTAACGATGAGATGATGATGAGTCAATTCCAGGTCAGGCAAGTACCAATGTAACTTTTCTAAAATTATGTGTACTTTCTAAGTATATTTTGGACACCAATAACTGATTACAAGGTGAAAGAAAACATTTTGAGGAAACCTGGGGAGTCTGAAATCGCTGAAATCTAAACAAGGCTGTGTCTGGACTATCAAGAAACTACTTCATCTAGTTTAAAAAATAGAATTGACACTTCTATTGAAATCAAACTATTTACATTTTAACATATTTTTTTTTATAATTATAAACTAGTGCTCGACCGCAATCCCACCTGATGGTAAGCAGTGATGCAAACGATTATGGTAAATCGCGCTAGTTTGTTAAGAGCCTATCCACTTTAGCCTTGAAGACACTTAAATTGTAGTCAGATGGAAACACCGCTGCTGACAAATTGTTCCAATCCTCGGTGTATACGGTATAAATGACGAGGCGAAACGATTCGTCCGGATCGTAGTGGCGTTAACAATATAAGTGTGAATACTCTGTTGATTTAAATTCCGGTACACATGTGCATCACAAGCAGTTGCTTGTAGGCACATGCTAAAACTTGTGAAAGAATAAAATAGTCTGTAAAATACGTCATAGCTTGCCGAAAATAGTCAACAATTAATTATCAAATATATGCGCATTTTTATCAATGTCATTCTGTTTTTGCGTCCTTATCGAGCCGCAATCATTTACCCAACTTTTATAAAGTTAATCACACACTAAAGAACGTCATCATCATCATCATCATCATTTCAGCCGAATGACGTCCACTGCTGGACATAGGCCTCCCCCGAGTATTTCCACGGCGACCGGTCCTGCGCCTCCTGCATCCAGTGGTTTCCCGTGACCTTCACCAGATTTGTCGGTCCACCTTGTCGGTGGCCTACACACGTTGCACCTTGCGGTTCGTGGTCGCCACTCGAGAACCCGTCGGTCCCATCGGGCATCGGTGCTACGGGCAATGTGCCCGGCCCACTGCCACTTTAGTTTTGCAATTCTTCAGGCTATGTCGGTTACTCTCGTTTTTCTGCGGATCTCCTCATTCCTGATTTGATCGCACAGTGAAACTCCAAGCAAAGCCCTCTCCATTGCCCCTTGAGTGACCTTGTGCTTGATTATAAGGGCCATTGTTAGCGACCATGTCTCAATTATATAAGTCTTCAGTGGCAACACACACTGGTCGAAGACTTTTGTCTTGAGACACTGTGGTATTTCGGATGATAAGATTCTACGTAGCTTCTAAAGAACTTATTTACTACGAATAACATATTAACATATAACATAGATATGTTATATGTTAAACAGATCGTTTGTTTGTTTGAACGCGCTAATCACAGAAACTACTGGTCCGATTTGAAAAATTCTTTTTGTGTTGGATAGCCCATTAATCCACGAAGGCTTTAGGCTAGATAACATCTCATCAACGCTGCGACCAATAGGAGCGGAGCATAACTAACTCCACGCGAAAAAAGTCGCTGGCGGCCGCTAGTAACATATAATTTGATTCCTTTCTCGCGTCACAAATCGCATTCGATTTAAATCGCAGGCGCGTGCAGTGCCGATTCTGCGCTTGCGCAAGCCCCCACCCACGATGACACGGAACTACCCACAACACTGACCATTACTCCGGAAGTACCAACACAGATCATGATATTCTTTAAAAAATCAGAGATGGATTCAAAACCAATAAATTATAATCAGTCACTTTGGCCTTAAAACCGTATCCTTTTTGGCCAAATTGCATCTTGAATTATTGACTTGTGTTTATAATGTAGTCTAAAGGTCGTTGAACTCTATGTAGGTGAAACCGACGATAGGTCAGTTAGATATTAGCATTTCATTGTCTGATTTAATCTGTTGTCATAAAAGTTACTAGTTTTGTTAAGCGGATAAAACGTTTAATTAAAGTGTTCTACACAGATATATTGAGAAGTATTCTGTAAGGTCTTAGATTATTACATCTAGAAACAAGAAAATAAGCACTAATCTAGTCAGAAAACCAAACATTGCCTAATACCTTGAGAAAGCCAGTTCCTGAAATGAACAACGTGTGTAATCGAATCGCATTCACATCTAAGCTACAACCGTCAAAAATCTATGAGAGTTATGGGTATTCCTGACAAAAATTCGAACATTCTTAAAAATACAGGAATTAGAATAGAATACTCTTTATTATGTCTTCTTCTTCAGCCTATAGAGGTTCACTGCTGGGCAAAGGTCTTCCCCAAGGCTTTCCACGATGACCGTTCTTGTGCTGCCCGGTCACCTTTACCAGGTCATGGGTCGCTCACAATGGGCCTCATACGAAGGCTCAGAGTCACACAAAGGGCGATTGAAAGAGCTATGCTCGGAGTTCCTCTGCGCGATCGAATCAGAAATGAGGAGATCCGCAGAAGAACCAAAGTCACCAACATAGATCTTTGTTATGTATTCCATATAAATTACAGAACATACTTAAATATGAAGATTTTACAATGAACGGTCTTATCGTTAAGAGCGAACACCTCTGAATGTTTGGCGGGTTATTCCAGAGAATGTTAGAGGTACTGAAGAATGCTAAACACGACAAGTAGAGTCACCCCTTATGTAAACAATTCGACCAACTTGTATATGTCGCACCATTATACAAAAAGCGTCGTTCAAAATGTATGCTACAATATCAGTGTTCACCGACACTGGCCGGTACGTGTCGGCACTGTTGTGTCCGGATAGGCCTTTTATACTAAAAAAGAACAAACACCGGTTCTAAGAATACCTTCTGGGCTTTAATCTATACTTCTATACTAATATATAAAGCTGAAGAGTTTGTTTGTATGTTTGTTTGTGTAATCTCGGGAACATTTTTTGATATGGCATCTCGTAGGTGGCCATTAGAGGCCGTAACTACTTAACCGGACTTTCCTGTGGATGCCTTAATTAAAATTAAAGCCTCCAGCCAGGGGCACTTAAAACTAAATTAAGATTACGACTACGCACTAAGGGCACCCTCTGTGGGGTACGAACCTCGGCTTAGGGTGTCGCTAGAGAGGACAGCAAGGGACTGCTGGATCGAAAGGTTTCTTAGTGGTTTGATGACCAAGGCGTTTCCTAGTACTAGCGGGCTGGCCTTCATCGGACAAGACCCGGGAACTACTGGTCCGATTTGAAAAATTCTTAACATCACGCTGCGACCAATAGGAGCGGAGCATAACTAACTCCAAGCGAACGAAGTCGCTGGCGACCGCTAGTTTACTATAACCATTTAACAGCAATGCTTCGATATCACCTTCGGGTTGCGTAGGTCAGACGGCAGTCACTTCATGAAAAATATCAAAGTTTAGCCAAAATCAGCCGTTAGACTGGTAAAGCGGACCCCAGACTCCAAAGCTGAAAAAAGCTTCGGATGCAACTGGGATTAACGCTGAGATTATGATGAACCATTATTTGACTATTCTTCACTTTGAAACCACCATTCCTTAGTTAAATTCGATATTAACGTTTGTTCTCTAGAACACGATGGCGCAGTTTATACTATTTTTTTTTTTTAATATAAATTATAAACTAGTTTTTGACCACAATCCCGCCTGATGGTAAGCAGTGGCGCTATCCTTGACGGTAAACCGCGCTAGTTTATTAAGAGCCTATTCATTCTAGCCTCGAAGACACTCCAAATGTAGTCCGACGGGAACACCGCCGCTGGCAAATTGTTCCTGTCCCTCCATGTACATGGTATAAATAAGTGTTGCCCGTACGATTGGCATTTCGATTCCTTGCTGTTAACCACACATAATATTGACGTGGTTTGCGGGAGGTAAGGTTTCACTAGAAATAATACAGATTCTGGGTGGTGCTCCTGATGATTCCAAACTCTTGCCAACATTATGTAGCTATGCCAATTATGTGGAATTATGTAATACGAATTAATAAGTCTGCTCTTAAAAACACGTCTGAGATACTATCTCCATACGATGTCAATTTATTTTAATTCTTAACAGCTTTTTTAGTCATCAACAGATCAGATCGCAAGTATACATATACATAATAATAAATATATAAAAATAATTTTACATATCCTTAATAATACAGGTTCAATGAATCAGCAGGGTAATTGCGTAACACAACATTAGTGGCAATGGGTTTCATTTTCACAACATGCATTGCATTTTTCAAATATACAGTATGTTAACTAACAGAGGGCGTTCCCGTTAACCCGAAATAGTATAGCATACATACATGCTAAAAAAAATATTTCCATTCGAAAACAAAATTTTTTAAATTTTTTCCAATAAGAAAATATTCAATAAAAATTTTAAATTGACATGTAAAAGAAACACACTGTACACGCGAACATGAAAGACGGCAACGTCGCAATTTATTTATACATGACGACTACTATTTTGATTTAAAACAGGTTTCAAATTTATTTCCAATTAGATTTTTTTTTTATTCGGATTTTTTTATGCTTATTTTTCTATGCTGATATTTTTATTTTAGTCTATTAATGATATATATTAACGAGTTTAAGGGAACGCCCTCTGTTATTTAACATACTGTATAATAATAATTATCTTTATTTCAAAAACCAAATACAATTTTTTCCATCTCAATCAGACATAAAAAAAAGCAATTAAGTACAACGCTATGCATTCTGAGACAGAGTGACCGTCTGTGTCCGTGCTAGTATAAACTGTGTGACAGACACAGGGGACTCCTTCATTACAATTATTCATTTACAATTTGCTACACTCGGAAGGAGTTTTGGTAAACAAAACAATGCAATTTACAATCAAGCAATTTACTTCAAAATGATTCAGATTGATAGTAATAGTGTAAAAGTTTATTTAAAAAAAGTAGGTACTTATTGACCCAGACTAGAGACAAAAAGTAGTCGGTAAATAATAATTAGTACTATAAACGTTGCTATTTATTAGAAGTAATGATGTTAATCGCAAATACTTACGTACGATACCAGTGTTACCACTGGTATCCATAATATCGACTGCCGGTAGAAGTTACCACCCACCAGACCAAGTCTTGCCGCCAAGCGATACGCCGTGTTTCGGCATGATGTCTGGTGACGCCGCGCGGAGGACGGGTCTGAGCAGTTGTGTTGCGATGTGTGCCGGGTACAATGCGCCAAATGTTGTTGTGTCGTGAGTTTGGTCGTGGAGGGTCTCCAGATCAATCTCCCTCTGGCGCAGCATCGTTGGTCGTGTTGTTGGGTTTAACATTGCATCACCTCGCTCAACTGCTGTCTCCCTTCCTATTTACTAAGTTTTTTAAGTGGATAAGCTTAATAGACTAGCGCGCTTTACCATCAACGATTGCGTCACTGCTTACCATCAGGCGAGATTGCGGTCAAGTACTAGATTATAATTATTAAAAAAAAGACTTTACCTTACATTCTATTTGATGATCAATAGAGATACCAAATGTTTATAAATATTTCATAACCAATTTAATACTACAAAATTAGCATTACAAAAAGCTTAACCGTAATCACGTTTACCTACTCCTAATTAAACGAGATGGATAAAATATTTATTTTACTACATAAATATAATCTTTATAAATTGTCACTTAAATAACTCTGCGTCACCTTGAATATGAAAATGAAAGTACGTGAGTATTTAGTTACCTAACTCTTAGCTGGAATTCTTAGCTCTTATACTATGTTTTTGGTATACATCACATAAACGAATGCTCGTATTTGTAAATTGCGTTATAATTTTAGGGATTTAGACACACTTTTAAACGTATATCAAACCACAGAACTTACTGCTTCACAATCGTCTCAAACCCATCATCATCTCAGCAGTTTTTTCAGCTTTGGAGTCTGGGGTCAGCTTTTACCAGTCTAACTGCTAATTTTGGCTCAACTTCGATATTTTCCGTAAAGCGACTGCAGTCTGAGCTCCACATCCCGAAGGCAATGTCGAAGCATTGCAGTTAGACCAATTGGTGAACTTTTGAGGGCTCCAACAACCCGTAACGACTGCCATTAGATGTTCGTATGGCAACCGGGACCAACAGCTTAACGTACATTCCGAGGCACGACCAGACCAGTGCAAATATTCATATAAAACTAGCTTTCCGCCCGCGGCTTCGCCCGCGTGGAGTTCGGTTATATCGCGCTTTTTAGATTTCCCTCGGGAACATCAAATTTTTCCGGGATAAAAGGTAGCCTATGTTCTTTCTCAGGGTCTAAAGATTGTCTGTGCCAAATTTCATCAAAATCGGTTGAGAAGTTTAAGCGGGAAAGCGTAACAGACAGACAGACAGACAGACAGACAGACAGACAGAGTTACTTTCGCATTTATAATATTAGTATGGATAAAATATACGGACAAATCATACAGATTGAGCTAGCCCCAAAGAAAGTTTGAGACTTGTGTTATGGGATGCTAACTCAACGATACTATATTTTATATACATATATAACTAAACATCCAAGACCCAGGACAATCATTAAAAGATCGTTTTCCATCATGAACTGGCCGGGGATCGAACCCGGGGCCTCCACGTCGCAGGCAGGCATTTTGACCGCTGCGCCACGGAGGACACACAAATATACATACTTCTTTATTATTTCTATCAGGAAATGAATTAGTTCTATAGTTAATTTATAGCTAGACATGTGTTGAATATTTTATGATTGTGTATAATGATTAATCAAATTGTTAATTATTTTTAAGAACTTTATGAGGACCTAGACAAGTGCTAAACTTGTTTCTTATTATATTTAGGATCTCGCGGATCAATCTATGAGGTTATAATCATTTTTTCGTCTAATAACAGTCCACTACTAGACATGAACTGTTTTTATTTCGCGTCATTCAACTCAATTTTCGGCAACTCGGATTTAGCTGCTAGAAGTCACCCTGTGAAGATAGTCTGTCCAGCCGGCCTGAAGGCGTCCTACTTAAAAAATAAAAATATGGTTATAATCTAGTGCTTGACCGCTATACCGCCTGATGGTAAGCAGTGATGCAATCGTTGATGGCAAAGCTACTACGCGCTAGTTTATTAAGCCTTCCTCTTTATTCAAAAAATCTGAGTGAATAGGAAGCAAGACAGCAGCTGAGCGAGGTGATGCAATGTCAAACCCAACAATACGACCAACGATGCTGTGCCAGAAGGAGGTTGATCTGGAGACCCAAACGTGCCCGGCAGACACTGTAACACATCTGCTCAGACCCGTCTTTCGTACGGCTTCACCAGACATCATGCCCGAAAACCGCGAATCGCTTGGCGGCAAGACTTTGTCTGGTGGATGGTAACTTCTGCTAGCAGACGATATTATGGCCTAAAAATTCAAAGTTGTCGGTTGCTTAACCGGGCCACCCTGTGGATGCTAGGGCATAAAGCTTATAAACTAAGCGACTACACGATAAATAGGGGTACCCTTTGTGCCATAGGATCTAGAGGCCGAAATCCGAAATAGCCGAGAAATCAAACAGCAGAAAGAGCTTCAGCTGGCGTCATATTTTTTAAAAATAAAGACTTTATTAGTTACATTAATATACTGCATAGCTAAAGTTACACGACAGAACATTCTGTCACACAATTTATGGGTGTAATTCAAAATA
Source organism: Sesamia nonagrioides (assembly GCA_017933935.1). Classification (NCBI taxonomy): domain Eukaryota; kingdom Metazoa; phylum Arthropoda; class Insecta; order Lepidoptera; family Noctuidae; genus Sesamia; species Sesamia nonagrioides. Next base: position 798,880 of record JADWQK010000307.1, on the reverse strand, counting down.
GCTTTTAACCTAATAAACCAAAAAAATTAACATCAATAAATTACTTATTAGAGAATTCAACATTTTGGTGCTTCAGACTGATTGATTAAAATGTTAATATTAATATAATTCGGCGCCAAACTTGTTACACACATAAAATTAGGGTTACCTGTAGCCCGTGGCTAATTTATTGCCGGATAAGGTGTCAGCAGGTTCTTATAGACGAAGGAGAAAAGTTATGTTAGTGTGACAATATTTTTATAAATACAGAGTGGTGCTGACAATAGGACAATAAATTACACATCGTGTACCTCAACACATTCTCAGTCTACCCTTAAAAAAACATATAAATATGTCCAGTAGTTTAGTCACAAGAAATTACTTTTTATTTTTCACATTTTCTACATGATGTACATGTTGATAGGACTTACAGGTTAATGACCGCCGTATTCTGCGGTACCAAACTTTAATAATAATGTCGCGATAAAAGCAAGTCGACATAGAATAAAGAGAGGGAAGTACGTTATCTTCATACAAACGGACCGCGCGCGGCTTGTATGTGTGCGCCATAGTATCTATGCGTCGCCGCACGCACACCTAAACACAATATTAGAGTGCCTATGACTGCGCTAGTCGCGGCTAGCACGGAACGAGGTTCGCGCGTCACGGCTTTTCGGCACATTAGCTTTTAAAAAATGATCACATAAACTGCAAAGTTGGTATGTCTATTTATGAACAAATAAAAGACTTATATTTTTCAAATTATATTTCTAAAAGTTATTTACAAGGATACGGATATATTACACATTAAAGTTTAATAACAACGCGTTTCGTAATAGTCGAAACCGAAGAAAGTAGGTATTTTTCTGTAGCTAATTTGTAATTTTGTATTAAATGTGTGATTCAATAGATGTTATGTTTGTATTATTTATATTTGTATTAAATAAAAATAAATATGGTTCTTTATGTGTACAAAACTAAAAATAAAAATTACGAAAAAAAATCTGACTAGTATATGTAAACTAAATACTAAGCAAATAATTTAAACATAAGCTCTTAGTCTATAAATATTTGTTAGCGGTTTGGGCGACAACCGTAACCGACGAAGCGCGAACAGTCGTCAACCCTAAGACAGTAGGCAATTAAATCGCGGATTGGGTCGCAGATAACCTACTTCCCCTCTTTATTCTATGAAGTCGATACAGGATCGCGCTGTCGCCGATTGGAGGTCAGTGAACTAATATTTTTAAAGGATGATCTATTCCGTTACCCATTTTATGCGATTTAGTTTGTTTGAAATTTTCATTTTTTTACGTTTGATGCTAGGTTTTTACTAAGGTTAAGATTATTCCTATAAACTATCATTGTCCCTATTTTCATTTATTGTCGTATTGTCAGCACCACTCTGTACATAAGTAATAACATTTACTGCTGAACATATGATCCTTTAAAACACAATATAAAAATATGTAACAAAAACTCTATTGCTATCCTTAAGAGGGGACCCCTCTTAAGGATAGCAATAGAGTTTTTGTAATAAAAGAAATATGATATTTCAAATTCCCGACTTTGAAATATAATATTTCTTTTATTAATTGTGTTTTGTAAAAAATAAAATGAAAGGGGCACATATAATCAACGTGCAAAATGGTAAAAAAAAACCTCTAAAAGCGTTAGCCACGAAGAAAGCTCTACAGACAACAGCTGGTATACAAATACTATACATAGACACTATGTATAGTAATTGACACTATACCAGCTCTTGACTTAAAATAAAATGCTCTAAGAACTCATGAAAATAAATGATGAGAACTGTGACTGTGGGTGCCAGGCGGTTGACTAAATGGATAGCTTTATTTTTGTTTCCGGGGTGGAAAATCCTCATGGATGTCCGCCGGCCTGGGGCGGTCGACGGTGTCTGTCAGACTCTTACTGACTAAAACCACTCCGGTGTTCCATCTCACACCTACACCGGGGGTTGCGATAACGAACACTGCTTCCGCAACCTCCGATTGGTGCCGGCCCACCACTGTGATCCTCCTCGGGTCAGGGGGGTTCCCACCGAGACGTCTAAGAGTGGCGCGCGTGGAACACTTCGCGCCGCCACCTTGGGTCCTGATGTTTGGGGGGCGATAGATGTCCCCGAGTCTGTCACCCCTGGAACAAAATGGATACCTAATTTAATCAGTTCGCTAAGATATATACAATAAGTTAATATATAAAACAATTAAATTGTATTCACACATACAAACAAAATCGCCTTTAACATAATGAATTTAATATTATATGTCTATAAAATTAACCAGAAAAAATACATCTCATCTAGTAAAGCAAAAAGAAAAGCTTTTCTCAAAGAAATTCGGCAAACTCAAAAGTTGGCAACCCTAAAAACACATATTTTATGTGTCGATTGTAAATAAATGAATGTTACGTAAATAGGACGATGTAGAAAGATCCGCGGATACTAGGATACAGTGATGAAGAATGCAGTATTTACAATATAATTAATCATATGTTTATTTTCATCCACATTTTTTTTTATATAATTATAAATTAATGCTTGACCGCATCCCGTCTGATGTTATGCAGTGATGCAATCGTTGATGGTAAAGCGCGCTAGTTTACTAAGAATGTATTCACTCAAAAAACTAAGTGAATAGGAAGGAAGACGGCAGTTGAGCGAGGTGATGTATTGTTAAACCTTTGGGCTGGTGCTGCTAAATGTCACCTGGCCACTTTGGATTCAGTGGAGAGGCGTGCAAAGAGGCTGATTGGTGACCCTGATCTAACTCGAGATGGTCTCCAAAGCCTAGAGCACAGGCGTAGAGTAGCCAGCCTTTCGGTGTTCTATAGGATGCATTTTGGGGAGTGTGCGAGGGAATTGCATGATTTAATTCCCCCATCTCCGTTCCACCATCGGACGACCCGTCGTACGGCTGGTTTCCACCCTTACGTTGTTAACACCACTACGATCCGGACGAAGCGTTTTGCCTCCTCCTTTATACCGCGTACATCGAGGGACTGGAATAATTTGCCAGCGGCGGTATTTCCGTCGGACTACAATTTGAGTGTCTTCAAGGCTAGAGTGAATAGGCTCTTAATAAACTAATGCGTTTTACCATCAACGATTGCGTCACTGCTTGCCATCAGGCAGGATTGCGGTCAAGCGCTAGGTTATAATATATATAAAAAAAAAAACCCAGAGGGAGATTGATCTGGAGACCCTCCACGACCAAACTCTTCTTGTCTGGTGGGTGATACTTCTGCCGGCAGCAGATGTTATGGCCTACCACCGTGAACTACTTACCTAACTAACCTACTAATATTGTAAATGGGAAAATTTGTGAGTATGTATGGATGGACGTTTGTTACTCTTTCACGCAAAAACTTCTCGTGAAGTAGGATTAACTTTGAAACACAGATAGTTTATAACTAGGACTAATAACACATACGATATTTATTATCCCGATGTTTAAACGGGATCAAAACTTATGAGGGTGAAGTCACGGGGTGCAGGTAGTCATAAATCTTCTTCTGCCTAGATTTTTCCCAACTGTGTGGGATCTGGCTTCCAATCCAATCTGATTGAGTTGAATACCAGTATTTGACACGGACCGACTGCCTATCTGACCTCCACGACCCAGTTACTGGTAATACGATACCCCTTGGTAAGACTAATGGTCAGACTTCCAGGCTTCTGACGACAAGTAACAACGGTCAAAGATTTACGAATGACATCTGAGACCAATCATGCTCACGGTGGAGGTCAGGCCAGCTTGGGCGGAGTACAGCTGTGTCCTCGTGGCGGCGATCGGCGGCGATCTCTTGCGTCCGGCCCTGGCCCAGGCCATGGTCCGGAGCGAGAGTGCATGACAGGCCATCACGTCCTTCTGCATAGCAGTAATACTTGCAAAGGAGGCGGAGCGCGTGTGGAAGCGGGTATCTCAGCGCCCTCGCGCCTCTAGCCGCCGCAGGAGACGCCCTGGTCGGGAGACAACATCGAACTCCCGGACACCGTAGGCCCGGGTTTGCGGGCGGCGAGTAATGGGCAGCTTGCCACTCGGTAAGGACCAGGTCCGGGTCTACGGCGAGTTGTGTTTCACGCGTGCCTCAAAGAGATGTCAGCACATCGTGACGGGGACCACGAAAACCGATGCCTCCTGGGCCAGGGTTGCGGGTTGGTTAAAAGAGAAACCGTGGCCCTAGCGCACAGGCAAGTGAAGGAACACGGGTGGGTTTTAGACAGTCAAAATCTGGCACGCCCTTCCACTCCGCCCAGTGCGGGAGAGGTCATTTGATGATTTCCCATCTAGAAGAAAAAAAGATCAATCATGCTTTCCAAAGCACGAAGAGGTCTCGGTATAAACTACCAGTCATACTTCTAATCGTAATTCAACAAAAAAGCTTTTTATTAATTAGCCCAATTAGTTACTTATAGAATATTCATTATCACGCCAGCACGCTTGGATCCTTTGGAGCCGAGTAAAAAGAAACAGGAACAGAACTGAGGTAATAGTGGGGGAGACGATGCGATGCGACGAGGTGGGTCGAAGAATAAGCAATTTAACGCGAACAATGTCGCACGCAGAAGCTTTACAATAGGGTATTTGACTAAAAAAAGCTAATTAGTCCGTCAGTCAGATTTCCAAAAAATACTAGAGACGTGTTTTTTCATATAAACAAAAAATGAAGACGACACAGCGCGTTGAAAACTCGTGTGACGTCACTGCACGCTACACTTTTTCACATTTTTGGCAGGGTCGGGGCATTTTCGGCACTCTTGCGATTTTCGGACGATATCGTCATCATGGCGGAAATGCAGCAAGAGCTGGAACAAATGCTGGCCAGCTTAGCTGACTCTTCCCAACGCATCAGTCTCCGGATGAACTTAGACAAGACCAAAATTATGTTCAATGAACGGGTCACTCCGGGACCGGTTGTCGTAAATGGAATGCCGCTCGAAGTTGCCTCAGAATACCTAGGGCATACGTGGCAATTAGGGAAAAACAAGTTCGAGAAGGAGGCAAATAGAAGGATCCAGCTGGGATGGGCAGCATTTGGTAAACTTCGTCGGGTATTTTCGTCGCCCATACCCCAATGTTTGAAAACTAAAATCTTCAACCAGTGCGTCCTACCCGTCATGACTTACGGAGCCGAGACGTGGACACTAACGGTCAGACTAGTCCATAGGTTTAAAGTCGCTCAGCGAGCTATGGAGCAGGCTATGTTGGGCGTCTCTCTGAAGGACCGCATCAGAAATGAGGTGATCCGACAGAGGACCAGAGTCACCGACATAACTGAGAGGATTAGCAAGCTGAAGTAGCAATGGGCTGGTCACATATGCCGCAGAACCGACAACCGTTGGCGTAAACGAGTCCTCGAGTGGAGACCGCGTCTCGGCAAACGTAGCGTAGGACGCCCTTGGGCGAGATGGAGCGACGACATCAAAAAGGTGGCTGGTAGTGGCTGGCGGAGAACTGCTCAGGATCGAGCTTGTTGGCGTGCCATGAAGGAGGCCTATGTCCAGCAGTGGACGAGTAGAGGCTGATGATGAAGCGCTGGGGGGGTCCGAATCTACGACCTACAACTTGAAAGTCGCGGCCGATACCACGTCGAAAGACTAAGTGCGGAAACCGAACACTTAATGTAGAACATATCACTACATATTATAAAACGTCAAAGTCACTTTTAGTTTCCCTATGTCGCTTTGTATGATTAAATCTATAAAACTATGCAACGGATTTTGATTGGGTTTTTAATAGATAGAGTGATTCAAGAGGAAGTTTTTTTTATGTATATAACATGCATAATATATAAGAGGAACACTGATAATTTTTGAGGTTTCCATAAACCCATTTTTTTGAGCTTACATTGCAAATGCTGGCCTGAATTTGAATTTGTTTGTTGAACTCAACAATTGAACCCTGAGCTGAAGCTTAGATCTAAATAATGTACTAAAGTATTGTTGACCTTAAAAAAAAGTCTACGACACCATATGTCTACCTACTATAGTTTCTTCATTATGGCTCTTTCATTCAGGAGATATCACTATTTATTTAAAACTAAACACCAGAAAAAATCCGCATGCCGCTCGCGCCCCTGCCGGCCGCCTGCTACTTGAGTGTTTCTCTACCTAAATCGCGGAGTGAGTGGATCGGAGCGGGGAACCATTATTTCGAACAAACTTGCTACCCAGGTAGGCTCTCATTCTGTTTGAAGGAGGTGGAACTGGCTATCTAAGGACAGTAAGGTCGATGTATCTTGCAGAGTCAGATATTGGCTGATGGGCGGCACAGTAGACATTATTTTTTATTGATGCGCCACCGTTTCATGAGGAAGGCTTAAGTACCTATATCATTTACCCACGTGCGAAGCCGGGGCGGGTCGCTAGTATGCAATATATTATAATGATGAGCAAGACCCAACTGTTTTAGTTCAAACACTGTTATTTATGATTATCGTTCAAAGATAGTATGCAATAATCTATTGCTAAGCGATTGCAATAGTTCCCCGCAGCTAATACAGATGTAGTAAGACATTATTTATCTAGGTAATACACTCAAAATGTCTTCGTAACACCAGATATTGACGAGCAAAGTGTCAAGTGGGCTACTTATCATGACCGTAGTTACTGAACAACACATGACCTAATTTCCAAACATCTGTCGTCATTGGGAAAAACACGATTACGTTGGATTTTTCTAAGCCCAAAGGTATAATAATAATAATCTTTATTCAAAAAATTTACACAACATTGTAAAATCAAAGCTACAAAAATATTCTTGTACAAATACATACATATCTTATTGCCTAAATAACAGTTAGGTATTATGTGTGACTAAAAATATACATAAGGTCATACAGAACGTATTATTATATATACAGAGAATCATGTAAAATTAGCGACAGGCCGGAGCTGGGTTTATTAAACCTGTGTTTCAGGCGCTCACTTTACATCACAAAGTCCGTAAGATTTAGTCGTGTAACGTTATGGACTAGGAATTCAATAAACAAAAGCTTTAGTAATTTATTATGCTATCTTATGTACTATTTAATTTTATATCTTATCTAATTTTTATCTGTAAAATATTTACTATCACACTGTAACTTCCAGAAGTTTTTCTGTGTGTGTATAATTGAGAATCAATAGGTATTCCGATATTACTTGACTACATTTTTTATAATTTATACTGTATACCTATATCTAATAGTTCCTTGAGCTTGTTATATAAGAAAGGACCTAAAAATAGATAAAATCTATAGGCATAAGCGTGTCTCGTCTGTGGTTTTGTGCAAACCATATCTTTTCTCCTCCAGGTTGAAGGTACTGGGTCAAAAGGAAGCTCAGAGCGCAGATGAAGTACGGTATGCAAGATAAATAGTTGACGTACGGTTAGAACCTTGCATTCCACATAAAGCTGGTAGGTGGAAAATCTGAAAGGACGTATACTGTCTAGGCGACTGGTTGGATATTTACTTTATTAGCCAGAGATAGGGTTGCAATTACCCCTATCATAGTTGGGAAAAGGCCATATTGATAGTATCTACTTATTATCCTAAAGATAGAACAAATTAAGGATTTTAATGAGATATGGATCAGAAAGGTGGTCCCTCACTATGGGCCTTATAAGAAAGTTTAAGGTCGCACAGAGAGTTATGGAGAGGGCTATGCTAGGTATTTCTCTACGTGATCGAATCAGGAATGAGGAGATTCGTAGAAGAACAAAAGTCGCCGACAAATCCCAGCGGTTTAGCTCTTTGAAGTGGCGGTGGCCGAAAGGCTCTTGAATGGCGACCACGTACTGGCAAGCGCAGCGTCGGACACCCACCGACAAGGTGGTCGAATGACCTGACCAAAATCGCAGGGAAGCGCTGGATGCAGGACGCGTCCAAGCGTTCTTTTTAGGAATCCTTGGGGAAAGCCTATGTCCAGCAGTGAACTTCATGTGGCTGAGATAATGAGTCGAATTCCTTTATCTTTCACAAAAACTGCTCTAAATAGACGTCCAGCTTGTTTCTCCCTCAATGGCGTTTAAACTCAAAAACTAAGACGCATAAGCTAAAATTAATACAAGAAAGAAACTGCGCTGTCAGTATCACGAGCCATAAACAGCGACCACCTAGAGTTCTAACCACAGCACACTTCAATCGTCTAGACAAGCCACCAATATCACACAACTACGAAAAAAATCCGTCGCCAGCGCAGCGCATTGCATAACCCAACCACACTGAGGTTACCTGACGCGACGGAAAGAAAGTGCGTCATGTCACAAGGTCACGGCCGATGGATAGGTAGACCTACCTACCGAAGTATTGATTTATTATTGCCGGAGAGATCGTACGTCGTAATTAGAAGTATTTGAATTTAATTGATTTGAAAGATTTCACTTAAGTGGCAGTGGGTCGGGCGCATTGCCCGTAGGACTGATGCCCGATGGGGCCGACGGGTTCTCGAGTGGCAACCACGCACCGGAAGACGCAGCGTGGGTAGGCCCCTGACAAGGTGGACCGACGACCTGATGAAGGCCGCGGAAAACAACTGAATGTGGGAGGCGCAGGACCGATCGTCGTGGAGATCCTCGGGGGAGGCCTTTGTCTTGTGGTGGACGTCTTTCGGCTAAAATGATAATGATGAAATATTTTAGTAAAAGTACACTTTCAATTCAATACTTTTATTTGTTTGTCTAAGGAGTAAATAAGCTGAAAACCTTTGAATGGGTTGTACTCATCATTATGAACAACACTTTTATCATAGGATCAGGGAAAGAGACGCGAAAAAAATAATCAATTTCTCACAGAGATTTTTACTACATCGGCGCATCTACGTTTTTCATATTTTACAGAAACAAGGACCAAAGATCTTATCATCATCAACAACCGTTTTTATCGTTTCACTGCTGATTGTGCCCAGCAGTGAGACTGATGGCTAGATGCATGAAGATCGGCCATAATTACAATTTGCGGTGGTCTGCAATAACTGCGAGTAAAACTTTACACTCGCAGGATTATTTGATGAATTTTTCAATTGATTCTCGTTCAATTTTTAAATTGTTTCTCGTTCAATTTTGGAATTGGATCGATCCGATTTTCGAAATGAATATTTTAAGGATAGTACCTATTCGAAAATTATCAATTTAAAATTTCAAAACTCGTTCTTAAAACCGGTAGCCGGTTTGATCACTTACTGATATCGTAGATTTTGATGTCTGTCGGGGAACTATAGAATAGTGTTAGGAGTTCGTTAATTTAAATGAATGTTGACCTAGAATGTAGTTCGTCATGTGACCTAACGACATATTTTAATAATAATATGAGGGGCCAATGACCTTGGCAAGTGATCAAGTTTGGATAAATAACTTTGGGATTGCAGACATTAAAAAACATGTATAGAAGCGAATGGCGTACCTTCTAGAGATCCGGTTGAATATAGCGGAGCTTGGGCCTATACCCAGCAGTGAACATCTGCTGATGTGCTGATGACATGACATACTAAGTGGTTTGGACCTTCGATAAGATATTCCTCGTGTTCCGAACTTTGATGGCCCAAATTTTCCCCACTTCCACGACGTCTTCAGTGGCGCCGGAGAGGTCACTGACAAATGGTAAATTGGTGATTAAATATAAGATTAATATTTCCTTTCTAATTTGAGTTGAGTTTGAGAGAGAGAATATAATTTTTTTTAGTAGTAATTCTATTAGATTTTATTTTTTGTGTGTTTTTAAATATTTTTGTAAAATCAATCTACCTAGCATTTTCCCAACTGCGTCGGGATCGGTTTTTAATCTAACCAGATGCAGAAAGTATAACTTCTCGGTGGTATGCCATAACATCGGCTGCCGGCAGAAGTTACCACCCACGAGACAAAGTCTTGCCGCCAAGCGATTCGTCGTGTTCTGTTATTCCGTTGTGTGTCGTGTAATGTCTAGTGAAGCCGTATAGAGGACGGGTCTGATAGCAGTTGTGTTACGATGTGTGCCGGGGACGATGCGCCAAATGTTGTTGTGTCGAGAGTTTGGTCGTGGTGGGTCTCCAAATCAATCTTCCTCTGGAGCAGCATTGTTAGTCGTGTTGTTGGGTTTAACATTGCATCACCTCGCTCAACTGCCATCTTTCTTCCTATTCACTCAGTTTTTTTTTTAGTGAAAAGGCTCTTAATAAACTAACGCGCTTTACCATCAACGATTGCATCACTGCTTACCTACCATCAGGCGGGATAGCGATCAAGCGCTACTTTATAATATGTAAAAAGAAAGTCTGTTGGAAATCGGCCCAAACAGTCTGTATATGTATATAGTGTTTGTAAACATGTGAAGGCCAATTCTTCTCATTATCTAATCATCATCACCATCAACCTTTTTATCGTCCCACTGCTGGGCACAGGTCTCCTCTCATACAGAGAAGGATTGAGCGTAATCACCACGCTTGCTCAATGCGAGTTGGCGATTTCAGACTTATAAAGTCCAGGTTTCATCAAGATGTTTTCCTTCACCTTCAGTCATTGGTATCCAAGATATACTTAGAAAGTACATATAACTTTAGAAAAGTTACATTGGTACTTGCCTGACCTGGAATCGAACCCGCGCATTCATACTTGAGAGGCTGGTGTTTTAACCACTAGGCCACCACGACTGCGACATTCTCATTATCTAAAACCTTCAAAATCTAGTAGCAGTCTCATCTCGGCGACATGGAATGTCAAAAACCTGTTAAAATATAGGGGAATTCCAGAATTTCTTTGACAGATTGAAACTGAGATTATACAGCGAATATTCTTTAAATTTTCTCGGTGGTAGGCCATAACATCGGCTGCCGGCAGAAGTTACCACCCACCAGACAAAGTCTTGCCGCCAAGCGATTCGTCGTGTTCCGGCATGATGTCTGGTGAAGCCGTACGGAGGACGGGTCTGAGCAGTTGTGTTGCGATGTGTGGCGGGTACGATGCGCCAAATGTTGCTATGTCGGGAGTTTGGTCGTGGAGAGTCTCCAGATCAATCTTCCTCTAGCGCAGCTTCGTTTGGTCGTGTTGGTCTTGGGTTTAACATTGCATCACCTCGCTCAACTGCCGTCATCCTTCCTACTCCTTAGTTTTTTTAGTGAATAGGCTTAATAAACTAGTGCGCTTTACCATCAACGATTGCATCACTGCTTACCATCAGGCGGGATTGCAGTCAAGCACTAGTTCATGTGTGTGTATGTTAAGTAAAATCTTTTACACAGTACCTTCAAAGTTATTACATACATAAGTACATAATTAACCTATACTGTCTTCACTGTTGGGACATAGGCCTCCTTTAGATAAGAGGGAGTGGGCCGTAATCTACCACGCTAGCCCAGTGCGGGTTGGTAGATGGCACATGTCTTCGAAGTTGTTGACTCCATAACATGCCTTAGGTACTAATATTATAAATGGGAAAGTGAGTTTGTTTGTTTGTTTATTCCGTTTTCACGCCGTAACTACTCAACCGATTGCTTTGAAATTTTGCAGACATAAAGTTATAAGTTTTTATCACGGAAAAATTTGATATTCTCGAGGGAAATCTAAAAAAATAGGATACTTTTTAACCCAATATTCCCACGGAATCAAAACTTACACGGGTGAAACCGCGGGACGCAGGCAGTTATATAAATAATTGAAATAATAGTAGTTACTCATTTACAATGAGTTTTTTTTTAATTCTAATTGGCCAATTGAATCTGACTGTCCTTTGGTCGACCTGTCAATCAATTTCAGGATTTAGCCTCAGGCGTGTCGTAACTACATAATATGTATATCAACAAAAAAACTGGTCAAGTGTGAGTCGGAACGCGCATGTAGCAAGCACTGTTTACTACTAATATTATAAATGCGAAAGTAACTCTGTCTGTCTGTCTGTCGGTCTGTCTGTCTGTCTGTCTGTCTGTCTGTCTGTCTGTCTGTCTGTCTGTCTGTCTGTCTGTCTGTCTGTTACGCTTTCCCGCTTAAACCTCTCAACCGATTTTGATGAAATTTGGCACAGATAATATTTAGACCCTGAGAAAGAACATAGGCTACCTTTTATCCCGGAAAAATTTGATGTTCCCGAGGGAAATCTAAAAAGCGCGATATAACCGAACTCCACGCGGGCGAAGCCGCGGGCGGAAAGCTAGTACTAATATTATAAATGCGAAAGTAACTCTGTCTGTCTGTCTGTTACGCTTTCCCGCTTAAACCTCTCAACCGATTTTGATGAAATTTGGCACAGATAATATTTAGACCCTGAGAAAGGACATAGACTACCTTTTATCCCGGAAAATTTTGATGTTCCCGAGGGAAATCTAAAAAGCGCGATATAACCGAACTCCACGCGGGCGAAGCCGCGGGCGGAAAGCTAGTATATTACTAATTGCGTAACACACTATTAGTATCAATTTGAATAATTTCGAAGCATATTGCTAATCCATTGGTTCATATATTAGAAAAATATGTCTCCTCAACAACGTTAATAACGCAATGAATGTTGTTGAACTGTCAAAATGAAACCCATTGCTACTGATACTGTGTTACACAATTACCCTGCGGGTCTGGACAGTTGTGTTGCAATGTGTGCCAGGAACGATGCGCCAAATGTTGTTGTGTAGGGAGTTCGGTCGTGGAGGGTCTCCAGATCAAACTCCCTCTAGGGGAGCATCGTTGGTCGTGTTGTTGGATTTAACATGGCATCGCCTCGCTCATCTGCCATCTCACTTCCAATTCACTTAGATTTTTTTGAGTGAATAGGCTCTTAATAAACTAGCGCGCTTTACCATCAACGATTTTGGCACCGCTTACCATCAGGTTGGATTGTGGTCAGGCACTAGTTTATAATTATTAAAAAAAAAAAAACAGAACATAAATATAAACATAATATGAACATATTCTACTTTTCCCTGGACGACCAAAGTAGAATATATTGCTCGACCAGGGCAGAGTACCTAGAATGGAACAGACCTCGTGGAAGGGCACCGATGAGGAAGAAGGAGAATGAACATATTCCCCCTTATTCATAAACGTTGCTTAAAGTTAACTAGTGATTAGCGATTCTTTAACCATACATTTTTGACGTTTTAACTTCACTTAACTTTAGTCATCGTTTATGAATAAACACAGTGTTTAAGGGGGTGAATTAGTACGCCACTGTTGTTCAGTGTTCTGTACGCCATTAATGTCACATGCATCAGGCCATAAATTAAATAGTTTAAGTTATTTTCAATGTTAAATGTTTGTGATGTGGCAGTAATCATACTAATATTATAAATGGGAAAGTGAGTTTGTTTGTTTGTTTGTTCCGCTTTCACGCCGTAACTACTGAACCGATTGCTTTGAAATTTTGCAGACGTAAAGTTAGAAGTCCGGATTAAATAATAGGGTAGTTTTTATCCCAGAAGAAATTGATATTCCCGAGGGAAATCTAAAAAGCGCGATATAACCGAACTCCACGCGGGCGGAAAGCTAGTTTTTAAATAAATAATTGTAAAAACAAAGGGTGGAACGTTTTACAAAGGAACACAAAGGGCGGTATTATTCCTAAGAGTGGTATTTTCCACTATCATGGTTTATGAGATAAAGCCTGGTGACACACTGACTGTCACAATTTTTTTATAATTATAAACCAGTGCTTGACCGGAATTCCGCCTGATGGTAAGCAGTAATGCAATTGCTGATGGTAAAGCGCGCTAGTTTATTAAGAGCCTATTCACTCAAATAAACTAAGTGAATAGGAATGAAGACGACAGTTGAGCGAGGTGATGCAATGTTAAACCTAATAACACGACCAACGATGCTGCACCAGAGGGAGATTGATCTTGAGACCCTCCACGACCAAACTCCCGACACAACAACATTTGACGCATCGTGCCCGGCACACATCGCAACACAACTGCTCAGACCCGACCTCCGTACGGCTTCACCAGACATCACGCCGAAACACGACGAATCGCTTGGCGGCAAGACTTTGTGCCTACTTATTCTTATTTTCATAGCCTACTCACGATTGAGCGTGGTACATATTGTTACAATTAATTTTATAAACCAATAACACGGAATATTTGCATAATAATGTTGTCCCCATTTAACAATCACGATGTGGTACAGCGGCGCACAGCGATTTCACCGAACGATATTTTTTACCACTTTGTCATTTTATTTTATTTATTTGGGACAAAAAACAGTTATATGTTACAATATTAATAGTCGGCTAAGGTATAATACATAGTAAACAAACACCAATGTCCCCGGAATCATAGTGATTGTACAAGACATAAGGAAACGGACGCATACAGAAGGGGACAGTGAGAAAGTAACAAATGATAAAACTAAAACTAAACCCTAAAAATCACACAAACCAATTCAAGATAGCATGCCCCGTCATATATGGTCTGTGGGCACAATCACGTCACACCAAATGAAGAAGAATAAAGAACAGTCAGAAGAAAAGTCATTAGTTCATTACCCTTTATTTTCAAGTTCAACAGGGAAATTGACTAACACACTATTAGTAGCAATATGTTTCATTTTGAGAGTAAGTATAACAACATTCACTGCGTTTTTTATCGAACATATACAACGTGTAACAAAAAGAGTATATACATAACAAGGGCATGGCATCTTTACACAATATCAATCGATATTGGAAGGGCTTTTTTAATCCTATTTCTTTATTTTAGGAAGTTATGAGGAAAAACACCGCCTGTGATAGGCTTCTACCATACTAGGCGCACAGAATTATTGAACACATTTATCGGATTTTGCCAAGTAATGTGACGTGTAACGAGTAGTTATTAACGTATGTAGTGTAGTGCCACGTTCGTTATGATTTTATTTTAAGAAACTCACGAAACCGTAAATTTGGTACTTATTAATTTTTTGAGTATTTTTTTTTTGTTTTTTTTTTAATAATTATAAACTAGTGTTTGACTGCAATCCCGCCTGATGGTAAGCAGTGATGCAATCATTGATGGTAAAGCGCACTAGTTTATTAAGCCTATTCACTTAAAAAAACTTAGCGAATAGGAAGGAAGACGGCAGTTGAGCGAGGTGATGCAATGTTAAACCCAAGACCAACACGACCAAACGATGCTGCGCTAGAGAGAGACCAAACTCCCGACACAACAACATTTGGCCCATCGTACATCGCAACACAACTGCTCAGACCCGTCCTCCGTACGCCTTCACCAGACATCATGCCGAAACACGACGAATCGCTTGGCGGCAAGACTTTCCATATCGCTTCCCATATAACCCTTCCCATATCGTTTGATATCATCTAAAGATGCCATGCCCTTGGTATGTATATACCCTTTATGTTAGGTACACGTTGTATAGCAATGGATTAGCAATATGCTTCAAAATTGATCCAGTTGATAGTAATAGCACTAGTGTTACGAAATTAGAGCGCTTATTTGTAGTACTGGGCACTCCTTTTTATGGTGTAGATGGAAAATCATTAAATGACCGCTCCCGCTCCGGGCGGCGCGGAAGGGTGTGTCAGACATTTACTGACAAACCCACCCTTGTTCCTTCACTCGCCAGAGCCACTGCTTCTCTTTTGACCAACCCGCAACCCTGCCCCAGGCATCGGTTTTCATGGATCCCGCCACGATGTGCTGACAAACTCTTTGAGACGCTCGTGAAACACAACGCGCCGACGACCCGAGCCCGGTCCTTGGTGGTCACCAGGTGGCGAGCTGCCAACTGGTGACCAGCTAATAGCCTATTGATGTTGTCTCCAGACCAGTGTCTGTTGGCACCCTTTGGATACGAAAACCTTAAAATAATAGTTATGATTTTGCTTCCTATTCCGTTCCTTGTCTACTAATTAGCAAAAAAATTAGTAAAAAATTGTGGTGACAGATAATACGATAAGATTGTGTGTAATCATATTTTTTGTTTGATTAATAATCAGATTGGGTGCGTGTGTCCAAGTCACGATTATTCGCGTTTGCCTCAGGCTAATCAGGCCAGCATTGTTTATTGCATTTAGTTTAGGGTTTAGAGTTTTACAGATACAAAAAAAACGCTTGATTATTTCCGGTGTTTTCATATACATACAGTAAAAACTCAAAACTCCAGTGGCATGCTAAGAACTAGATTGCTATGAACTGTACGAGCCCACAGCCAATGCGTTTTCTTCTGCTTCTTCAGCCTATATAGGTCCACTGCTGAACAAAAGCCTCCAGCAAGGCTCTCGATGCTTTGGGGGGCTATAATCCCCACGCTTTGCAGGCGGGTTGGGGATCGCAGTAATTTGATATTCCACGGGAGAAGCGCTGCTGTCCGTTTCCCTGGTGAGAGTTTCCTCAGTCGCCTCTTACGACAGCCACGGGAGGATATGGGTTGGTACTATTCCAAGCCGGGTTCCACATACCAATGCGTATGCGGATGTAAATGATGACAACGATACAAGTGTATTTAAAAGTAAAGTTCCCTAAAACGAGAAGGACGCAAATCAAATTGAACGTCAAACTGTTTCTTTGTAAGATTGCCTATGGACTTTTGGTCGACACTGTAAATATTATTATAATCTATAATTTTAAGAGTTTAAGCTCATTTACTATGTAAATATTATCTTTTTTGGAGATAAATTATTTAATTTTATTTCATTAAGACGACAGGAAGTGGGGAAGGACAGACGCTTAGGGTGTTGCGGTTCATAGATTGTATCAAAATGTAACTACCTAGCGACATCTAGTCTTTAGCATGTAAACTAAACGCTCTAATGTCAATGTGTCAAAGTAATAAAAGTTAGTCTGCACTGAATAACCAAACGTGTTTTACTTTAGAGGTTATGGGCCTCCACATTTTGTAAAAATATAGTGTTTTATCATATATTTTTGGACACGGTTGTGTTGTGCAAGATGTCAACAAACTATTTAAGTAGTGTGCCTAAACTTAAAGGCAGAGAGAACTACGATGAGTGGACATTCGCAGTTGAAAATGTGCTCGTATTGGAAGGCATGTTACATTGTATTCGGCCGGTGGCTGGAAAAGAAATAAAACCCGAAGACGATGCGAAATCGCGGGCCAAACTATGCCTAACTATCGACCCGACCTTGTATGTGCATATCAAGAGAACGACGACTTCGAAAGAGTTGTGGGATAAACTCAAATCTCTGTTTGACGACTCAGGTTTTTCGAGGAAGATATCGTTATTGCGCCACTTGATATCAATACGCCGAGAAAATTGCGAAGATATGACCAGCTACGTGACTCAAATAGTGGAAACATCGCAACGGCTGTGTGGAACCGGTTTTGAAATAACCGATCAGTGGATTGGATCACTGATGCTTGCAGGTTTGCCTGAAAAATTTTCACCTATGATCATGGCCATCGAACACTCAGGTATAGCAATCACAGCAGACGTCATCAAGACAAAGCTGTTAGATTCTGAGCCGTTAGAATTGATGGGGGTGACATCGAAAGAAACGCAGAATACTGAAGCGGCGTTTGCATCGAAATGGGGGAAACCAAAACCCAGACATGGCAACACCAATCAGAGCGGAAATGGCGGGAAGTCAACGTCAAATGTCAAAGTAACCGGTGGAAATAAAAACGTAACCTGCTACAAGTGTAAAACTCCGGGTCATTATCGTAATCAATGCCCAATGTTAGAAAAATCAAACAAAAATAAGTCGTCAAATGCATTCAGTGCTGTTTTCTTAAGTGCTAAATATAGTAAAGATGAGTGGTACGTGGATTCCGGTGCCAGCGCTCACATGACGGCTGTCTCCAGTTGGTTGCAAGACGTTTCGAGTCCACAGACATGTCCTGAGATTATGATAGCAAATCATGCGACACTCCAAGTTTCGTGCAAAGGAAATGTTCAGATATCAACACAACAAGGTTATGATATAACGATCACGAATGTTCTATGTGTTCCAAGCCTGACTACAAACTTACTGTCGGTAAGTCAGTTGATTAAAAACAACAACAGTGTTTCTTTCTCAGACAATCAGTGTTTGATATATAATGCGAAGAAGGAATTGGTGGCTGTTGCTAACCTAGTTGATGGTGTGTACAAGTTGAGTTTACAGAATACACCAGTGACAAAATGTTTACTTGCCAGAGAAAGTGCTTTGTTATGGCACAGAAGGTTGGGACACATAAACACTAAAGATATGAATATAATGAAAAATGGAGCGGTGGAAGGTGTCAGCTACACGGATACTAATGAAGTGACAAAATCTAATTGTGTGGTTTGTTGTGAGGGGAAACAAACCCGACTGCCATTCCCCACAGGCACAAGAGCTACAAAAGTTCTGGAAATTATACACTCTGATGTATGTGGGCCAATGGAAACTAAATCTATTGGAATGTCAAGATACTTCCTTCTTTTTGTGGATGACTATACTCGCATATCATTTGTCTATTTTATGAAAGAAAAAAATGAAGTATTTAAATACTTTAGAGAATTCAAGGCCATGGTGGAGAAACAGAAAAATGAAAATATCAAAATCTTAAGAACAGATAACGGTGGAGAGTTTTGCTCGAAAGCAATGGAAGATTTTTTGAAATCATCTGGTATTGTACACCAGAAAACGAACCCCTATTCGCCGGAACAGAATGGCATGTCAGAACGTAACAACAGAAGTATTGTTGAGAAGGCAAGATGCTTGTTGTTTGATGCTAAGTTAGACAAAAGGTTTTGGGCAGAGGCTGTATCTACAGCTGTGTACTTGAAAAATCGATCTATAGCATCAGGTCTCAATGGCAAAACACCATACGAGGTGTGGTATGGAAAGAAACCAATCCTGAGTCATATACGAGTCTTCGGCAGTCCAGTCATGGTGCATGTTCCAAAAGAGAGAAGGACTAAGTGGGATAAGAAAGCTCGGCAGCATATTCTTGTTGGCTATTCAGAACATGTAAAGGGCTACAGAATATATGATCCTGTCAAAAACCAGGTTACTACGAGCCGAGATGTAGTGGTGATGGAAACAGCAGAGTCAGGTGTGTCCACAACTGATGAAACAATATGGTGTGTGGAAGAAGTATTGCCTGTTCCTGTAGGAAATGATCGTTCAGTGGGGGAATCTGAATCTCAGGAACGATCAGAATCAGACACTGAGAAGAGCTGTGACAGTGAATCATTTTATGAAGCTGATGCTGACGAGACCTATGTTCCTGAATCTCTGTCAGAAAGTAACAGTCTAGTCGAGTCACCAGAACAGGTCTCGGATAGACCCAAAAGAGTGAGACGGAAGCCTCAAAGATATGGAATGAACTGGTTGGCTGCCATAGATGCTGAACTGACAGTTTCCGAAGCTTTGAGAAGTCCTGAAGGTGCACAGTGGAGGAAGGCAATGGATGAGGAATTGGAATCATTCCGGAGGAATGATGTTTTTGAGCTTGTTGATGCCCCTAAAGGTGCTACTATAGTGCAGTGTCGGTGGGTGCTAAAGAAAAAGGTGAAAAGTGATAGTGAAGTGCAATATCGTGCGAGATTAGTTGCTAAGGGTTTTACCCAAAAATATGGACTAGACTATGATGAAACATTCTCACCTTTTGTACGGCACTCAACATTAAGATTGTTGTTTGCGCTAAGTGTGAAACTAGGACTAGACATTACTCAGTTAGATGTTAAAACTGCTTATCTTAATGGTCATTTGAAAGAGGAAATCTATATGTGTGCTCCTGAAGGTTTTGTATCTGAAATGTCAGGGAAAGTTCTCAAACTGAAAAAGGCAGTATATGGATTAAAACAATCCGCCTTAGTTTGGTATGAGAGAGTTAGGGATGTATTATGTAAAAATAATTTTAAAAACTGTACACAAGAGCCCTGTTTATTTACAAAAATGTGTAAAGATGTAAAAATTATTATAGCATTGTATGTAGATGATTTCCTGGTTTTTTCAAATAGTAATACTGAGAGTGAAAAGTTAAAATCTATTTTAAATTCTGAATTTGAAATCAAAGACTTAGGTCAAGTTAAGCAATATCTAGGTATGAATATCAATGTTCACAAAACTTGTAATAACTATGAGATCACTGTAGATCAGCAACAGTACATAGAAGAATTATTACACAAATTTAATATGACTAATTGTAAAACATGTACAGAAGGAATAAACTATCAAAAACTCTTGGGTTGTCTTATGTATTTAGCGGTCATGACAAGACCTGATATAACCTACTCTGTTAGTTATTTAAGTCAATTTAATACTTGCTACAGTGTTGAACATTGGAACTATGCTAAGAGGATTCTCAGGTACTTAAAGAAAACTAAAATGTATTGTTTGAAATTTAGTAGTCAGGGAGAGAGCTTACATGGTTATGTTGATGCTGATTGGGCGAGTGACAGCCTAGATAGAAAGTCTTACAGTGGATTTTGTTTTGTTATGTCAGGAACAGCTGTTTCATGGCAAAGTAGGAAACAGAAAGTAACAGCCTTATCCAGCACAGAGGCTGAGTATGTTGCACTCTCTGAAGCCTGTAGGGAGGCAATATATCTTAGAGAACTATTGTATGAATTAACTGGTTCTTTGTTAACAATTAAGTTAAATTGTGATAATCAAAGTGCATTGAGGATGGCTACGAACCATCAATGTCATAATAGGTCAAAACATATTGACGTTAAACATCATTTTGTTAGAGAAACTATCACAAGTGGCAAAGTAGTGGTAAATTATTTACCTACAAATGAAATGCCAGCAGATTTGTTGACTAAAGGGCTGGGTACAATTAAACATTATAAGTTTATGGAAAAATTAGGCATTTTAGAATTGTGATGCAACTCAGGTTTATACTTATTTTGTTTTTATAAGTTCTCTACTTATTCTGTGTTTTATGTTTAGTTTATTTTGATAAGTGGGGGTGTTGCGGTTCATAGATTGTATCAAAATGTAACTACCTAGCGACATCTAGTCTTTAGCATGTAAACTAAACGCTCTAATGTCAATGTGTCAAAGTAATAAAAGTTAGTCTGCACTGAATAACCAAACGTGTTTTACTTTAGATAGGGGACTGTATTGACACTCAGCTTAATTTGAAGAAATCTATTTTAATATTTTAGAAATTTATTTTAATTTTTAGTATCTTACGTGGCCTTTTTAGCCTTTTAGTTTGATTATGTATAAATTAATAAACAAAATAATATTCAACACATTATAATTGGTGTCCATATTGTTTTTTTTTTTTTATATATATTATAAACCAGTGCTTGACCGCAATCCTGCCTGATGGTAAGCAGTGATGCGATCGTTGATGGTAAAGCGCGCTAGTTTATTAAAAGTTTTTTTTTTTAAATGATGTGTATGCCAATTATTCTTTTATCATGTAAATCTACAAACAGTCAATTGGTGGAGATATCAATCATTAAGTGAAAGTCCTGATTGGTGACTTGTGTAAGTGTGAACATGGATAGTGGTAGTGCATTATAATCGAGTCATAGTAAGTAAGTAAGTAAGTAAGTAAAAAATTTATTTGCTAAGATTGTAGGTACATTAAATAGGATGTTACAATAATAGAGCGAGCCTTGTACAATCTACCTGATATTAGGCATGCAAACAACAATGAGAATAATAAATCAAATAATAAATAGTTCATGGTTAGAATTATCTTACATAAGTATTAAAATTTACTAAAATTAATTGATACAAAAACATTAAAAGCATAACAACAAACAACAATGAGAAAAAAGAATTATAATAATCCAGGAAAAAGAAATAAAATTAATACGTCATTACAACTCTGTCAAAGAAAACAATTTAGTCATAAGGTTATGTCAAAGAAAAATTTAAATCATTAGGTATGTCAAATATGATAAAAAACTAAAATTGAGTAATTTGGTCCGTTAGTTAATTAAATTAGATACATTAAATTGCACAATTCAAATGTCATCGTCATTTAAATAGTCTATTACAGAATAATAACACTTTTCTATTAGGAAGGCCACTAAATTCTTTTTAAAACTCTTAATTGTATCATTTTTTATTACATCCGGCAATTTATTATATATAGTGGGACCCATACAAATGACACTTTTCCTCATTAACGCTGTGTTGCAGGACTCGATTTGTAATAAATTTTTATATTGTTTTCTAACTGGTCGCTCTCTAGTTTCCGTCATTGTAGGAAAAAGATTTTTATGGGTCTTTACAAATATGGCCATTTCCAGAATGTACAATGACGGAAATGTAAGCAGTTTTAGGGACTTAAACTTTGGTTCGCAACTGTCTGTGGTCTGCAACCCACACATTGCTCTAATGCAACGTTTTTGTGCCCTGAATATATATTCCCTTGAGCTGCAATTGCCCCAGAAAATAATTCCGAACCGTAGAACTGATGCAACCAGACCATGATAAGCTACTAATAAAGTTTTAATATCAACTTTTTTGGACAACTTTGAAAGGACATATGCCGCTGCGTTAACCCTTTTGCAGATTTCCTCTGCTTGTGGTTGCCAATTTAGTTGTCTGTCAATGTAAATCCCTAAGAATTTTGCAACTTTAACTTGGTCAATTTTTTGTTCATTGTACTCTACTGATACTTCTTTTAAAGTTGTGCGTTGGTGGAAGTGGACTAACACATAACATAACACATATAAAGAAAGAAAACCACACACATAGAGATGCATTACACATACACACATCACTCAAACACATTACCTATCATACATATACATATAAACACGTCATTTATATAAAGGTGGGAAAGTTCCGTAGTTCACATCTCGAAACCCTTTTTTTTGGATGGGAAATCATCCAATGGCGTATCTCGCTCTGGGCGGAGCAGAAGGGACTGTCAGACTTTTACCGACTAAAACCCACACGTGTTCCTTCAGTTCCCTGTGCCTGTGCCTAGGGCTACGATATATTTTTCGAATAACCCGCAGCCCTGGCAGACGTCTCGAAGCCCTTATAGTTTCGCCATGTCCGTGTCTGTTCTCGGCTTACCTTCCGAATAGGTACTGCTAAAAAGATGAAATTATACACTGATATGAGTATTTATCACGTTGGCAAAATGCTAACATAAAATCACGAAAAACCTTTTTAAGGGTACCTCCCCTAGACTTAAAGTAGATATTTTCTTTTCCCACGTCATTTGTAACATGTCGCGGATTATTCGAAAGGAATACCTGGCGCACAGTCAAGTGAAGGAAAACGTGTGGGTTTTAGTCAGTAAAGGGCTGGCACGTCTCTCCGCTCTGCTCAGGGCGGGAGAGGTCATGTGTTTACCTAACCTTTATTATTCTTATGGATCAGACGGGGTTTTATTTACATACTGTATATATATATGTATACATATTTCCTAAGCTTTCGCTGGAAATAACAAGTGGTGGAAATATAAACTTCCCAGCAGCACAACTGTCAAATGATATAACTATGCTATAACATCATCATCATCTCAGCGTTAATCCCAGTCGCATCCGCAGCTTTTTCAGCTTTGGAGTCTGGGGTCCGTTTTACCAGTCTAACTGCTGATTTTGGCTAAACTTCGATATTTTCCGTGAAGCGACTGCCGTCTGACCGCCACAACCCGAAGGCGATATCTAAGCATAGCAGTTAGACCAATTGTTAGACTTTTGAGGGCTCCAACAACCCGTAACGACTGCCACTAGATGTTCGTATGGCAACCGGGAACAACGGCTTAACGTGCTTTCCGAGGCACGACCAGATCAGTGCAAATATTCATATTCATGCATACAAATATTTGCACTGTGCGGGGATCAAATCCGCGCCTACTTGCGCAACGGCCGCGTTCGCTACCGCTACGTCACAGCGGCTGTCTAATATTACCATGCTATAACATTATCTTTTATTCAAAATCGGTAGACTCGTGCGACCGACTGTAACGACGGATTTCCTCGTGATCAGCACTTGAGTGTGGAGTAAGTAGTTCAAGACAGGCAGACTTATGATCAGATAATGTTTAATCGACAATATGACACGCTTATCAAGATCAAGCAATAAATACGGCGTGTAGAAATATTGTTGATTAAAGTGAACAGAAAGCTAATTCTCGTAATTAAAAAGGTTCAATATCTAGTCCGACATAGCCCATAGAATTTCAACTCTAAAGTGGCAGTGGGCTGAACACATTTCCTCTAGAACCGATGTCCCATGGGGTTGACGGGTTTACGAGTGGCGACCACGCATTAGAAGTCGTAGCGTGGATGACCCGACAAGGTGGACCTCGATCTAGTGAAGGTTGCGGGAAGCTGCTGGATGCGGGAGACGCAGGACCGGTCGTCGTGGAGATCCTTGGCTAAAATGATGATGATGATGAATATCTAGTCTCCGTCTCATCTCAACAAAGAAATGTGAAAAGCTTGGCTATATTTAGAGAAACTAGATTTTTTTTTTTGTCAGATTGAGACTAAGACCAAACTAATCGTTCTTAAGAACTGGTATCTACAGGTTGTTCTTCACGGCCAAAGCACTAGGAAGTGGCGAAGGGCGGGCGTTTTGGGGAACTGTCTTATGTAATATTGACGTTCAAAAAGTGCTGATTCTCAGCCTAGTTTGAATAAATGACTTTTAATTTAGATTTTTGCCAACTCAAATGTATACTTACAACTTTGTTTGACCACCATTTCGATTTTGGGCCAAATTATACGGTTCTTTGATATGCACTAATAGGTAAAATGGGGTAAATTGGTCATGCACCCTTTTGAATACTGCGTTTCAGTAATGTTATCGTTAAAAAGCGACCCAATTATCTTATACAAATCTTCACCCGAATTTCGACATTTAATCAATATTGGATTAAATTTGGCACACAGATGGTTTATTATCAAGATTAGACAGAGCATTAATTTTGGGATATTCCCAACTTCGGATATTCGAAACTTACGCAGGTGAAACCGCGGGGTGCCACTAGTTTGCCCATAAACGCATATTTGTTTACATTTTTGGCGATACGTCGCAACGTAGGTGTAATAAACTTGTTTTTATTTAACATTCATTAAAAAGGAATTTTTAACGTTTGTTGAACAATATTACTTGTTTTGTGCTGTCTTTTAGTACTTACTTGTTACATTCGGCGTGAACCTACTCCACCAAATCCCGTCTTTCATTTCTTATCATTAATTTAAAGGTATGTGACTTTAAATATTAAAAATACACCTATAAAAAAAATATCTATGTTAAATTCATATATACTCAAGGAACATACTAATTACATTCCCAAAGAAAACTGAAATACAAAAATCATTAATACATTTTTTTTAAATTAGTAATTCTGACCACATACTAACCTCACCTTTAACTGTCAATTAACTTTCAAGGAAAATTCACTCATTTATTCCTACAAGGAACAAAATAAATCCTAATTAAAATATTTGACTGAGAATTGAGACCTTACCATTCAAAACATTGATATGAATACAAAGCTTAACAAATAATAAAGTACTAACAATAACAATTCATTGTGACAACATTATCAATCAATCAATCAGTAGACTAGTTTTTATTACTAATTGTAATACCGGTTAATACGACTTGTTGGGCGGAAACGCGGCCTACGACGCAGTACGTAACAAAGATTACTGTCATGTCATTTCGAAGAATTATGACTGACAAAATTAATACAATTATCCGGTCTAAGTATTCTGTAAAAGTCTGACCGAAAATACTTAGCGATTGACACTACTGATAAGTCACTTAAGTTTTCACGGTCATATATTTACAGAGCCGATCGTGTTGTAATTATGAAATAAATAGGGTGTTCTTGGGATCCTGTAGTAAAAGCTTAAGAAAAATCGACTATAATTCAGTCTTTCTTTATTTGCACTTCATGTTTAAAACAAGACTCTGTAAAACAGTAATACGGATCATATCTTGTAATTTCCTTTTATACAATATGTAAAGAAAACCCTGTCCGATCCGTGAAGGTATTGATAGGTATCGATAACTGATTCTACTAATGACTACAAAGCCGGCCTAAACTTAAAAAAAAATCCCCCTAAAAAATATATATTATTTCGCAAAAAGAGGTAACTTAAAACATGTGCGGTAGGCCATCCAGGCGCGGGCGAAGAGGGGCAGGGTACGCGGCACGCGGTCGCATCGCTATTCGCTCAGAATTATACCGTCAAAAATAATGTTGTCACTTTTTAAAATTTACCACATTTTGGGGAAGTTAAAATTAATTCGCGGGAAAAAAATTATTATTTCAAAATTCACTAGTATTGTTACTATGATGATTATGTAAAATTTCGTATGTTATTTGGTCATGTGTTTACCAAACCTTTACTATCCTTACGGATCGGACAGGGTTTTCTTAACATACTTATTGTATAAATTTAAACCATTCTTTGTGACCATATTTTTACAACTGCAATTTCTACAAAACATTTTTCTCCTTTCTGTCGAATCTGACTTCTAAACTTGAATTTATTTTCTTTATAAAAATGATCAGCCAGAGACAATATTAAAATTCAACCTCAACAGACCGGTTGATTTTTTGGTTATCACAGTGAATAAAATGTGTATGAATAGTGGCAAAATCAAAGAAAAATTACATGAAAATGTCTGGAAAAATATAATTCCAATATTACAAATCGTTGAAAAATTACCATGTTCTCGGCTATTCTAAAACGGTGTAAATTAGGGAATTCAATCCCGACTCAAGACCGTAAATTCGAGATCCCGCGGGATTAGAAATATCAATTCTAGAGGATCCCGAAATTTTCGGGATCTCGTCTAGTTTAATTTATTATTATGCGAGTCGAAATCCCGCGAGATCGGGATCGCATTCCCTAGTGTTGATAACACTCATCATCACTACATATTATAAAACAAAGTCACTTTTACTTTCCCTATGTCGCTTTGTATGATTAAATCTTTAAAACTACGCAACGGATTTTGATAGAGTTTTTTTTAGTAGATAGAATGATAACAGAAAGGTTTTTATGCATAATATATAAAAGGAACTGTCTGCGCCAGCGGCCTGCGAGCTGAGGGGGGCATCAGGACTGCTCCGGACAATCGCCGAACGCCCGCCAGCCGCGCCGCGCGGGCGCCTCGAACATTCGACCACGAAGCCTACCAGACGACAGACGCGCGCGATTATCTCTGAATACAGTCTACTACTTAAACATTATTGTAAATCTTAAGTAATATACATTTTGGCAAGAAAGGCCGTACTTTATTTCCCGGACTACTCAACAGGAACACTGATAATTTTTGAGGTTTCCATAAACCTATTTTTTTGAGCTTACATTGCAAACGTTGACTGAACCCTATGAGATAGATCAAAATAATGTACTACAGTATTGTAGACCTTAAAAATGCCTAAAAAACAGTTTGCGACACCATATGTCTACCTACTATAGTTTCTTCATTATGACTACTTATCTATGTTTGAAAAGTTAATTAAAATGCCAGAGCCACTATTTGTTCCTTATTATTAATCCTTATCAAATAAATTACGTCATATCAAAGGTAATTTCAGTAGCAGCAGATCTCTTTTTGAATTATTGGAATTGGTTGTTTCATTCAGGAGATATCACGATTTATTCAGAACTAAACACCAGAAAAAATCCGCGTCCCGCTTGCGCCCGTGCCGGCCGCCTGCTACTTCAATGTTTCTCTGCCTAAACCGCGGTCGGAGCGGGGGACCATTATTTCAAACAAACTTGCTACCCCGGTATGCTTTCATTTTGTTTGAAGGTGGTGGAACTGGCTATCCATGGACAATAAGGTTGATGTACCTTGCAGAGTCAGATATTTTCTGATGGGCGGCACAGTAGACATTATTTTTATTGAAGGGCCACCGTTTCTTAAGGAAGGCTTAGGTACAAGATGGCTTAGGTATGGTAATAATTCTGTTAAAAAATATATCTAATTGAGGAAAGATTTTTCTACTAACAGATGATGTTGTATAAGATAACTGTCAAAATTACTAAACTATTCCTCGAATAAAGTCTTTAGGAGATAAATTATTAATTCATTAAAAAAAAATGTTTTATTATCAGACAACCAAGTGTTAGTTACAAAATACTAAACTATGTTCATCATCATCATCATCATCATCAACCTTTTTATCGTCCCACTGCTGGGCACAGGTCTCCTTTCATACAAAAAAGGATTGAGCATAATCTCCACGCTTGCTCAATGCGAGTTAGCGCTTTCAGACTTAAAGTCCAGGCTTCCTCAAGATGTTTTCCTTCACCTTTTAATCAGTCATTGGTGTTCAAGATATACTTAGAAAGTACATATAACGTATTTATTCTGTAATCTGTGATATAACTAAGAAAAGTTACATTGGTACTTGCCTGACCGGGAATCGAACCCGCACACTCATAAAATCAAAATTAAATTAAATGCATACATACTTGACAGGCTGGTGTTTTAATCACTAGGGGGCCACGACTTCATGCTGCACTATGTTATTAGGTACGAAAAGAAAATAATGCAATTAACAACATATAAATATATTTATTTATATATTTTATATACAATAATTTATAAATTATGATTATAGTAAGTCAATTAGAAATTTCATGTTCACATAATTATGGACCAATTAAGTAATGTACCGCCGATAACCAATATTATAAATATAATTATGTCAATCAATAACACCAAATGTTGACTTCGCTATGGGTGGTAGTGATTGACATAAACCCTGATGGCTAGTTAATTTATATGTATCAATAAAATAGTGTTATGTTATGAATAATTACGAAACAATTAATTAATCATTTTGCCTTCATTGTAATAGATTTGTTATTCATAAAACGGAGAATCTGTTTATCTGGGTTTTGCAGCATAATTATTCATTTAAGTACGCCTTTAAGTGTCCTTTTTATATTGTCATTGATAAGTACTTGATTGTTAGCCTAAACGATGTTTTAGCTGTTTTGACAGACGCTGGTCTAAAACAGGAGTACGTACAAAAAGGCCTTAGAAAAGAGGAATTCGATTTTATATTCTTTTTTCCAATTTTACAGAAAACTTTTCCAATTTTTCTTTCCCAAAAAAGGATAATTACAGACAAACTGTAACCAAATTTACTTATTTTTAATTAATTTGTAACAGTTTTTACAGAAGATAAAATGTAGTATCCTGTACAACAATTTACTATAAATTAAACCGAAAAACTCAGACAAATTGTAGTTTATTTAGTTTATTTAAAAAAAAAAAAGCTTATAGAGTGACAATCCTATGACATGAAAAACAGAGTATTAATAAATAAATAGCTAATAACAAGCTTCAACATATATACATATAGGAAGGAAGAATGGTCGATAAAATAATACAAAAAAGTAATTTTGTTAATTGCCCTAGAAAAAAGCTTTTATTTATTTATTCATCCATTTCAGGCATCAAAGCCTATACAAACACAAACAATACAATATTAAAATAAAATCCATAAAAACAAATATATAAAACATAATCAACTACAATGTACAAATATACAACGTGTAACATAAAGGGTATATACATAACAAAGGCATGCCATCTTTACATGATATCAAACGATATTGGAAGGGTTTTTTAATCCTATCTCTTTATGTTAGGAAGTTATGAGGAAAAACACCGCCTGTGATAAGCTACTACCATACTAGTCGCACAGAGATATTGAAGACATTTATCGGATTTTGGCAAGTAACGTGACGGGTAACGAGTAGTTATTAACGTATGTAGTGTGCTGCCACGTTTGTTATGATTTGATTTTAAGAAACACGAAACCGAAAATTTGGTACCAATTTTTTGAGTATTTTATTTTGAGTTGAAACCCTTCCGATATCGTTTGATATCATCTAAAGATGCCATGCCCTAGGTATGTATATACCCTTTTTGTTACACGTTGTATAATGCAAAATTTGAAACATTAAAAATATGTTCTACTTAATGTTGCCGAAGTTGTACTAATGCTTTGTCCTAACTAATCGCAAATAATTGAGAACTGTTTACAAGTTCAAGCGCCACACATTTACGAAAAAGAACAATAGCTACGCGACAAGTTTAGTAATCTATGTCACATCATAGAATTTCACTTTTTTGAAATCGGTTAAGAACAAACGCGTGAGTAGGTAGTGTTTGTCTGTCTGTCTGGTCGTAGGCTGGCAGCGCAAACAGGCGGAATCTATTGTCGGTCTAATGGTATGCAAGTGGAGCGAGGTCGGGTATTCCGGCACGCAAGTGTACACGTTGCCCAACAATTTGTTCCTGTCTAATAATGAAGACTGTTTTGAAAATTTCTTTTTAAAATTCCATTAAGGACATGCCACAGTAGACAGAGGACATATTCAGAAAAACATTTTGTTTTTTTTTTGTGTCCTTTCCTAATCGCAATAAAACATTATGTAAGAGTTTGTTTAGTTTCTAATTTGTTTCATAAGTTATTCCTATAGTTTATCTGTTTAAGTTGTACCTGTTGTTTCTTTTATAAGTAATTCCTGTAATTATTTTAATTTTAAGTTTTTTTTTTTGTTTTTTATCTTGTAACATTATTGTCAAATTCATTTTAAGCTAATGGCCTAGTAGCCAAAGCTTCAATAAAATTAAAAATAAATAATCGCAATAACATAAGGATAATTTAAAAGTGTTTCATAATTCTACACGTTCCACAACTACTCTTAGTGAGAGTGAGTGAGCCATAATCCACCATGTGGAGCCAGCACGAGTTGGTGGATGTCACATTGACATCTGTCTCGTTCTAAGACACGCCGGTTTCCTCACAAAGTTTTCCTTTGCCATTTTGAGAGCAGTAGGAGGCATTATTTAAAAAAAAATACAATTTTGTTACAAACTCTGTACTCGAGTGTACATTTTTAGTGACAGTAAGTTATGTCTCAGTATCATAAATTAATGAAACATTCACTTATGATTCGAAAACTGTCGCAATAAAGTATCCAAGTTTATGATACTTATTCATATATTTGCATAATAAAATACAGTGTATTTGTATCGTTTACCTAAACTATGGACATTGACTATACTTAATAGTTATTGAATTGTTCTGGTCTTTCAAAACAATACATTAAATAGGTACTAGTTTTCGATTTTCAGGGAACCTAATTATGTCCCTCGCATCGAGACCTGTTACCCAATAGTGGGAACAATATAGGCTGATTATGTAATAATAATAACCATTATAGTTGTAATTTTAATTTTAACAAAATAATTTCTAAAATTTTAATTTAGTACGTTTAATAATTTGTATGCCAGTCCATGGTGAACCATGTTGGAACAGAGCTTTATTTATAAGATTTTATTATAAAACAAATAAATATTATTATTATTATTATAACCTTGGCTCCTAATTTAGCCTCTCGGTGGTAGGCCATAACATCGGCTGCCGGCAGAAGTTACCACCCACCCGACAAAGTCTTGCCGCCAAGCGATTCGTCGTGTTCCGGCATGATGTCTGGTGAAGCCGTACGGAGGACGGGTCTGAGCAGTTGTGTTGCGATGTGTGGCGGGTACGATGCGCCAAATGTTGTTGTGTCAGGAGTTTGGTCGTGGAGAGTCTCCAGATCAATCTCCCTCTAGCGCAGCATCGTTTGGTCGTGTTGGTCTTGGGTTTAACATTGCATCACCTCGCTCAACTGCCGTCATCCTTCCTATTCCTAAGTTTTTTAAGTGAATAGGCTTAATAAATAGTGCGCTTTACCATTAACGATTGCATCACTGCTTACCATCAGGCGGGATTGCAGTCAAGCACTAGTTTATAATTATAAAGTAATAATAATAATACAGCGGCACTTATCTTAGTTTAACTCAAGACAAAGTTTGTGTTCTTTCTCCAGAATTAGCTTACATTAGTATTCCTTCTCTGTATGAGAGGAGACCTGTGCCCAGCAATGGGACGATAAAAAGGTTGATGATGATGATGATGGTGATAGGTATGAGTTCATACATGTAATTATCTTTTTTCACAATGCATACATATGTGAGCTATCACGCCCTTCATACCTGGGGCTTTTATTTAGGTAATAAGTTTTGACTTACATATTTACGTTTCCATTTTAATGATATTTATTTATTTTTATTTTTGCTTTCCTGGTATTTTGGCGTGGCTAACTGGCCAATAATTTCATTGTTTTAGTGTTTTCTTGTGTTCATTACTATACATAGTATTGTATAAAGTGATGTGTTTTTTTTTAAATAAACAGACAGCTGAGCTGCTGGGGAGTTTGTTACAAAGAAAGTGGCGAAGGGCGGGCTTTTTGGGAGGACTGTCTTACGTAATATTGACGTTCAAAAAGTGGTGATTCTTAGCCTAATTTGAATAAATAACTTTTGATTCGATTTGAGGCTTTTTCCCCTTTAATGTGATTCTGTTGTA
The DNA here is from genome assembly GCA_017933935.1 of Sesamia nonagrioides. NCBI lineage: Eukaryota > Metazoa > Arthropoda > Insecta > Lepidoptera > Noctuidae > Sesamia > Sesamia nonagrioides. The sequence goes on along the minus strand of JADWQK010000307.1, from coordinate 766,667 downwards.
CAATGGATTTTTAATTCTGTGTACTTATGTATGGTACCGGGCTTAGAATAGTACTAACCTATGTCCTTCCGTGGGTGTCGTAAGAGGCGACTAAGGGAACTCTCACTAGGGAAGCGGGCAGCAGCACTTCTTCTGAGGAATTATTGCGATCCCCCAAGCGTGGTGATAATGGCAAACCCCCCAAAGCAATGAAAGCCTTGAGGGAGGCCTTTGTCCAGCAGTGGCCAGAGGGCCATTGAAGAAGAAGAAGAAGACTTATGTAGATGTTTTTAAGTGTCCAACTTTTTTTTTATTAGTTATTAATGGGATAGCTTGTGCCCATACATTATCAGCCTATAATAATAATAAGTAATAAGGACTCATAGTGTTAGTAAACTGAAGAATTATGTTAGTTTATTATACTTAAATTTATTTCATACCATAGGATACACCGCATACGATATAGTAGTGATTGATTTAAACACAATCGAGTCAGCTAGCGATAATTTTCAGGATATTGTTGGAACTGGCCTGTACTCCTGGAACCTCCTGCATTGTGACTCCGCCTCTGGGTCACAGGACTCCACCGCTCGGCGTGGTGTTGGTTTGTAGACACGTCTAAGTATATATGTTTAAAGAAACTTTATTTCTCAAAAAGAACATAATGCAGTTCACTTACATGAGATTTAACATTTAATGTACAAATTATTTCGTCTAGGGACGAAGCATGCAGATACACAATAGGTAAAACGATCCAAAGTAAAAACCAAAGTGTGGGTAGTTACATAGTACATTTACAAACAAGTTGATATGGCTGCTGGCCAATCGTGGGTTAGAGGGTACCTTGGTTTCTAACCAAGGTACCCTCTTATGTACTGTATATTAGGAATAACAGCGGTCCCAGAACAGATCCCTATGGAACTCCGCATGTTATTTTTTGAGGAATACTCCTGTAGTCCCCAATTTTAACAATTTGATATCTGTTTGATAAGTAGGATTCGAATAAATTGTAAGCTATTCCAGTGATACCCAAGTTAATTAATTTTTGTAATATTTTTTATGAGAAACAGTACTTATCAAAAGCTTTTTCAAATCAATGAAGATACCTAAGCCTATATTTGTTTTATCTAGATTTGTTTTTATATTAGTTACTAGGTCAATGGTTGCAGACAGGGTGCTTGATTTTGATCTAAAACCATATTGCAGGTCTATCAGGAAGCTTTTTTCGTTTAAATATTCAATTAAGCGGTTGTATATAATTTTGTCAAATATTTTAGATATCACTGGAAGCACAGAAATGGGCCTATAATTGCTTGGGTCCGTCTTCGTACCCGACTTAAAGATAGGAGAAAGTTTTGCCAATTTCAGGCTATCGGGAAACGTGCCATAGTCAAGACATTTATTAACGCAACCAACTTAGGGTAAAATTATAACTTCCTTTATGCATTTGAATGCCTTTGAGCTAATTCCGTCCAAGCCTGTGCTTGTATCAACATACATATTATCGATATGTTTGGAAATTTCCTCGATTGTACAATGTCTTAATTGAGTGAGCTTTACTGTGTGTTCATGTCCGTGTTTATACATTAGTGTATTATCTGAATTTAAATGATATCTAGTTTAGATCTAGGACATGCCGGTTTCCTCACAATGCTTGCCTTCACCGTTTTGAGAGCAGCAATGATGAATTAATTTACACAAAATAAAGCGCCTATCACGGGTCTGAACCTATGACTGTGGCCCAGTAGTCTTAGTATGAAGCTTAATTCAGTTACTTACAGAATGTCAAAGAAAAGCCGGAACCTCGCCTGAAATTATCACCACTAATTACAAACAATAGTAAAGGTAAATACCTTAAAATTTGGTATTATCATCCTCTCAATTGTTAATTTATTACTGAGGTCACGTTTCTCACAATTGTCTAACCTTTTGGCTACATTGTCCCGATAAGACTCGAACTTCACTAAGTGCGCTCTCTCCAATACACCGTTCCAATTAATCTACGCCTGACGGAAATTGATATACTTTTAAACGCCGTGTTTTTAATCACATCGCTTGGTGGCAGGCCATAACATCGGCTGCCAGCAAAAGTAACCACCCACCAGACAAAGTCTTGCTGCGAAGCGATTCGTCGTGTTCCGGCATGATGTCTGGTGAAGCCGTGCAGAGGACAGGTCTGAGCAGTTGTGTTGCGATGTGTGCCGGATACCATGCGCCAAATGTTGTTGTGTCGGGAGTTTGGTCGTGGAGGGTCACCAGATCAATGTCTCTCTGGCGCAGCATATCGTTGGTCGTGTTATTAGGTTTAACATTGCCTCACGTCGCCCAAATGCCGTCTTCCTTCCTATTCACTCAGTTTTTTTTTTAGTGACTAGGCGATTGTATCACTGCTTACTATCAGGCGGGATAGCGGTCAAGTACTGGTTTAACTTTATTTAAAAAAAACAATTTGGCAGCACTAAATTATTATTTTATCTTCTGTTCTTTTAATAATGAAATAGAGGGAAAAATATGCACTGATCTTAAATTTGGTTTAGTTTTAGAGCAACGGAATGGAACCAACATAGATTACTTACATCCTAATAGTTCAATGGACTTCGTATGTAACCTGACCTTTACAATTCCTAAATATGTATGAACTTTCTAAAATAATCTTAGTCACTACTTACAGTGCAAGTATTTGTATGCATGAATATGAATATTTGTACTGGTCTGGTCGTGCCTCGGAAAGCACGTTAAGCCGTTGGTCCCGGTTGCCATACGAACAGCTAGTGGCAGTCGTTACGGGTCGTTGGAGCCCTCAAAAGTCCAACAATTGGTCTAACTGCAATGCTTCGATGTCGCCTTCGGGTTATGGAGGTCAGACGGCAGTCGCTTCACGGAAAATGTCGAAGTTTAGCCATATCAGCAGTTGGACTGGTAAAGCGGACCCCAGACTCCAAAGCTGAAAAGGCTTCGGATGCGACTGGGATTAACGCTGGGATGATGATGATGATCACTACTTACAGTGAAGGGAATAATGTAAAGGTACCTACCGAAATTTGCAGTGAGCAAACCAGCTAATCAATGCTCCATCTCAGTGGAAAGCATGAACGAACCTAAATTCTGGCCCAGGGGTTGCAAGTCAGATCTTTGGGGTCGAATCTTCCGCGGCCGTTTTGAAAGCATGAAATCCGTACTTTCGGCAGAAGTTATGTAATGCAATAGCTATTTGACAGTTAGTTAGTATTATTTGCGAAAGATTATTTACCCGGTTAAAAAAATACAGGCCTACTGTATTCTTGTTGAACGTTCTACTAAATGGTAGAAATTGAAGTAATGGTAGTATCTGTAAGTAGATACCTACCATTTAGTAGCACGTAATACTAAGTTTTAATTTCTAAAGCAATTCCAGTTATAGCTTGTGCAGACAAGGGATTTTTGTCCTCGTGTAAAATGCTGCCTACTTGAAGACATACAAGCCTGGAAACTGCAGGAGAATAGCGTAACACACTATCAGTATCCAGTAACGGGTTTCATTCTCTTAACTTTCGATCCAGCCGTCCCCTGCTGTCCTCTCTAGCGACGCCCTAAGCCGAGGTTCGTACCCCACAGGGGGTGACCTTAGTGCGTAGTCGCCTAATTTTAAGGTAGTTTTAAGTGCCCCTGGCTGGAGGCTTTAATTTTTAATTAAGGCATCCACAGGAAAGTCCGGTTAAGTTGTTACGGCCTCTAATGACCACCTACGAGATGCCATATCAAAAAAAAAGGGTTTCATTCTGACAATTCATGAACAATCATTGTTGTTATTTACGCTGTTGAGTAAACAAATATTTAGAACATATGAAGCAATGTACCTATTAGCAATAGACAACGTAATTTTTTCTTTATCCGAAACCTGAACATAGTTTGATCAGATTAATTAACTGAGATTCTAATTATTTTTACACCATGTTATATTTTTTCCCAAATACATTAAGAAATTGTTGCAGTGTGGTTACTGTGCGCACAACACAGCTGGCGGTAGATCATAGTACTAGGGGCAGTGAGACAGAACCTCCCGCGCCGCGCAGCTGCAGGCGCGTGCGAGAGAAAAGAGCGTTGTCCATATTTTTGTTGGGACAAAAAGATAAGACAACAAGGTCATAACTTTTGTGATTTTTATGATATTTTTTTTTTTTTGAAATTTTGTACATAGATTGTTTACTTAAAAATACGTGTTTCGGGTTTCGCGTATACAAAAAATAACGTTGAATGGAAATTGATTCACAAACACATTGAGACACAAACTTCTAAGATGATCATCATTTGAATGGCCTTTTACCAAATATGTTGGGTTCGGGTTCAGCTGAATACCTCATGGAGTGATTGCCTATCGAAAGAAGACAGAAGTCGTGGTGGCCTAGCGGTTAAAACACCAGCCTCTCCAGTATGAGTGTGCGGGTTCGATTCCAGGTCAGGCAAGTACAAATGTAACTTTTCTAAAGTTATATGTACTTTATAAGTATGCCTCGGACACAAATGGCTGATTATAAGGTGAAGGAAAACATTTTGAGGAAACCTGGACGTTAAGTCTGAAATCGCCAACCCGCATTGTTCATTCCGCAAAATTTCGAGCTTCAAGCTACCCGCATATTTACAAAACGATATGATAATATCTTCAATGTGCGTTTCGACTGTTGAAACATCCTATGAAATGTGACAAGTATCAGTTTTCTGGACGACTGACAGTAGTTAGAAAGCGAACGCAAACGTGATCCTACTTACAGGAAGTATTAATGTGGAAACATACGGACCGGGGACTCAGTGCGGTTATGCTTCGTTTTTAACTGACTCAGTTTTCGGGAAAAAAGTGTACCTTCTGTTTTGTATTTTTTCTAATCTCTATGATTAACTTGAAGCTATGAGCTCTTTGAACATCAGAGGGTCATGGCTGTCTGGCTAGTCCCGAGCGTTCTGTGACACACCGAGCCTCTTTGCCGGATTGCCGCTATGGAATCTGAAGGCCAAAGTCGTCGCCCACATATGGGAGTGGCGGGAGCTACAACACCCAACTCCCGGCCACCGTAGACGCAAGCTTGCGGGTGGCAAAAAATGAGTAGCTCGCTGCACGGTAAAGACCAGGCCCGGGACTATGGCAGGTTGTGTTCCGCGCGTGCCTTAAAGAGATATCAGCACATCGTGTTGGGGATAGAACCGATGCCTGTCAGGGCCGTGGGTATTTCAAATGAGAAACCGTGTCCTTGGCATAAGCAAGTAAAAGAACACAAGTGGGTTTTATTCAGTAAAAGTGTGAACCGTCGTTCCGCTAAAGTTTTCCGAATATTCTCTTATTTGACCAATTACCCCGAGTTTCCACACCTTTCCTTGACGGTCAAACCAGTGCGTCTTTCGTCAGGATTCAGATCTAGAGGCGAAAGCTTGAAATCCGTACTTTAGGCAGAAGTTATGTAATGCAATAGGTATCTATTTGACAGTTAGTATTAAAAGAGTAAGATTATTTAACCGGTTAAAAAAATATTGTTCCACTATATTCTTGTTGAACATCCTACTAAACGGTAGAAATGAATGTAATGGTAGTATCTCAAAGTAAAAATACCTACCATTTAGTAGCACGTTATAGTAAGTTTTGATTTCTAATGCAATTCCAGTTAAGTTTGTGTGGTGTGCACGTTTGTAAGTGAACACCGTATGTTTTCACAGGTCTATGGCAAGGACGTAACTTGGTATTCAAACTTGTTGCAGATGATATCTCGCCGGATTTCACTCAGATTCCTGTATATTGTAGCTTTTTTGTTATAAAGTGAGTTATGACTACTTTCTAACGGAACATGTTTTTAAGCAACACTTTGTATTTTTGCTTTGTTTTGAATTTCTAGTGATGAAATAAAAGGCTAAGCTGCTGCACTGCGTGTCGTGGTTTCGATTCCCGCACGGAACAGACATTTGTAAGGCCTAAATGTAGTTGTTCCGGGTCTGGCTGTTTGTGTCATCACCATCATCAACCTTTTTATCGTCTCACTGCTGGGCACAGGCCTCCTCTCATATAGAGAAAGATTGAGCGTAATCATCACGCTTGCTCAATGCGGGTTGGCGATTTCAGACTTCAGGTTTCCTCAAGATGTTTTCCTTCTCCTTTTAATTAGTCATTGCTGTCAAGTAAAAGTGTAAAGTACATATAAAGCCATAAGTTTTTTTCGTCAGGTAAATAAGGTAATAATACTAAATATAAACAAAACCATAATGCTAGTTAGTCCATAGTGGACAACCAAAACCTAGCCGAATATAGCACATCTATCCTGAACTATTCAACATGACTACACATAACTTATAACTTCTTTGTACGTGACTGACACATTTTCAGTCTTTACTAATTGCTCTCCGAGTGCTTACTTGTTCTTGATTTCACTTTCCTGTCCTGTGCTGTACCCGTTACTATTTCTTGTGCTAATCTAATATTGTCCTTGGAAACTTTTAATAGGGTATTTGACTAAAAAAAAAAAAAATTAGTCTGTCAGTCAGATTTCCAATTATTGATTTCCGTGTCGTAATACTAGACACGTATTTTTTCTTTTTTCATATAAATAAAAAATAAAGACGTTGCAGCGCGTTGAAAACTCATGTGACGTCACTGCACACTACACTTTTTAGCAGCCAGTAACATCACCAGCCACCACTCCTAATCTTTGATGCCTTATAAGTTTGTCAATTTTTATTGATTTGATGAAACAAAATATACGTGTCTAGTATTTTTTTGGAAATCTGACTGACGGACTAATTAGTTTTTTTTAGTCAAATGCCCTATTGGCCTTCTTTCTCTATCTTCTACCTGTATAAATGCTAGCTGTAAGTTCCTTAAAATGTTATCTGTCCTCTATACGTATGCTCCGCCGACCAACAACGGTTGAAAAAGTTTTTGGGAAAAAACAACACAGAACGTGTCTTCAATGTTGAGATAGAGCATTCTCACCAATCTATAACACACAAACGCCAATCGCCACTGCAACCAACATCGTGCGCCCTCGGGAAATTCCGCGAGTCTTCGTCACCTCTAAAACTCATACCCATAACTGTATCGAAAGCAAATCAAAGCAGCCATTTTGTTATATAACGGCGGATGTTCAATGTGCCTTGCCCTTGAACTAGATTGTGATTGAGTTTTGTAGACAATGCCAGACATATTGCGTGGATCAAAGTACGATTTGCTGCATTTCATAATGGTGTAAGTACAAAATGCGTCCAAAGCGAAGTGATTTTAAAGCCTGTTATGATCTGCGACTAATCTTGTGTTAGCTTGAGCTATAAAATAATTTTTCGCCGATATCGGAGCTGACCAGCGAGGGATAAGTACTTTAGCTTGTAATTTTTTTAAATACACATTGTAAAAGAATAGCGACTCTAACGCAAAAGTCGTATATGTATATGGGTAACACTAAATCAAGAAGAAAAATAAGAAACATTGATTATAAATTTAAAAATATTTTAAACTTTTTCTTCTTCTTCTTCAGCCTATAGATGTCCACTGCTGGGCAAAGGAATCCCCCAAGGCTTTCCACAATAACTGGTCTTGTGCTGCCCGCATCCATCGTCTTCCCACGACCTTCACCAGGTCATCGGTCCACCTTGATGAGGGCCTCCGGTACGTAGCCGCCAATCCAGAACCTTACTGCCCCATCGGCCATTAGTTCTACGAGCAATGTGCCCTGCCCACTGCCACTTAAGTTTAGCGACTCGAAGAGCTATATCGGTGACTTTGGTTCATCTGCGAATCTTCTCATTTCTGATTGGAACCTTTTTGAAACTTTTTCTTAATAAACACAAAATAGTGAACAATATCAGAAACAATCTCTTGCTCACACGTCTACATACGATAATGAGTTACATGCTCTTATGTACTGAAGTAAAGGTGTAATTAGTGCTATGTAATTTGTTATTCAATGCACATTATCTAACAAACAATCGTAGAATATGATGTTACCTCGCTAAATTAAGAGAAACATATACCAGAGCAAAGAAACTTTCTTATCTTGTTCTGTAGGCACAAACATCTACAATGCGAGAGAGAATTATTTGACTGATTTTGCTCCCAATGATGTACTTATACTATTTTTTTAATTAAAGAACCATTAAAAAATGATGGCCCCTCTAACGACACCGATAGCGTACCACAACCAAATGGTTACATCCGTGTGGTACCGCGCTTAGAATAGTACCAACCATATCCTCTCGTGGGTGCCGTAAGAGGCGACAAAGGTAACTCTCACCAGGAAAGCGGGCAGCAGCGCTTCTGCTGTGGAATATCTAATAAATTACAAATGTAATGGAACGTGTCGCCTCTGATCCTCGAAGGACTAGAAAAATCTGGAAACATTAGGTATGATAAGGTAGTATATCCGCACCTACCTAAATTAACTGTCAAACCAGTCCGTTTAATAACTGATAGAATTAATGTTACAATGGTATATGGTATGGTACTGTATGGTATGGTAATGGTAATATTAGACAGCCTCCGTGGCGTAGCGGTAGCGGACGCGGCCGCTGCGCAAGGTGGCGCGGGTTCAATCCCCCCACAGTGCAAATATTTGTATGCATGAATATGTATGAAAGCCTTGGGAGAGGCCTTTGTCCAGCAGAGGACCTCTATAGGCTGAAGAAGAAGAAGAAGGATGGTGAGATTAGAACTGCCGTTCGAATATGTAAAAGTTGGGGGGAAAAAATGAGCTTAAAATGAGCTGTTAATAGTGTCAATCCCTTAGCATTACAAGGAATTACAGCTCAGTCTACGCGCATTTCACCTATGTAAGTTTTCCAGTTAGAAAAATGCACTGTACTAAGAGCGACCGCATGCGCTACGTCCAAATTAAATCGCAGTTACTTGTACGCAATACGCATGCTTCCTTTTCATTAATATAAAAAAAATCGATGCCCCATACTAGCTTCTCCTCTAGCATGGTTGCGTTTACAAACATTAAGTTACACAGACAGGCATATATTATTTTGTATTACTAAAAAAAGATCACTTAAATATAAAGAACTTTGATCAACTAGCACATAGCAGAAATGGGCCATTTCTATGGACCTTACAAATTATTTTTAAATGCGTTCAACCTCTTTATAGCATTATTGTGCATGCATAAGGACGACTTATCCTATTTTGTCCTCTTTTTTCGGGTGGAAAATCATCAAATGACCTCTCCCGCTCTGGGCGGAGCGGGCGTGTCAGACTTTTGCTAAAACCCACCCGTATTTCTGCCTGGTCATGGTTTTTTTTATAACCAACCAGCAAAAGGATGCTATCGTTATGCCTTAAAACCAAAAGGAGTAATTACAATACCAACTATTTACTAACGCTCTCTTTTTTCATGCAGCCAACGCAATAGAATTCAAAATCGGATGAAAGCATTGTAAAAAAGGTTTGTTTAAACATAGACATTTATTCCGAATGGAGTTTAGAATTAAAAGTATTCTAAATCAACACTCTGAAACTTGGCCGTGTTATAGGAAGTTTCGCAAACGTGTTAGAGGAAGTTTCGCAGACAATACAACCGCAGTGATAATATTTGTAAAAAATCGGAAGATGTGAGATCGCTTTGTCAGTTACGTTACCATTACGACAGTTTAACGCAATACATGATTACTATCTTGTATCGTACCGTAGTACTGTAGTTTAATTACTAAGACTGAAGATAACAAGTTTATACAGAACTTAATAGATAGGTTATGTTTACTGTTTGCGTTGTATGAGTGGTAACATTGAATACGAGTCATCATCATCTCAACGTTAATCCCAGTCGCATCCGCAGCTTTTTCAGCTTTGGAGTCTGGGCTCCGCTTTACCAGTCTAACTGCTGATTTTGACTAAGCTTCGATATTTTCCGTGAAACGACTGCCGTCTGACCTCCACAACCCGAAGGCGATATCTAAGCATTGCAGTTAGACCAATTGTTAAACTTTAGAGGGCTCCAACAACCCGTAACGACTGCCACTAGATGTTAGTATGGCAACCGAGACCAACGGCTTAAAGTGCTTTCCGAGGCACGAACAGACCAGTGCAACTATTCATACTTATGCATACAAATATTTGCACTGTGCGAGGATCGAACCCGCGCCTCTTTGCGCAACGGCCGCGTTTGCTACCGCTACGCCACGGAGGCTGTCAAACATTGTAACATTGAATACGAGTATTAAAATAAATCTGATAGGTTTTTGTTCTACTAGAAAAGCTTTTTTGCATTATATTAATAAACTAGCGGCCGCCAGCGACTTCGTTCGCGTGGTTTAGTTATGCTCCGCTCCTATTGATCGCATCGTGATGTTATATACCCTAAAGCCTTCCTGGATTAATGGGCTATCCAACGCAAAAAGAATTTTTCAAATCGGACCTTTAGTTCCTGCGATTAGCGCGTTCAAACAATCAAACTAAGTCTTCAGCTTTATATATTAGTATATATAGTCTTTCTATGTTATTAAGAAAAGGACAGGAAATAAACATGAATTCTTCTTTTTCAGCCTATTGAGGTCCACTGCTGGACAAAGGCCTCCTCCAAGGCTTTAATTGCATTGTTGGGGTTGCCATTTTGGGGGCCTCCCTACACTGCGTCTTCCGGTACGTGGCCACTCCAGAACCTTACTGCCCTTTCGACCATCGGTTCTAAGAGCAATGTGCCCCGCCCACTGGTCAGAATCAGTGCCACTTGATGTACAATATTTTTGAGAACTCTGTTCAATCTTCAGAACTGAAAGGAAGCTTTCTTATGGATAATTTTCTCTTCTAATAAATTTTTAAAATCAAGATTAGGTATGGGAGGTAAAAAACCCAAACGAAACGACCAACGTTAACCAGTCGTTCATTGCAACTTTATAACGGAAAGAAAGATCCAGCGCTAAAACTGATGCAACACCTAATATGTCTCATATATCACGAAATAACGAGGTTATTTGACGACAATACTCAACAATACTCAATGAGAACTGTCACAATCTAGAGATGTGACAATTGTGTGACAATGGTGACTAATGCGACACATTAGGTTGGGCAACCGAAGGTTAATGAGACCTTCGAAGCTGATTGATATGAAAGGCTAATAAAGAGACGACAACGTTCTACTTTAAAATTATCATTGCCATAAGTACTGTTGCAAAATAAATTATAGGTAGGTACATATAATAAAACGCGTCTCCAAAGCCTACAGCACAGGCGTAGAGTAGCCAGCCTTTCGGTGTTCTATAGGATGCATTTTGGGGAGTGTGCGAGGAAATTGCATGATTTAATTCCCCCATCTCTGTTCCACCATCGAACGACCCGTCGTACGGCGAGTTTCCACCCTTACGTTGTTAACACCACTACCATCCGCCTCCTCCTTTATACCGCGTACATCGAGGGACTGGAACAATTTGCCAGCGGCGGTGTTTCCGTCGGACTACAATTTGAGTGTCTTCAAGGCTTAGAATGAATAGGCGCTTAATAAACTAGTGCGCTTTACCATTAACGATTGCGTCACTGCTTACCGTCAGGTGGGATTGTGGTCAAGCGCTAGTTTATAATTAATTTTAAAAAATGTTTAGGTATGATAAGGTAGAATATCCGTATCTACCTAAATTAACTGTCAAACCAGTCCGTTTAATAACAGATAGAATTAAGAATTAATGTGGTAGCCTTATGTACGACAATACAATGTGAGCATGCATGCAAAGATATCGTTAAAAAAAAACTCCCTTGGATTGATTCAGAAGCTAAATTACTCCTTTATTTTTAGATGAAATTTTGTATTGTTCTGAACATTATATTTTTTATTTCATGTATAAATCGCTATAAACGTTTACAAGTGTTGACATATGTATTAGTGCTAGTAACAATGCCTTTCAAAATCCTCATATCGCCATTTTTATTTATGATGAGACTAATGGAGTATTTAAAATATTAAAATATTGGATGTTATTAAATGTCTATATTGAAAGCATTCGTAGTCAACTAGAACCATACCATCGCGGTGTTGATAGCTTAATGCTTTAAGTTTGCAGTAATTATATTTACACATAGGATCATTTTTTCTTCTCCACGATTCGGATCGTCATAGGCAAGCAGCCCTGTTATTGTTCATTGGCATATCGCAGCACAGACAAGGTATGCGTAAAACAAATCCTTCCCTGGTTTACCATCCTATACCAGAGTCAGAAATGGGTGGAACAGGGCTGCCAATGATGATGGAACATTCCCGCTGATACAAGAGAAGAGATAATTTTAAAGCACTGTTTTAGCAGACGACACGGTTGGTGTAGTGGCTGAGCGAACGACTGCTGCACTCCGTGTCACGGGCTCGATTCCCGCACGGAACAAATATTGGTATGACCTACAAGTACTTGTTCCGTGTCTGACTATTTGTATATGTGAGTTTAAATGTTTGTAAACGCACCCATGACATAGGAGCAATTACTAGTATGGGACAATGTTTTTAAAAAAATATATTTATTCAGCAACGTCACCTATTTTAAATTTACCGCAAAAGAGCATGTTTCCTATTAGCACCAATAGAGCGGTATTTACTTTACTATTTACCGAATGGCAAATTCTCGCGTATCATCAAACAGAATCACCGAATTACGACACATCGCAAAGTGGAGGCAAATCTTACATCTATTGAATGTGTTACGTTGAACCCATTGAAATGTCATGTCTCTTAGAAGTAACTTGTACATATTTACAATCAGGCGATGAATTATAGAAGTGAAAACAATTTGATACCTGTCTGATATACTATTCTAATCGAGCACTTATGTTTTTACTTAGATAGTTAAGGAACTGTATGTCTGTCTGTGATTTCGGCAGGAGTTTTTGTAGGTCTAAAAATCCACAGATACACTTCTGTTGATCTCTTCTGAAGACTCGATTTTAATATGAGCGGACCAAGTGTCGGTCCCTGTGGACCTCCACAACTATTCTTATTAACTGTTGAAGAGTTATTACATAGATATCATTACATAAACCAAATGAAATATTACAGAATACTACCGTACACAAGGTGCCAAAGAGAGGACCCAGTAACGACCCTTGCGGAGCTCTACAACTAATTCTATTTAATTCTGTCCTGACTAACAGCACCGAACACCTAAGAAAACCACCTCAAATAGAAGACTTCCTCAATGTTGGAACAGGACATCAGCATTCAAGTCCCAGTTTTCGATGCCGTGAGAAGTCAATGGTTTATTCAAGACGCGCATCAGATTAACTCAAACGCTTTCGTTTACGCGACGCGCATATGAGACGCGTGCAATCAGATTAGTAAGTCGGTGTTTTTGTAGTAGCTGTGATATTTTTAACTGAGTTGTTGGTTAAGTTCAGCATTTACATCAACCTGTTTCTTATTGTCCCACATTTATATGAAGACGTCTGTTAATACAGAAAATAAATGAGCAATGATGAAATTGAAATAAATAAATAAATGATTATATCCTCTTAGCGTGTGACTTCGAAATATGCTCACGATGTTTTTCGATTTCAAATATCATCATCATCATCTCAGCGTTAATTCCAGTCGCACGCGAAGCTTTTTCAGCTTTGGATTCTGGGGTCCGCTTTACCAGTCTAACCTAGCTCATTTGGCTAAACTTCGATATTTTCCGTACAGGGTCTGCCGTCTGACGTGGAGGTCATAACCTGAAGGCGATATCGAAACATTGAAGTTAGACTAATTGTTGGACTTTTGAGGGCTCCAACAACCCGTAACGACTGCCATTAGATGTTCGTATGGCAACCGGGACCAACGGGTTAACGTGTTTTCCGAGGCACGATCAGACCGGTTCTAGATTCTAGATTCGGCTTCTCGGTTACAAATATGTCTTAGATAAAACACAGAAACTATAAACTTAGTGTTTTTTTATCGTTCTGCTAGGCAAAGGTTTCCATCATATCCTTCCAGGAACACTTTAAGAAGTGCACATCAAAGTCGTTTAAAAGGCTACTTTGTCGATTTTTCGATAACAATCTTTCGTCCGTATTTTCTACAATATAGGAAAAGGCGTATACATAAAGGCGTAAAGGGCATGGGCATCATTACATAATATCAAACAATATCGAAAGGTTTTCAGGATTCGTGTATTTCTTAATTTCAAATCATAACAAACGTTGCACCACACTACATACGTTAATAGCTAATCGTTACACGTCACGTTACTTGCCAAAATCACGATAAATTCCGTCAATAATTCTGTGCGCCTAGTATGGTAGAAGCCTATCACAGGCGGTGTTTTTCGCATAACTTCCTAACCTAAAGAGATAGGATTAAAAAACCCTTCCAATATCATTTCATATCATGTAAAGATGCCATGCTCTTGTTATGTTTCTTTTTTGTTTGGATGAGAAAACATCGATTGACTTCTTCCGCTCTGGGCGGAGCGGAAGCGTGTCAGACTTTTACTGACTAAAACCCACCCATGTTTCTTCATTTGCCTGTGCGACGGCCAGGGCCACGGTTTCTTTTTTAACCAACCCGCTACCCTGACCCAGGAGGCATCAGTATTCGTGGACCCCATCGCGATGTGCTGACATCTCTTTAAGGCCTGATCCTTACCGGGCGGCGAGCTGCCCACTGCTCACCGCCCGCAGGGCCGCGCCTACGGTGGCTGGGAGTTCGATGTCGTCTCCCGACCAGGGCGTCTCCTGCGGCGGCTAGTGGCGTGAGGGCGCTGGGATTCCCGCTGGCTCATACGCTCCGCCTCCTCCTTTGCCAGCTTCACTGTTTCGCAGAAGAAAGTGACGGCCTGCCATGCACTCTCGCTCCGGACCATGGCCTGGACCAGGGTCAGACGCGAGAGATCGCCGCCGATCGCCGCCACGAGGACACGGCGGTGCTCTACTATGTTACAAGTTGTATATTAAAAAAAAAAAACAATTTACCCTTTTATGTCTAAACCAGTTTGATACTAGGCCGAACTACTGCAGCCTAACACCCGTGACTAAGAACGACATTGACATTTATACAAAAAAGTGGGTGGTCCAACAAGCGTCGCAGGCGCATAACGCACTTACATCACTATTTGTGAGAAGTCTGAATCATTATGTAAGTGATTCGATAGTTATTTTAATTAGAGCGTCGACATTTACTAACTGTCCTTAAAATACAAGGAAAATGATATTGTTGTTTGATTGTTTAAGATTCCGCACCCGCAGTACCAGCACACACTGTCAGTAGTAGTCGAACATATGGTGAAATGCATTAGTCACATGCCTCAAAATGATAACAATTGATAGTAATAGCGTATTACGCAGTATATACCAAGGATCAACTATATACTTATAAATGAAGTTCTACCTTTGTGATTTTTTTCAAATTTGTATACTTATGGTTCAAAACTTAGAGTGGGGTTACACATTTTGCCCTTTTGGAGTGATTATTTCAAAAATATGATCATATTAAAAAATATTTTAGAAAACGCCTATTCATTATTAAATATCTATTTAACAATATATATAGGATTGAAAAGAACAAGATCTCTCTCCAATTTACGTGTATGGGAAAATGAAATAATTAATTGACACATTTTATTTTACCAATTTGTCGGCATGATTGATATATGTACATATTGGTACCAAATTTCAGTTTTCTAGTGCTAACCGTTATTGAGATGATCTGCGGACGGACGGACAATTAATTGTAATTTAAGTAAGTAATATTTTCACGGCTTCTGAGATTAATTGCTAAGATTAATGTATTAACACTTATTTACTCATTCGGGTTTTATGAGGCTATCTTCGAATGCCATATAACACACAATATATTTATTTATTTTAAAATGTGATATTTAGGTCTTTCAAATAGAATTACGATGAAAAGGAAAGAAAGAAAAAATATTTAATTAGCACAGACTAAATAAATGTAGCTTGCGTCTTGATTTCATTTGCAAATGAAGTGTTTGCGACCCATTATCATAAGGACACATTAATTTCGTCGTGGAGGGTCTTGTCTTGTCGTTAGTCGTGTTGTTGAGTTTAACATTGCATCACCTCGCTCAACTGCCGTCTTCCTTGAATAAGCTTATAATAAACTAGCGCGCTTTACCATTAACGATTGCATCACTGGTTACCATCAGGCGGGGTTGCGGTCAAGCGCTAGTTTATAATTATAAAAACAAAACAGTAACATATCTAACAACTGACTACATTCATTATACATGCTAGAATTATTTTAAAACACAGCATGTTCTAACAATAAAATAGATACGTACTATGTTTCAATATGGAATCAAAACGCGACGATTCGCATTCAACTAAGTATTGAATACTTAAGTGCTTATTTAGAAAATAATCGGGGAATACTATTGCATGTGTAAATATTATAAGTGGGAAATCACTTAATATCTAAAGAAAACGTCGAACCCGAGTGACGTTAGTAGGTATACAAGTTGCTGCAAATACAGGAAAACACTGAATCAACCGTCGTGGTGTTATTTCCTTGTAGATCTGTAATATAATGACTGAAAGCTGGACAGCTGATGGTTGGTCATCAAGTTTTCTTTTCCTAAACATATTTTTTGAAGAAGTAATTTTTCATGTCTTCTAACTTATTTCTGCCACTAAGAAGAATACATTTAGATGAGAGCACTTACGATATATTATGTATCTCATTACCAACCTTCATTCACTTACTGAATCATTCACTTTTCACTTTCGCTCAGTTTTTTCTTTAATTTCGATCAACAAAAACTTAGACAGATCGTCGCATGTCTTCGTTCTTCTCTCTGTACTCAGTGTGGCGCTGTACGCATTGCATGTTCATGACCATATTATTTCTTCTCATAGATTGTAGTCTGAATTTTATGTAACTTAAAATGATGAAATCCTAATAACCCAAATATATGAAGACAAGCCATAGAGTGACAAAATTCTCACCAAGTGTCAAAATTATTGCAATGATCAACTTAAATAATTGTAGTAATGATAGGGGCGTCGTCAAAAACGACGTTCTTCGAATTATATTCATTACTCAATACTATATATAATCACAAGATTGAAATTGCTCAAGAAACGGTGCAATAAGTCATGAACAACGTATGGCAACTGTTCCATATAAAAGACATATTAGGTATTCTGTACACTTATACCTAGGTACGTCTGATTTTAACCGAAAATGCGATTGATGACCATAATTTTATTAAGTTTGATAATCCAAACGTAAAGACTGATTTACAAGGTCAATTTAATTACCTATGGCATACCTACAATAAAATTATTGCAACATATGACGTGCATCGTCTAAATGGTGTTTAGACAATGCAACTTCTATTGTTGCTTCAACTTAATTAAAGCCATAGGCAATTAAATTGCACTGTGTAAATCAGTATTTATAAAATTATAGTTTGCTGGAGTACTAAACAGGCCTTAATTAACAGGCCTTAATTACCAGGCCCTAATTAACAGGCCTTAATTAACCAGCCATAATTAACAGGCCTTCTTAATTTTTTTCAGTTTTAATTATAAAGAGGTTGTGATCTTTACGTACTGAGATACCTTCGTACCTCGGAAAGCACGTTATTCTGTTGGTCCCGACTGTTATTTGTAGATCTTTGATAGTCGTTATGGGTCCTCAGAAGCCTGAAAGTCAGACACTAGTCTTACCAAGGGGTATTACCCAGTAACTGAGTTATGGAGATCAGATAGGCCCTTGCTCCATGTAAAATACTGTTGTACTAAACCCGGTTAGATTGGACGCAGATTCCAACGTAACTTGGAAAAGACTAGGTAAGATTTTCATATATTTCAGTACTAAGGTAATAACTTGGAAAGCCCTAGTGCTATCCTCAGCGCCTCAGCCCCCGTCAGCTTCCGTTTCTCAGCAGCCTGCACGAGCGCTGCGTTTCTCTTGCGTCGCCGTGCGGTTGACGTGCGTGTCGGGAACGTGACCGAGCGCTCTATCGTCACATCGGACCGGGATGACCGGGATGGTGATACGTATCTGCAATGTGTAGGAAAAATTTAAGATTTTATGTTTTGAGGGGAGCATCAGCAGCCTAGCCCAACAATTTTGGAGTGAGGTTTCAATGAAACCGGATGCAGCAGAATCTTCTTCCTCTTCTTCAGCTTATAGAGGTCCACTGCTGGACAAAGGCCTCCTCCAAGGCTTTCTACGATGATCGGTCTTGTGCAGCCCACATCCATCGACTTCCCGCGACCTTCACCAGGTCATCAGTCCACCTTGTTAGGCGCCTCCCTACGCTGCGCCTTCCGGTACGTGACCGCCACTCCAGAAACCTTACTGCCCCATCGGCCATCGGTTTTACGAGCAATGTGCCCCGCCCACTACCACTTAATTTCAGCGACTCGAAAGCTATAGCGGTGACTTTGGTTTCCGGTTTTTTAGTGGGTCTTCCCATTTTTGTTTTATTCGTGCAGAGAAACTCCGAGCATAACTCTTTCCAATGTCCTTTGTGTGTTTATATTCATCATCATCATCAACCTTTTTATCGTCCCACTGCTGGGCACAGGTCTCCTCTCATACAGAGAAGGACTGAGCGTAATCACCACGCTTGTTCAATGCGGGTTGGTGATTTCAGACTTAAAGTCCAGGTTTCCTCTAGATGTTTTTCTTCACCTTCAGTCATTGGTGTCCAAGATATACTTAGAGAGTACATATAACTTTAGAAAAGTTACATTGGTACTTGCCTGACCTGGAATCGAACCCGCACCCTCTACTTGAGAGGCTGGTGTTTTAACCACTAGGCCACCACGACCTATTTTGTGTTTATATTGATTATGGAGAATTAATTACATATACCTTCTTGATATTATATTCCAATATAATTCAGTTCTGCATGTTAATGTTTAGTTATAGTCAAGAAGTGATCTATTAAATTAAACTTTCACAAGTTATACAGAATGCTGTTCTGTTCTGTCTAATGTCAAAATGTGAAGGCCCGATACACAATCGCATTACAATAGGGTGACGCTTGAGGAAAGGGTCAAATGTGTTTGAATAACGTGTTTAAATCTTTACATGTAGTTGTTCAAGAGTCCAAAATACCACTATACTAGTATTAGTAGTAGGTACTATCAATATACATTTCTATAAGAAAAGTTGGGTATTTGTTATTTGTTTAAATACCTAATGATTTTCGTATATTTTCTACTAGTAGATAATTCTACTATCTAACAGTTGTGTTTAACACACTTGTGTTTAATAAGTAGTAATCAAAATAACAAAATACTAGCGATAGCTGAAAACACTTTTCCCTCTCACCAAATTTGTCACTACCTTCTACCTAACAGGGGAATAAAATCATTGTTAAGTAGCATTTACACAAAAGTAGCTGATTACACGATGAAGGACAATTGTATAATATTCATTGGTGAAAGTGACTTTCGACAAACAAATAATTATTTTGATTTAATATCGACTATACGAGAATCATTGTTGGCTATAAAGCACACAAATATTATACTTTGTTTACCAACATATAAATATGACTATTATTCAACTGTGTACAATTTCAGAGTAGAAATGTTTAGTGGACTTCTTTACCAGGATATACAAAACTATAACTATGCTACATTATGTGACTCGAACCTGTACTTATCGTTCGACTATA
Source organism: Sesamia nonagrioides (assembly GCA_017933935.1). Taxonomy (NCBI): domain Eukaryota; kingdom Metazoa; phylum Arthropoda; class Insecta; order Lepidoptera; family Noctuidae; genus Sesamia; species Sesamia nonagrioides. The sequence goes on along the minus strand of JADWQK010000307.1, from coordinate 747,131 downwards.
CCATGTTTAAAAGGCGTAGTGGACGTATTAATAACTACGGAATCAGAACCATTTTCAGTGATTTAGAAAGCTACGTTTATTATAACACGGATGAAGCTTTGTCAATGAAAGATCCTTTGTCTTGCGATACTCCTAATTCGTATCGTTCATGTGACAATGCTGGTATTCCCGATCAACAGTTTTTTCGTGTATAATAGCTTATGCATATTGCATCAAAACATAAACGGACTTTTGGCCAAAAGTGACATAATGGCAGTTAATCTAGACATGCGTGTAACTGGTGGTAAATGTGTTCATATTCTTTGCTTTACAGAGCACAATATGAAGCAAAGTGACGTTGACTTTTTGAACATACCTAACTATACTTTGGCTGCATGCTTCACTAGAGCAAAACGAAATGGTGGTTCTTGTATACTTGTGAATAATACCATTCGTTTCACTGAAAATGAATCAGTGAAAAGTTTTAACATTCCAAACGTGTTTGAATCCTGCGCAATCGAGATAATGGACCATAAAATTATAATAATATGTATATATCGAGTTCCAAATAATACTAAACTTAACATTTTCTTTAATAATTTGACATGCTTATTACAACAATTTTGCTATAAAAATAATCGAAAATTAATAATATGCGCCGACTTTAATATCGACATTCTACAGAAAAATAAAAATTCTACTTTATTTAAAGGTATTTTAAAAGAGTTCAATCTGAAAGTAGAAATAAAACAACCTACACGTCCTAGTAGTGGTACGTGTTTGGACAATTTTCTGCATAATATACGTGGCTGCAGGAGTGAATTGCTTGAGTTAGGTGTCTCTGATCACACAGCACAAATCATGACGTTTCCAGTGCAACGGACATGCGTTTTAAAATACTATTTCGTAGCTAAGCGCGACTATAGTCAAGAAAACATTAAACTGTTTAGGAGGTGTATTGCTAGTCTTAGTTTCTCTGAGGTTTACGAAACGAATGATGCAAATGAAAGCTATAATATTTTTCTTGAACTTTTTAAATTATTTTACGATCTATGCTTTTCCATTATTAAACGTAAAATCTCTACAGTTATAAGACCAAAATGGATAACTCGGGGAATAAAGTGCTGTAGCAAAAAGAGACGACTGTTATTATGGCAATACAGAAGAAACCGAAATTGTGATACAAAGCGGCTTTCAAATCATTTTCAAAAAGATATCAAAATGTTATCAAATTAACTCAAAAGGCACAGAACAGCTATTTTATAGGAACTAGCACCAACAAGTCTAAGGCAACTTGGCAGGTAATCAATTCTGTGAAATCCAACATACCTAAAATGACTATAAATGTAATTAACGCAAATGACAAACGCATAATAAATCCTAAAATGATAGCAAGACATTTCAATGATTATTTTATAGACTCAGTTCAAACGAATGCCGACAATCTGACAATTAATAATAATAAAAGTGACACATCACTAGGATCATATAAATCTATTTTTATGCAACCAACCATACCAAACGATATAATTACAATAATAAATAATCTTAAAAATACCAATAGTACAGGATATGATGATATTGACACAAGGGTCGTTAAATCAACAGCACTTCTTATAGCGCCGATACTAAGTGATATTATAAATAAAATGATCCAAAATGGAGTTTTTCCACAAAAGTTAAAAGTTTCTATTATTAAACCAATACACAAAAAAGATGACATGACAAAAGTCAATAATTACAGGCCGGTGGCGTTGATACCTATATTCTCTAAAGTGTTTGAGACGGTCATTTATAACAGTGTTTATAGCTTCCTTGAAAAAAGTAATGCATTTTGTAAAGAACAGATGGGATTTAGAAGAAATAAAACCATAAACATGGCCATGTATACTTTCCTTGAAAAAATACATTACAACATGGACAATAGAAAACCAGTCATGGCAATGTTCATGGACATGACCAGGGCGTTTGATTATGTTAACCATAGTGTGCTGCTAGCTAAGCTATATAGATTTGGTATCAGAGGTAACGTAGCCAATCTCATACAATCCTACTTGGAGGATAGGAAACAAATTACTCAGATTAGCCAAGTGAATATTAAGACAAAAAGTGAAGTAGTATATTCGTCTAATCCTAGATTTCTTCATTACGGTGTTCCGCAGGGTTCCATATTGGGACCTTTGTTGTTTATTTGTTATATAAATGACTTTCCCCAAGCAATTCCACACCAAATGTCTTTATTTGCGGACGACAGTACGGTTATCTATAATAGTGGTAGTGACAAAGAAATGGAGGATGACATTAGCGCTAGTTTGGTTACGATTATTGACTGGCTAAATGCAAATAATCTCAAAATTAATCTGACAAAAACTAAAATTATGAGCTTCAAAATTGGACAAAAAGGACAATCACAAATTAAAATCACTTACAAAGGAGCTCCAATACTACAATCGAATGTAACAAAATTTCTTGGCCTATACATTGACAACGATATGACTTGGAGGACGCAAATTGACAATGTGTGTGGGAAACTTGGCAAGTTCTCCTATGCTCTTCGGATGCTGGGTAAAGTGTCAAACATGACCGCACTCTTAGCAGCTTATCACGGTTACGTTGCCTCCATCCTGCGATATGGTTTGATATTTTGGGGCAATGGTACTAAAATTGAGCAAGTACTGATTGCACAAAAAAATGCATTCGAGCTATATGCAAAATAAAACGGACCGATTCATGCAAGCCACATTTAAAAAACTTAAAAATATTGACTGTACCTTCCCTCTACATCTATGAGGCCTGTATTTTTATTAAAAATAATAAGGATCTCTATAGACCTGTCGAAAGCCAACGTCGCTCGAATAAGTTACATTTGCTTTTCACAAATACAAAATTTCTACATAAAAGCATATATGCAATGGCTCCAAAGATATACAATAAATTACCAAATGAAATTGTATCAGCTAAAAATGTGAATATTTTTAAGCGTCAGCTTTTTGAACTACTTATTGAGAAGACATATTACTCTGTCAATGAATATCTTAATGACAAACTTTGATAATTAACATAATCTGTATGATATTATTTAAATTTGACGACTCTTGACTATATTTTATTTTTTGTTTAATTTTTAAAAAATTGTACATTGCTGACATTTTATTTAATTGTTTCTGAGGCTGTATCGTGTGATGCTGCCTATTGAGTTAATGTGCCCGCTTAATTTGTTGACATATTTATTTTGCATGAAACTGTGACATCTACATTCGCTTTTTATGATATTTTGTATGCCTTTTGGCGGGACATAGCATGGACAAGAATTCTTTGTACATAACATCTGCATAACTGTACCCTGTGTTCACAAGATTAATAAATGAATTTGAATTTGAATTTGAATTTGAATTTGAATTTGAACTATTATTGGCGCGATTTTCGCTCGAAATTTTTAACATTGGAAAATTAGAAAGTGTAGCCTAGGCGGCGGCGATACACTTCCTGGTGTTAACATTGATCGATTGAATTGATCGAAAGTCATATAGCAATCAAAAATACTCGTCGACTGTCAACAGTAGGAATGATGTAACAGATACTATTGACAGCAACGATCTCCGCATCATTATACTGTCAATTTCCCAACTGGGACATAAAGCCGATGACAGTAAGATCCGCCCAGATGGGCGTGTCCTACGCCCAACCGATACGTTCACGTCTGCAATTGACATGGCAATAATGATGATGACTTGGTGATGACATGATAATTCAGCATCATTCCTCTTTTGCGTAATTTGATTATTTATTTATTTTATTCATTTATTTTTATCATCATCATCAATCTTTTATCGTCCCACTGCTGGGCACAGATTTCCTCTCATGCAGAGATGGATTGAGCGTAATCATCACGCTTGCTCAATGCGGGTTGGCGATTTCAGACTTAAAGTCCAGGTTTCCTCAATAAGTTTTCCTTCACCTTTTAATCAGTAATTGGTGTCCAAGATATACTTAGAAAGTACATATAACTTAGAATAGTTACTTTGGTACTTGCGTGACCTGGTATCGAACCCGAATTATACACCAAAAACATACATTGATTAGAAATACATTCAACGCAACAAAACATACAATGGGCGGCCATATTGCTAATGTAGTCTCTTCTAGGTAACTAAAGAATGAATAGAAATTCTCCTGAACCATAAATAGAACTGTCGTTGGTGCAAATATTATAAATACTCGACACTAAAATAGATACACACATACATACATATCCAAAATTATACATAGGTACATGAATAAATACATAGATACTGAAAGCAATAGCAAAAATTAGTTTGTTGTACTAGATCATAACGACAAGTAGTGTTCCTTCACAAGTCTCTTGAATTCCTGCAACGACTGCGCAAGTTTTATTTAAATTGGCAATGCATTCCACAAACGAGGGGCCTGAACAGTAAAAGATTTATCAAGGAACGTTTTGGAATGAATAGGGAGTTTGAATTTCAAAAAAAAACTAAAGTCATTAAATTTTCTACGCCAAACGTCAGGCAGCTAAGTACCAATGTTCAACTGAATGGAGTAGAGTTGATCCCTGTCGAGTCGACAGTTTTTCTTGGATTAACTATTGACGCCAAGTTACAATGGGGTCCTCACATTGAGATGCTGTCGGGTAGACTCAGTTCTGCCGCCTTTGCTGTTAAGAAAATTAGACAGATAACTGATGTGGATACAGCCAGAATTGTTTATTTTAGTTATTTTCATAGTCTTATGACTTATGGGATTCTTCTCTGGGGAACTTGTGCGGACATCAATACCATCTTTGTTTTACAGAAGAGGGCTGTTCGAGCCATTTACAACCTTGGTCCTAGAGATTCTCTTAGAGAAAAGTTCAAAGAGGTGAACATTCTGACTGTAGCTTCACAATATATATTTGAAAATCTTATGTATGTTCATAAAAATATCTCGAATTTTAAGAAAATAAGCGATATTCATAATATTAATACCAGGAACAAACACAATCTTGCTGTACATCACACTCGTCTCCACAGAGTAGGCAACTCGTTCATGGGTCAATGTATACACTTTTACAACAAGCTTCCCATGGACATTCGAAACTAACCCATTAAACGATTTAAGAACCATATAAAGGCCAAACTTTGCAAAAAGGGGTATTATAAAATCACAGATTATTTAGAAGACAAAAAAGCTTGGGACTGAGCTGCTCGCTCTGTTAAGCATTGTTATTAAGCAATATGCGTAATTATAAGGTAAATTATTGTAAACATTTTCATTTTTAATGTCTGGACTTGAAAAAAGACGATGATCCCTGAGTTTGTTTCGGCTATTTCTTCTCAGAGGTAGTCAGTTAGGAAATGCCGGCTTCATCTAGTTAAAAAAATAAAATAAAAATAAACATGACGTGTAAAAGTGATCAGTGATCCTACTTGCTTAATAAACGATTTCATTTCATTTCATTTGAGCATTCCGACGAAGGCGAATGGGTAACCACTTGAGCTTTACACTAAATTCGGATACAGGGTCATATTTTGCGCAGACCAAATATGAACCTTATACAAAAATTTTGAAGTCGCTCAAGCTTATCTAGTTGGTCTTGGGTAAGATCAAGATAGCTGACATTAGCATAGTTAAGGATGGGTAGAAGAAGTGATTGTGCAAGTGCAATCTTGGTGGCAGTCGGTAGGAAATGACGTTATCTCTTCAGAGAGGCAGCGGATGCAAATAGCTTGCGGCTAACTTCCTGTAGTTGGGCAGTCCAAGAGAAGGTTTTGTCAATAAATATTCCCATGTTCTTAACTTTGTCCCTAAAGGGAACCATTGAGATTTCAAAAGAAACTTGAGGTAGGGTCGTGCAGTCGATTCTAGAGACCGTCTTAGAACTGCCCATGATTACAACTTGCGTCTTTATGGGGTTGATCAAAAGCCCAAATCTTTTGCTCCAGTCCATATGCAGGTCCGATCACGATTGATCGCTTGTAATAGTCTGAGACAGATTACCAAGAGGCGCTCGTGAGTGAAATTGTAAATCATCTGCATAAAGATAGTAGAAAGAAATTAGTTAGTCAGAGATTGAGTTAGTAAAAACTGCGAAAAATAAAGAAGATAGCACGCCACCCTGTGGTACACCAGCAGACCACCATTAGCCAGCATTACACCAGGAAGATAAGGTCTCCCTGATGCATATACGTTGCCGGCGACCAAACATGTAACTGGACTAATTTAATATTTTCTCTTCTGGCCTTTTCTTAATGAAAATGAAATAATAAGATGCATTGAACTTACTTTTAGTTTAGTTTATACAATATGTAAAGAAAACCCTGTCCGATCCGTGAAGGTATTAATAGGTCTCGATAACTGATTCTACTAATGCCTGCAAAGTTCGGCTAAACTTTAAAAAAAGACCCCCTACGAAAATAAATATTATTTCGCAAAAGGTAGTAAATTAATACATGGGCGGCAGGCAATGCCTGCGCGGGCGAAGGGGGCAGGGCACGCGGCATGTGGTCGCATTGCTCTTAATAATACCGTCGAAAATGGTGTTATCACTTTTAAAAAAATACCAAATTCGCGGGAAAAAAAGATTAAGTATTTCAAAATTCATTAGTATGATGATCATGTAAACTTTCATATTTTATTTGGGCATGTGCTTACCTAACCTTTTTTATCCTTTTAGGTCGGACGGGGTTTTCTTTACATATTGTATAATACGTTAACCAAACGTACCGAGTTCTTCAAATCAATTCTGATCTATTCTCCCCAAAACATAAAAAATGGGATGGCATAACTCATTCGTCTTTTTTCCTTGTTACAGTTACTCTGGCTATCAGTACACAGCGGAGATGGATACAGCTGCCCCTACGGGCACAACTGTGTACTGGAACCGGCGCCACCTGGGCGAACACCTCCGTGTGCGCAGCCCGGACTCACATACTGTGTGCATACTGACCCGTATCCTGAGTAAGTCATCAACTCTTTGTCTGACCTAGTTGTTCCGGGCCTAGAGCCCTATTCTTTTATTTTTTTTTAATAATTATAAATTAGCGCTTGACTGCAATCCCGCCTGATGGTAAGCAGTGATGCAATCGTTGATGGTAAAGCGCGCTAGTTTATTAAGCCCATTCACTTAAAAAACCTTAGTGAATAGGAAGGAAGACGGCAGTTGAGCGAGGTGGTGCAATGTTAGATCCAATAACACCACCAACGATGCTGCGCCAGAGGGAGATTGATGTGGAGACCCTCCACGACCAAACTGCCGGCACAACAACATTTGACGCATCGTACCCGGCACACATCGCAACACAACTACTCAGACCCGTCCTTCGTACGGCTTCACCAGACATCATGCCGGAACACGACGAATCGCTTGGCGGCAAGACTTTGTCTAGTGGGTGGTAACTTCTGCTGGCAGCCGATGTTCTGCTATTTTTATATTTTTTTTCATTCCAACACGATTTAATTGTCATTGTACGGACGACAGCAGGTCAAGCTACCCCAAACTGTCAAATATGCCAATCAATCTTGAGCCTTAATGTTTTCGAGATAAAGTTGAAAATCTAATAAATAAATTGGACAGATTGTAGTAGCTTGATGTGTTGTCGTCTGTGCTTAAAAGTTCGTGAAATGAAATGAAATCGTTTATTATGGAAATAGGATCACTGATCATTTTTACACGACATATTTTTTTAAACTAGCTGGAGCCGGCATTTCCTAACTAACTACCTGTGAGAAGAAACGCCGACACAAACTCAGGGATCAAAGTCTTTTTTCATCGACTCGTAATCTGCTAAATTATTAGATAATGATTGATCAATTATCTCAGTCGTCTCGTAAAGAAATGGCGATAGAATGACATTGCCGTATTGCCATTATTATAAAATCCGTTAATACTAAGATATAATTTTCAAAAAATTATTACTCAATTTGAACATTTATTATTATGGAGCGAAGTGATGGGGATTGGGCACTAGAAAGTCATAATGACGGCATTTTGTTGGTAGATTACGGAACTTGTCAAAAGCGATCCTTATAAGATCGCTGTTGGACCATTCTGATACTATTATAATAGCAGACTAGGGCTCCTGGTTGTTTGTGTATGTGAGTTTATATGTTTGTGTATGTGAGTTTATATGTTTGTGTATGTGAGTTTATATGTTTGTGTATGTGAGTTTATATGTTTGTGTATGTGATGTGAGTTTATATGTTTGTGTATGTGAGTTTATTTGTTTGTGTATGTGAGTTTATATGTTTGTGTATGTGAGTTTATATGTTTGTGTATGTGAGTTTATATGTTTGTGTATGTGAGTTTATATGTTTGTGTATGTGAGTTTATATGTTTGTGTATGTGAGTTTATATGTTTGTGTATGTGAGTTTATATGTTTGTGTATGTGAGTTTATAGTTTGTGTATGTGAGTTTGTGAGTATGTTATGTGAGTTTATGTGAGTTTATATGTTTGTGTATGTGAGTTTATATGTTTGTGTATGTGAGTTTATATGTTTGTGTATGTGAGTTTATATGTTTGTGTATGTGAGTTTATATGTTTGTGTATGTGAGTTTATATGTTTGTGTATGTGAGTTTATATGTTTGTGTATGTGAGTTTATATGTTTGTGTATGTGAGTTTATATGTTTGCAAACGCACCCAAGATACAGGATAATTTCCGAGTGAGGAACAAAGTATTAAAAAAAAATTGGAACAGTTTATATTGGATTCAACTTAACACTTTAATGAGAGATTAAAGCTCTATCCAAAGAAATCGTTGGTCGTGTTGTTGAGTTTAACATTGCATCACCTCGCTCAACTGCCGTCTTCCTTCCTATTCACTAAGTTTTTTGAGTCAATAGGCTATTAATAAATTAACGCGCTTTACCATCAACGATTGCATCACTGCTTACCATCAGGCGGGATTGCAGTCTAGCACTAGTTCATAATTATAAAAAAGAACTTGCATTTATGAACCAGTCATATCCTAACTTATAAACAACTTTTAAATGAATTACTTGTATTTTCCAGGAAGATAATTCGCCAGCTCATCGAAGCAGGACAGTACGACATTAGTACTCTTCTATCAGACGAGACTCGGGACGAGTTCTCGCTGAAAAAAAACGACTACCCTTACGACTATGGCCCCAACTCGCTGCCCCACGTGGACCAAATCTCGCTGGTCAATGACCCTCACTACCAAAAGAACTATAATACTAAATTTCACACGAGGTATAATCACGGTGAGTCAATATTTATTTATTAAAACTTTATGCACAAAGAAAAACATTGCACAATGGCGGATTTAATGCCTTAGGCATTTTCTACCAGTCTACCTTAAGGTGATGCAGAGACAAAACATGGTAGGTGCATAGATTTATAAGAGAAGTTGCAAGAGAAACACAACAAAAAATATTATAATAATACATACATACAAAATATAAAGAGTAGAGAGGGATAAAAAAATATAGATAGAGAGATCCTATACCTGGGATTTGTTCTTTCGATTTATCATCATAGTTACCTCTATAACTGAGACAGCCAGTAAATTTTATATGCATAAACCTCTGTAACTGAGTTATCATTGTTTGTTTACTCATTCATTTGTATGATTACTTTTAAGTATATGCATAAACCTCTGTAAATTAGACAGATATTTATTTATACCTGTATATCTGAGACACTGGGTAAGTGGAATATCTCTATAAGTGAAACGACATTGCAGGTCCCTTAATGTCTCACTTAACCAGGTTTCACTGTATATAATGTTACGAATGGACCTTATGTCGATGGCATAAGGTTCAATATCGCGTGACATGCAGTGTGTCACTTTTGAGCCCTATTTCGCCAGATCTAGACATTTCCTAGGTACAATAATAAAACGCATTACTAGACTTAGGACGACCTATCGAATGGTACAGGTCTCAACAGTTTTGTCAACAAAGTGTCGACATCGAAATTTCTAGAAACCCGTTTCCGGGAATTACCGTAGGTACTTCCGAGTGACCTCGAAGTTATGTGCTATTATTATTACGTCTAGAGGAATCTGGAATGTTCGATCAGCTGGACTATATATACCGCCGCGACGCCGGCCCAGAGTCAGTCTACACTCGACTAGCGATACGAAAACAGCGACAGTTAAGAAGCGATCTTAAAGAAGACCTACTGCGACAACTGTAACGAGAACTCTGAGTACTACGTAAAGTAACATCTGATAGTGTTATTGTGTGTTTACGACACGGACTTCGTGGACGTAAGAGAAGACTTCGGTGCAACGTCAGCGACATTCTACTTGTCATTGCCTACAATCGACTGTACCTTCGTTGCCAATAAACTTCGTAACCCTTAACCGGCGTTTAAGTACCCCTAGCCCGTAACAATTGGTGTCAGAAGTGGGATGCCGGTCACGCCAAGGGAAGACGAAAGAGTTCGCACGCGACGACAAGCAGCGATGGATTTGGCGCGTCAAGAGGAAGAATCGGTTGGCATCCCCGCACCCGGAGTAGATGCGGCCGTCGTAACACCGACGAATGTGAGTGCGCCTACTACCACCACTATTCTCGGAAGCAGTGGATGCGATTTATCGGCGTTGCTGGCTCACTTGACGGTGCAAATAAAAAGTATGGCAGAGTCCCAGGCAGCAACCCAGGCACAGATTAAAAGTGTGGCAGAATCCCAGGCAAAATCCCAGGCCGAAATCCAGGCACAAATCAAAAGTGTAGCAGAATCCCAAGCAAAATCCCAGGCAGAAACCCAGGCAAAAATAGATAAATCCCAGGCAGAAACCCAGGCACAAATCATTAAAAGTGTAGCAGAATCCCAGGCAAAATCCCAGAAATTAGTGTTGGAACTTAATGAAAAGTGGAAAGAAACCAAAGAAGAGGTCAACGAGCTTAAAATAAAAACAGCACAACAAGATACGCGTATAGACAAACAGGATGCTCGTATAGACAAACATGATGCGCGTTTCGAGGCACTAGACAGCACCATCATGGAGTGTGAGAAAGAAATAAAATTCCTCCATGATAAGGTACAGAAAGGAGGCATCAAAGGGGTGATACCTAGTGCTTTGCCGACGTTCCAAGTGCCTCATTTTGACGGAACAACGTCATGGGTGGCCTTCCGCCTTCAATTCGAAAAGGTCGCAAAAGGCAACAACTGGGACGACGATCAAGCGGTAACCGCTCTTACGCTTGCTCTGCGTGGTGATGCGGTACAAATTCTCGAAAATATTTCCGGCGATTGCAATACCCTAGCCTGTCTGCTAGAAGCGTTGGAGTCTAGATACGGGGAGAAACACCTCGAACATGTCTACAGGGCTCAACTCCGCGACCGCACACAGAAAAGCAGTGAGGGTTTGCAACAATGGGCAACGGAAATAGAACGTGTTGTTCGGAGGGCGTATGCATCAACACCGGGATTAATTGATGCTACTACGGTGCAAGCTTTTACCGATGGAATCCGAGATGCAGAAGTCAGGGCTGCAGTTCGTCTGGGTCACCATCAGACTCTGAAGGCAGCCTTGACACACGCTCTGGAGGTGGAAGCAGTACGCCAAGACGGCCGACAACAGCACCGCATTCGCGAGGTAACCCCAATAATTAAAACTCGGCAAGGACCAACCTGCTATGAGTGCGGCGAAATAGGGCTCAAAAGTGACACACTGCATGTCACGCGATATTGAACCTTATGCCATCGACATAAGGTCCATTCGTAACAATAACACACGTATTATCAGAGGGGAATGTGAACTTAAATTATACTACGTCTTTGTATCATCACTTGCTTAGGTGAAAGTTAAGTCGATGTAATTTTTTTTTTGGACAGTAAATTTTTCCTTTCGGCTTTCTCTTCTAACATTTTCAAGGGCACATGCAGCACCGATCTAATTTGATCAGGTTCAAAAAAAATGTGATCATCAAAGAATAGGAATAGGTTAAAAAAATACATTTATAGCATATACGCTTATATCATAAATCATCATCATCACAGTGTTAATCCCAGTCGCATCCGAAGCTTTTTCAGCTTTGGAGTCTGGGGTACGCTTTACCAGTCTAACTGCTGATTTTGGCTAAACTTCGATATTTTCCGTGAAACGACTGCCGTCTGAGTCTAACTGCTGATTTTGGCTAAACTTCGATATTTTCCGTGAAACGACTGCCGTCTGACCTTCACAACCCATGGCCATATCAAAGCATTACAGTTAGACCAATTGTTGGACTTTTTCACAGTTTAATATAAAACAGTATTCTCGAAACCAATTAATTACACATAATTCACACCAGGCCCTATCAGAATACCAGCGCTGCAACATTTACTTTTTAAATGTCGAATGCTGAGAAAGGAGCCTTTTGGCCTCGTAAAGGATTTCCTGATTTTTGTTTGTATATTAAGTATTTGATTTAATTTTTAATTGTGTTTAATTTATTACAGTTTTATGATCTTCAAGTACTGATCCCGATAAATACGTTTTCTTTATTTTTCTTCTTTCTAATTAATTTATCATCTTTCCGCAGACATATTCGCCCATAAAACGCCGCTTCAGCCGCCAACAGCGGGTGACTCACAACCATACAACATCAACGCTTACCAAGCAACCAACTTCTCAAAATTCGGCTTCCATGGGTACTCCCCCAACGGATACGGAGGTTGGAACCCGACCAGAAACTTCGGAGATTATGATAAAAAGGTTCTAAGACCGAGCCCGTTTAATCAGAATTTCTTTGATAATTCGAATTTTTATCCGAATTTTGATAGCGACGAGTGGTTTCGACCTTCTTCGAGAGGAGTGTCGCAGTATAATCCTAATGAGTGGTGGAAGTGAGTATCTGGAATTTTATGTCTTTGTTTTTACTTAAAAATTGACAGATACTGGCCCCATGGGCGTAGCCAGCCTTGAGCTCAGGGTGAGGCAGCAGTCAACCTATCCCCCCCCTAGCTCGTATTTTTTCTTTTGGTTTTATTTAATAAGGCACCTTATAGAGCAGAGCCAGGGTGGGGCAAACGCCCCAGCTTGCCCCAGTGTGGCTACGCCCATGACTGGCCCCGATTCCCATGTTCACGAACTAAATTAAATTTAAGTTTAGAACTAAACTAAATTAAGATTAAGTTCAAATTAGTCCGCTTGTGACGTAAATTGGCGTATTTTTGGTCGCCATGTTTATAATCGCGTCAAAACTGTTTAAGGAGTATCTTAAATTGACAGTTTTAAGCTAAAATATTATCATCTATCCTTTTCTTAATAAAATAGAAAGAAAAAGATGCACTTAACTTAAAATTAGTTTAGTTTGTGAACACTAGTTTAGTCCTGTCAAATTAGTCAGCGACTGACGTAAATTGACGCCTTTTTAGTAGCGTGTGTGAGTTAAAAACCGCTAGATTTTCACTTGTTGTTCTTTGATTAGCCGTATTTCTTGGTTTTCAAATGACTTTTGACCTTGTCAGTAAACCCAATGGAATGCATTCACACCTTTCTATGATTAGTATGAATGTCGCATTAAATATGATCAATGATGTCTTTACAAAGTTCCTTATTTAAAGGGAAAAGTCATCGTGGGTAAACAAAAGAGTATCGCCGGAATAACTATTAATAGCTGTACATACATTATAGACTTACGTACGTCTTTCCAACTTTTTATACAAAAATCGATGTGTTTAGGAGAAACTTCTTGATCCGTTAAGATGTCAATTAATTATAGTTGTCAGCAGTTAGTCAGCATCGAAGCTTTGGTCTGCGCCGGCGCCGCTGTTAGAGGGGTTTCAAATTTAATGAATAGTAATTTTATACCTACACACATATTTACGGTATGTTATCTGGTGAAGCCATACGGAGGACGGGTCTGAGCAGTTGAGTTGCGATATGTGTCGGGTATAATGCGCCAAAATTTGTTGTGTCGGGAGTTTGGTCGTGGAGGGTCTCCAGATCAATCTCCCTCTGGCGCAGCTTCGCCAATCGTGTTGTTGGGTTTAACATTGGATCACGTCTCTCAACTGCCGTCTTCCTTCATATTCACTCAGTTTTTTGAGTGGATAGGCTCTTAATAAACTAGAGCGCTTCATATCAATGATGAATTCACTGCTTACCATCAGGCGGGATTGCGGTCAAGCACTAGCTTATAATTATTTTAAAAAAATATTTACAATTAGTCTGGCTGTGACCACTTACTCGTCCGATTGGAACCTCACCTCGTAATGCTTCTGGTGTCTTCCAAAAGGCCAATAATCTGACAACCAGCCTGAAGTATCAAGTTTCTAAGAAACTGGGTTGTGGTAGCCAGATAGGCAGTCCCTGAATACTGGTATTCTGCTCCATTCCGACATAGTACTTCGAGTCGCTAGAATTAAGTGCCAGTGGGCGGGGCACATTGCTCTTAGAACCGATGGCCGATGGAACAGTAAGGTGCTGGAGTGGCGGCCACGTACCGGAAGACGCAGCATTGGGAGGACCCCAACAAGGTGGACCGATAACCTGGTGAAGGTCGCGGGAAGCCGATGGATGTGGGCAGCACAAGACCTGTCATCGTGGAAAGCCTTGGGGGAGGCCTTTGTCCCGCAGTGGGCGTCTATAGACCTAAAAAGAAGAAGATTCTGCTGCATCCGGTTTGATTCAAATTCCACTCCAATATTTTTGGGAAATGACTAGGCTACTGATAATCCCCTAAAAACATAAAAATTTTCCTTCACATTGCAGATATGTATCACCATCCCGGTCATCCCGGTCCGATGTGACGATAGAGCGCTCGGTCACATTCCCGACACGCACGTCAACCGCACGGCGACGCAAGAGAAACGCAGCGCTCGTGCAGGCTGCTGAGAAACGGAAGCTGACGGGCGCTGAGGCGCTGAGGATAGCACTAGGGCTTTCCAAGTTAGTACCTTAGTACTGAAAATATTTCATTACAGTAAAAGTGCAGTCGTGGTGGCCTTGTGGTAAAAACACCAGCCTCTCAAGTATGAGTGTGCGGGTTCGATTCCAGGTCAGGCAAGTACTTATGTAACTTTTCTAAGTTATATGTACTTTCTAAGTATATTTTGGACAACAATGACAGATTAAAAGGTGAAGGAAAACATCTTGAGAAAACCTGGACTTTAAGGTGCGTATTCCAGAAAGAAACTCAAGCATTGATCTCTGCTTAGGCATTACTTAAAACTAGTTTCAATCAATCAAAAGGCTTCAAACGAGACTTAAGTAGAGCTTGAGTTTTGAGTGACGTTCTGTAATACGCACCTAAGTCTGAAATCACCAACCCGCATTGAGCAAGCGTGGTGATTACGCTCAATCCTTTTCTGTATGAGACGAGACCTGTACCCAGCAGTGGGACGATAAAAAGGTTGATGATGTAAAAGTGCGCATTGCTGTAAACCTCACTCCGTTTCACATTGGACAAATATCAACGTTACTTCAATTACAATTAAGTTGATTTTGGAGTGACTCTCGCTATTAAAGTTATAAAAATGTTTGAAGTTGTAAACTGATTTTCACTCTATGGTGGTGGTAGAAGACCTGCAGCACAGTGCTGATTTTCACAGAAGGAAGCCCACTCTGTGATGATAGTTGTTGATAGATATGAATTGGAAAACAAAAGTATTCTTTGTTAAAAGTTATTTATTTAAGGAGGGTTTTAATCTATTCAGTTTATGCCACCCTTATCGTTACAATTCAACCTTACTGACTACTGTACCACTAAAAGTTACTCAATACTCAATACTTTATTGCATTCCATAATGTTACATAATTAGTTCGTATATTAAAGTATAGAATCAATTATGGACCCTGTCGGGCACAGCAAAGCGTTTTGTTTAATTTTTGTTATAGGAGAGAGGATGAAGGCGCTCTTGTTGAGGAAAAAAAAAGTAATAATTAAAATAGTATCATTAACGAACAGTATTTTATAATTTTATGGTATTTATATTTTATAGAAGTATATACATAGTGCTTAGGTTCAAATTTATTTTTATATTGCAGTATTAAATATAATAAACTACCTAAATATTTATAATTTTATTGTGTAGGTGTAGGTATTGTGGAATGTTATGTAGTGCACTCATCGGCTGATTCAATTTTAAATTAACAGTATTTTGATGTTTTCATACTCTTTTTATTGTTACATTCTTACATTGGCTCTGTGATGGATACCAATACCTATCCACGAGCCTGTATGAGCCATGAGCCAGCATCCTGGCTGATTCCGAAGTAGGAGTAGCAAGGACACTGTTACAGAGAACAAAAGTTGTTGTGTATTTCAAAAATCTTTAGCAAAGGGGTAAGAGGATAGATTCGTCCCTGTAGGGTGCTGGCAGTTTACTGGCAGGCCAATAAAACAAATAAGTGACCTCTCACAGTCACAGTTTTAAAAAATGGATGGCTTTACCAAGCTTTGAGAAATATTAAAAGGTTTAAAATAAACGGCAATGGCACTGAAGAAAAAGACAGAATACAATGTATTATTATAGTCCCATTATAATAAGATATTCCCTATACAGTTTAGAGGTGATAAAAAAACATGGCGACCAAACAGACGTCAATTTACTTATAGCGCTGTCTGATTTGACAGGACGTAACTAATATTTATCTCCTGGGGGTTACTAAGCCGTAACTATCATGGTTTCAGTGTTCGACAAAGATGGAACTATACAAGATAAATAGCGCTATCTCTTTTTCACAACGGTTTAATAATCGTTTTAACACCTCATAGTAGGTTCTTATCTTAATGAAATATAAAGAATATCATGATGCACTGAACTTTAGTTTCTGAATATGAGAATCGGGGCTAATTTTTTGTGGTGTGGCTTTGATACCTACTGACAATGAGACATGTTGACCTATAGTGGCGCCCTCTTAAAGATTCAAAGCAAAGTTACACGAAGAAAGTATGCTTCTACACCGGAGCTAAAGAAAGTAACGTTAAGTACTTTCTTTACCTCCGGTTGGACGAACTTACTAAGCTGAATGCTGTAGATTTGAGTAATAGATTAGATGCATCTTCTATTACATAATATTTTTATAACCCACAGTGAAGAAACATCCGCAGAGCGTCATCGTCGGCAGGCAGCAGCGCCTAATACACAAAGTCTGTGCTCAGTCCGAACCGAATTCATAACTCCCCGTGCGGCCCTGAACAATAAAGGCAACTGGAAATATGTCGTCAATATGCCCGATAACATGTCGCAACTTGTGCGAGCTGAGATTTGCACGTATGTTTAATTTCATAATAATATTTTCCGATGTTTAGCAGCTTTCTTTTACTAACGCCATCTGTCTTCGGAAATTAGAAACACCTCATGCATGACATTTGAAATCAGCGCCATCTAATATCGAGTAGCAATAACGAATATAAAAGTTTTAGAAATTTATATATTTATTTTAATTGAAGTAAAGCATACATTAAATTACATTACAGGTCTACAACGTGCAGTGGATTATGTACAGTACCACCTGGATATACTTCTCGCTGCGAACAAAAATACATTCAGAAACGTTTGGTGGCCCTTCAATCTAGCGGACAAAACCTGTACACGGATTTATTTTGGATACCAAGTTGTTGCCAATGCACATTTACAGCCAATTGAATTTATTTGAAAGGACAACTTGTGATTTATTAATAGAACTGAAACTTTCTCACTTTGTTGGAAGTTTTACTATTTGATACTAGATGGCACTACTATCACCATTGTATTAAGTTTTGCGAATTTGTAAGATATCACTGCCTTTGAACATTTATATTTTTTTAATCATGACATACAGATATTTATTAATAAATACGAAAAGCATTTCATAACATATCGCTTTTATCCTGAAGGCAGAGTATTATAATTATAATTAAATAACATTTAACGAAGTATTAATTATTATTAAAGTTTAAAATGGATGGTTTGTAAATAATAGATAATTGATGTTTGTAATTGTAACTATCAATCCACATTTTGTAGATAACAATATGCCCATATTATTACTAAGTAAATAAATTTATGTTTTTTTCTTTTAGAATATTGCTTTTATTTATATTCTAAAAGACATTATGTATATTTTCCTGTATACCTAATTATTTTATTTACATGATTTTTATTTCTGATTTTGTTTCAAACTTAACTCAAAAATGTAATTAGATTTAAGGTTATGATCTCTCAGACCACTTCTGAGCAAATAATAGAACCTAATAGTAAACTAGAATGTATGGTCCGTCTCTAAAGTATCTTATAAAAAAATGTAAACAAACCCTCTTCAACAAAGTAAAGCGCTAGCGTCTATTGCTGGCTTTTTGATTCTCACCTTCTTCTTCACCATTCCATCTTGTGGGAAACCTTATAGCGCTACTCTTTTGGTCCGCGATCGCCCTCCAGTTCCATTCGACCCCATCGGCTATCTGTTCTTCGAGCAATGTGGCCGAAGAATGGCCAAACCTATATTGCAATTGGCAGGGTACAAACAAACCATGTCCAAGTTAACTTGTCACGTACCTAATCATCTACTAAAGGAGGTTATGTGTTCAACTGTATTAAGAAGGTTTCAACTTTTCACAAAAAAGTAAATTAAAAAAAAAACACAAATTATTGTTTCAATACCTACCGTTTGATTTAATTGTAATTTAAAATAATCGACTAAAATAGAGGCAGTCAGATTAGCTTTAATTGTCCGATGAAAATCGACTTTTACGGAGACTTAAGATTTGAAATTGGAATCAAGGATTTAGATAGCCATATCTATTTAAAGAAAAATGACGTTGAATAACGTCATTGTTTCATAATACCTACTGCCTCGTAGATCTAGTTTCTACAAGCGCCGTTGTTAAGCATGAGGTCCGGCGATTGAAACCAGAGTCGGGTAAACTGTTACTAGGCTGTTTTTCCATCAGGAATTTTATTAGTAGCAGCCCAGAATATGGATTTGTATCCGTTTCAGTGCAATAAGCTCATGCTTGTTACATAGAAATTAAACAAATTGGGCGAGCATTCTATATACCAAATTGCGACTCTACTCAATCCTATGACGATGTTTTAAAAACTATTACAAGACTTTTAAAGACTTAAAACTTACTGCAATTATTTTCGAGCCTTTTATTATTAAATTTTTGTCACCGATCGACGTGATCGGCTGGATGTTTACATTTTCTTCAGATACTTTATGAAGGTACCTACTATAAAATATTTGCTATTGATAAAAACTCATGTCTGTTCATGAGAAATCATGATATAAGACTTAGGAGAAGTGTACCATACTACAAATGTCCTGTTTCTGTACCTACATGCTATGTTCCACGGGATACAGACTCGTATTACATTGCGTTATGCAAATAAAAACATTATTTTGAATCCTAGTATGTATGAAATGGATGCCTAGATTAAATTATTCCTCTCTTTTGTACATTCCACTTTTATTCTAGTTTGTAATAAATATGAATATTATAACAACATTGCCGTGTTTTCTTACAAGATTTCCTTGTAGTTTATAGACAACTAGCTTTCCGCCCACGGCTTTACCCGCGTGGAATTCAGTAGTTTTGTTTTCCCTCGGTAACATCAAATATTTCCGGGATAAAAAGTACCCTATTATTTAATCCGGACTTCTCACTACACATCTGAAAAATTTTAAAGCAATCGGTTCAGTAGTTACAGCGTGAAAGCGGAACAAACAAACAAACAAACAAGTTCAGTTTTCGATTTATTATATTAGTAAGGATTACTCAGCCGATGTGTGTGGAAACGCAGGGACCTCCCTAAGAGGAGATGTTGTTAGTACGGTCTACAAAGCCTGGAGTACAGACGAAGAGTAGCGAGCCTGTCGGTGTTATATAGGATGCATTTTGGAGAGTGTGCAAGGTAATTGCATGACTTCATTCCCCCATCTATATGACTAAATCCTTCATCTTGCAAGCAGAGTTTACCGCGCAACTATCATACATACAACTTCCCAACATCAACCGTTGGCAAGTGCCAGCCAGACACAACACCCGTCTGGCTGGAGGATCCTCTCTTTCCTATGGAGGTAGAGTGAACTTTACACCCAATTCCTCACACCTCCAAACCAAATAATGCTAGAGGTCTACACTATTGATAACTCACTGTAAACTCACTTTACTTAACTTTTCACAATAATATTTTTGTAGAATCGATCAACTGACCTAACAGAAGAATATCTACAATTATTTTTTTATAGTTATATTAAATTAGTGAAAATGGGGGAATTAAGACATGCAATTCCCGCACACACTCTCCAAAATGCATCCTTTCTACAAAAGACCATTTTAGGCACTACTCTACATAGTCTTCTCCTAATCTGACAAAGACTATGTCTGGGCTGAGAGAGACTGTGCCCTCTGAGTTTGTTCGGTCTTTCTTCCTGGAGTAGTAAGATAGGAAACGTCGGCTTTTACGAATATAATTGAAGTGCAAAAGTAAGAAATGAAGTCAGTAAAAGTATTAAATAAGTAGATAAACAGACATCCACCTCGAAGATTTTTTTTTTTTTCTTAAAAGACGTGACGACCAGTAATTACTCCTTTTTCTGGGATGTGTAATTATCAAATGACCTCTTTCATTCTGAGCGGAGCGGAAGGGCGTGTCAGACTTTTACTGAATAAAAACCACCCGTGTTCCTTAACTTGTCTGTGCGACAGCCAGGGCCACAGTTTCTTAGGAATTCCGCTGTCGTCTCTCCTCCTCTTGTATCGTGGGTGAGTAAACATTTAAACGCATTACGCACCCACACATAAACGAACAGCCTAACCCGGAACACAACTACTAGTAGACCTGAACAAATATGAATATGATTTTCAGTCGAAAACATTCTCGGAATGAAGGTAAAGCTGATACTAATACGCTGGCTCACCTGAAATCTCCGTTTCCAGTAGTCCCCTATTAAAGGATAACAAAGCGGTCGGTCGTCCAACGGTTCGATTTCCATAGCTCGTGGCAAATGCAACAGGTTTGAGGGCCGCGAAACGTTTGCAAGAACTGGACCTACTGCTATATAGTTTTTACAAACAAGTATGTTAAATTCTAAAACGGAGAGATTGATTTGGTGTCTGGGGTCCGCTTTACCAGTCTAACTGGTGATTTTGGCTTAACTTCGATATTTTTCGTGAAGCGACTGCCGTCTGACCTCCACAACCCGAAGGCGATATCGAAGTATTGCAGCTAGACAAATTGTTAGACTTTTGAGGGCTCCAACAACCCGTAACGACTGCTATTAGATGTTCGTATGGCAGGACCAACGACTTAACGTGCTTCTCGAGGCACGACCAGACCAGTGCAAGTTCAGACATACAAATACAGATTCAGGCATACAAATATTTGCACTGCTCGGGGATCGACTGCGCGCCTCCTTGCGCAGCGGCCGAGTTCGCTACCGCTACGTCACGGAGGCTGTCAATGAGAGACTGTTTATTTAAATGAGTTAATTTTTTGAATTACAGAAAAATACTAGGCTATAAAACATCACAGTATAACGATTAAAAGACAACCCAATATTTAAAAAAAATAACAATATTATGTGTAAACAAAATAATAAGAAAAATGCGCCCGCAGGTGATGCTTCCGAAAGGGTACAGACGACAGCACATCACTACAATCTGTCAGATTTCCTTATTAGAATTTCAACTTTATTAATAAAGCATTAGGGCTCAAGGTTGATTGGGAATATTCGACAGTTTCGGGTAGCTTGACCTGCTGTCGTCATCACATCGGAGAAACAAGAAACTTCAAATAAAGAATGTCACGGGCAGAAGCTATTTCATGTTATGTTTATTCCGCGAGCGCCGGAGACTTTTGACAAGAAAATAAAGAAATTAAAAAAACGGCCAAGTGCAACTCGGTTTTATGCTCGAATGAATCCGTACTAAGTATTATCATCATTTATTGAGACCCCCTTAAGTAATTATTCTATTCTGTTTCTAGTATTTGTGGTTATAGCGGTAATATAATTATATCGATTTTGAAAACTTTCATGCGTCTACTTGTTGCCGTTATTAATTTCAAATTAAAAACGCAAAAAAATACGTCCATTGTATGGGAGCCCCCTTAAACATGTATTATTATTATGTAATTAATAATTTGCGTTTACCTCTAGTATGATTGATTAATATTCTTTATATTTTGCATGCAAGTACCTATGTATGTATATTTGTACGCTTCTTGACATAACAGAACTTGAATTTAAGAACTGTATTCACTACCTGTGTTAAACAAATAAAGTTAATTTTGATTTTTCTGTTTTATTTGTTGTTTTTAGGGTTCCGTACCTCAAAAGGAAAAAACGGAACCCTTATAGGATCACTTTTTTTTTATATATATATAAGTTATAAACTAGCGCGTGACGCACGTAAGCAGTGATGCGATCATTGATGGTAAAGCGCGCTAGTTTATTAAGAGCCTATTCACTCTAGCCTTGAAGACACTCAAATTGTAATGTGGCGGAAACACCGTCGCCGGCAAATTGTTCCAGTTCCTCGATGTACGCGGTATAAAAGAGGTAGCGAAACGCTTCGTCCGACTATTTAACGACAATTCAATTATACGAATATTTCAATTATCTAGCTATCACAGTTCGTGAGATACAGCCTGGTGAGAGTGACAGATAGCGGAGTCTTAGTAGGTAGCTAAGAGGGTTTCGTTTCACCCCTTAGTGCGGAACCCTAAAAAATCAGTGACATGCGTTTTTTTTCTTATTTCGTTGATTGTAATCAGTTTTTGTTGATATAACAGTTTTAAAAAAAAACTTAAGTGTAGCCGTGCAGAAAACCGTTATGTTTTTTTTTTTCTATAAAAAAGGACACATATAAGTGACCAAGCACGCACCTATGTTGGGGATTTAATTCTGTCTTGACCAATTTCACTTTTTCAATGTCGCATGCATTTTTAAAGTAAAATTGGGGGAACGGGCAGTGAATGGTAACAAATCGATAAGTAAACACGAACAGGCCAAGTGCAAAAACGCGAAGTTATATAAGTGTTTCTTCTGCATTTGAAGCGAGAACACTTAGTAGGTTATTTTGACTTTAATTAGTTTTTTCTGTGGTTTTTTTTTGTGTTGTTGTTTAATTCTGTGGTAATCAAAGACCCCATAGTTAGTAATCGTGAGATTGACCAAAATTCAATCTCACGATTACTAACTATGGGGTCTTTGATTACCACAGAATTATATGTACAAGTTGCATGCAAGGAATACTAAGGCGGACTCTGTCTCGGTTTTAATTTATCTAGCATCATCGATACTGTGCCCACTGTTGGGCATAAGCACGTTCCTGTGCCAGTCTTAGGTAGGTATTCAGTTTCGACTCAATACAAGCAATAACTTAGGATCCCATTATAAGTCCCATACAAAACATACGAGTGGATACATAAAATATAAAAATGAATAGAAAAAGGTAACCACACATTCTCATGTTTCGTCCATATAAAGATTAAGATACATTTCTCGCGATCCTGGCGGGCTGACATATTTTTCTTTATATTGAGTTAACGAGACATTCGAGGGGTGAAATCGCCACATCTGCAAGGGATGGAAAATCCAACCCTTGGACCTCACCCCCCGGGTTTACTGAGCCTACCTTAACAAATTTTCCCTTAAGCTTAACTCGATGTACTGTTTATCAAGAAAAGGAAATCCTTTGAACCGACTCTTAACTTGATTAAAGGAAACTTTGAAGAGGAACATCTTTTGTTCCGATTTTTGTAATGATTCACGCTATGCAAATGTAGACGGTTGATATTATATACCATCTTCGAAATCAAATATAAAATTAATTAAGTAATTAATTTTAAAATTAAATGAAGGAAAAAAGTAATTTTAATATCTTTTTTTAATATCTCTTTTTGCAATTACTCCTGTTATTTTAATAATAATTCGCAAGGTAAACATTTTTATAATATGTAATTTTAAATTAAAGTTTTACGTTCTGCAGTCCGTTCCAAAAATTTTAACTTAACTTATAATAATTGTAAACAAAAATGTAGTAATTCTTTTTATTAATAAGTTAGCCAAAAAATATTGCATAATGGTTTGATGCCTTATAAAAAATATAAGCTAAGTTTTTAGTTCTCACTTTAACTAATGATGATAGTAAGACAATCTCAGTTTGATAACCGTCTAACTCAAATGAACCCTAATGTTAAATGAACGCTAAAACTAAATAACACATGTAACAATTACTCAAAACCAAAAATTATTACAATCGCCACTATAAATCTAAAAGCACTTAGCAAGCGCTAAGACTGACGCGATGTCGCTTTCGAAAAAAAATATAAATTCAAGCAAAAAGTCGCTCGACACGCGTAAAAGTAAAAGAGGAAGCGAGGAAAAAATCAATGCCTGCGTTTTATGTTCTATGCGTGTGACAGATCCGTTGTCATGGTAACCGTGACGGGGGCTGAGTGTGGCGGGAAAAAACGTCTTATGTCAAACGCGAAAATAACAAAATGGCAGCTAATGTTTCCCGCGCAAAGTCGCGATCCGAACGCTGCGTTCACGTATAAGCTTTTATTGGTTTCGGTAGTGGAGTGTGCGTCGTGCGAAAGAGACGGAAGATGGGGTAAGGGATCCGGTAATCGATATTACGCACTTTTGTAGCAATGGAATTGGCGCGGAAACGATGCAAGAAACGTTTGCACGCGTTGCAACTACTTTTAAATTTTTGATGTCGTATCAACTTAACGCACTTTTTGTTTCTGTTATGTCGCACTATCGCGGTCATTCAATTGAGCATTTTATCTATGATTTAAATTAATTTATGCGTCTCAAATTCAACCAAACAAAAAACAACTAGCAACAAAATTAATTACACATTAACTTTTTGTTATTTTAATTGAAACCATAAGCCAGCCTTAGTTATAGGAAAAAAAAATATAGAATTCTCTCTACGTATGCCAGATGTTAGGATTACGATACGAGTTATAGAAAATAATGACGTTTTCATAGAAACTGAGTAACACAAGGGTGGGGGGTGAAATTCTGATGAGTCACTTCGGTACGGGCCGCATTGGTCGTCACTCGCCAATTCATACGATTCTCGGAAGCGAAATGTTTTCGATTCTCAGAAAAGTAACCATGAAAAATATCATTCACGTTTTAGTCATTGGGAAATTACATGTTTTCCGAAGACGTGTTCATTAAGGTACTTACTGGAATTAATAATAATAATAATTAATATTTACTTCGAATTTAAAAACCTTATTATTGACTAGTTCACATGAAAAATTGGCTTAATTATTGTTTGCTATTCGGTAGAACGTTATTAACTTGTTCCTTAAAAATAATCAGAAAACTTCAAAAGGATGTTGTGAGCTGAGTTGAGCTACGACAATTAAAACTATTAGAGGATGCTTGATTGTAATTATATATAACCAATAAATATGTATTAATATAATACAGTATACTAGCTTTCCGCCCGCGGCTTCGTCCGCGTGGAATTCGGTTATATCGCGCTTTTTAGATTTCCTTCGGGAATATCAAATTTTTCAATAAAAGGTAGCCTATGTCTCAGGGTCTAATTGACAGACAGGGTCAGATTGATTCTCTGTGCCAATTTCATCAAAATCGGTTGAGAGGTTTAAGCGGGAAAGCGTAATAGACAGACAGAGTTACTTTCGCATTTATAATATTAAAGTATGGTTAATAACTATATACTTCCATACTATACTTACCCATGGTAACCCAGACGCCGCAACTCCGCGGGGTAAAGTTACAGTCTAAAGTTCTAAACTTTACTTAACCTAGGGTTTATGTTATTTAAAAATGTTAGTTAAAAAGACCGTGTGATAAGAGTTACTATGGGTTTTTTATTTCATCACCACTGCTCTCAAAACGAAAACTCACAAGTCCTGAAATCAAAAACAAAATACGACGACATGGGACATCCCCGTGGTGAGAACGTTAGCCTTTAGGCGATTATGATTATGTAAACTCTGCTACTAACATAATTACAACGAGGTCCCATTAAAACTTGAAATACTCTACGCCATAGAGTCTACGGGATTGATTAAACCTTTATAACCGACATAGATTTTTCGATTTTACCTCTAATTTTTTGTTTTTTTTTTTTTTTTTGTTATTATATACCTATACGTTCTTTTTAAAACGTTGCCCTATACTAGTAATTTCTCCTGTATCGTGGGTGCGTTTACAAACATATAAACTGACATACTTAAACAGCCAGACCCGGAACAACTACTTGTACGCGACACGCAGCGCAGCAGTCAATAGCTTAACCACTGCGCTAACCATGCAAACTATATATCAAAAATTGTGTTGTCTATTTATTTGTCGATAGATATAGCAAGTAACAATAATTTATCATTTTGACTATCGGACAGGAGAGGCCGCCTATATCGGATAGCATTTTACTTAAATAAAGTACTAGCTGTTGCCCTCGATTTCGTCTGCGATCCAGAATGAAAAGTAGCTTACGCACTTATCCATGTCTTGCTCTACCCATGTGCCAAATTACATCAAAATCCGTTCAAATCTGAATCATATCGAAATAAATTACTAATTCATTGCTGCACATCGTTGGAAAAATGTATCTGCTCTACAGCATAAATAACGCAATGAATTTTTCTGAATTGTCAAAAGCTGTTGCTACTGATAGGGTGCTACACAATTACCTCGCTGGGTTTTAAGGAGTTTTGTCCCGGTAGAACGATCTAGGATCGTTTTGTTATGGTTTTATTTCCGACACAACGCGGACGAAGCTAGAAGAACAACCAAGTTTTTCACAAATATACCATCTTCTTTCTTTCACTTTCTTATTTTAAAATGCACACTAAAAACTATCCATGATTTATAAAACCAACAGCGACCGCTAAATTAAAGTGTGCTCTTCATATTTTCACTAAAATACAAGTTTGAAATATAATGAAGCTTTTCAAACTTAGGACATTTAAAACTGTCTTAAATTTTCACTCCCTCTCAAACTTTGCTATTTAAAGGCTTACTTCGGAAAATACACGGATGATAAAGTAACATATAGGAGGTTGTATTAATATTTTGTGGCCATTTATATGAGAGATTAGTTCATCCAGACGATGGTGTCATTGGCTGCTCTGGGTAGAAAGAGAGATGGAAAATATGGAGACCTTTGAATTACAGTCGGGCATTAATGGCTAATAGTAATTAATAATATAATATGACAGCCTCCGTGGCGTAGCGGCAGCAGACGCGGCCGCTGCGCAAGGTTCGATCCCCGCACAGTGCAAGTATTTGTACCTATACATGAATATGAATATTTGCACTGGTCTGGTCGTGCCTCGGAAAGCACGTTAAGCCGTTGGTCCCGGTTGCCATACGAACATCTAGTGGCAGTCGTTACGGGTTGTTGGAGCCCTCAAAAGTCCAACAATTGGTCTAACTGCAATGCTTCGATGTCGCCTTCGGGTTGTGGAGGTCAGACGGCAGTCGCTTCACGGAAAATGTCGAAGTTTAGCCATATCAGCATTTGGACTGGTAAAGCGGACCCCAGACTCCAAAGCTGAAAAGGCTTCGGATGCGACTGGGATTAACGCTGTGATGATGATGATGAGTAAATAATATAATATGTATAAACAACTAAAAAAAAATTTTTTTAATCCATTATTTTTGAATATTATGTGTTAAAAATATATTACATTTATTTAACCCTCACAACACAACATTTGAACATTTTGTTGTAATTATGTTTGATACAGGGAAAAAATGATTAATTTGGCTTGGCACGAGGTTGTCTTCATGTGGCGAGTGGACAGTTAATGGCTTAATAGCCAAGAGTCTCGACCAACACCTCAGCAGGCTCTCGTTAGGCAGCTGGATCAAGCGCTTGTTTCAGAAAGCGGTACTTCTGGACGCGGCTCGCATTGTCAAGAGGTTCCTCTCTGGAGACTTGACCGCCGCGCCGGTAGCTTAGATTGATACCGATACCGATAGGCTATTATTTTTATGTTTTTAAAGGATTTCGTCTTATTAGTTGGATAAAAAATGTATGTATAAATTAACGTATGTAAAAATTATAAATAATTAAATGTATTAAGTATAGGGTAACATGCAAAATCGCGAAGCGTTCCACATTTTTTAAAGGTCGCGAGAAGCCGATGGATGCGGGCAGCACAAGACCGGGCATCGTGGAAAGCCTTGGGGGAGGCCTTTGTCCAGCAGTGGACATCTATACACAACACATAATACTTTTGTAAGAATTAAAAAGTAGCTATGTTTATTAGGGAAAATATAAACTATTTGATGGAACATAATGGAACATAATAAAAACAGGTTATATGTTCATGAACATACTTCCGAGTGTACGAAAAACCTATACAATTCGAGGACAGTTAAAATTAGAAACTATACCTTGATGCGTAGCCGCAAGGCACACAATGGTCAATGGGCCTTATAAGAAAGCCCAAGGTCAAGCACTCAAAGGGCAATGGCGAGGGCTATGCCTGGGGTTTCACTACGTGATCAAATCAGAAATGTGGAGATCGGAAGAAAAACTGGAGTAAACGACACACCCCGAAGAATTGCAACACTTAAGTAGCCGTAGGCAGTGTACATTGGCCGTAGGACCGATGCTCGATGGAGCTGACGGGTTCTCAAGTGGCGACCACGCACTGGAAGACGCAGCATAGTAGGCCCCGAGAAGGTAGACGGACGACCTCGTGAAGGTCACGGGAAACCACTGGAGGCGCAGGACCGGTCGTCGTGGAGATCCTTGGAGGAGGCCTGTGTCCAGCAGTGGACGTCCTGGATGTAGCCGTGTATCTGGTAAACGTTTTTGATATTATTATTAATTTTTCTTCTTGTTCTCACACATCTACAGTTTAGTTTTTATCTACTTTCGCAGGTCAGCCGGAAAACATCTTAAGAAGTAAGCTGTAGCTTTGTACTCAGGTTATAATTATGTCATATCTCTATATATTTTAATGTATCGACATAAACAATAAAATAAATTAATAAATGTTACGATATCTCTACAAGCCGTTAACTGAATTTGCAATGGAAATGAATCGATACCAATATTTGGTTAGTTTCACATTCATGCCTAGCCAAAGATCCTCGCATTCCTCAGACATCTAAATATATAGCCACCTTTGTCCTTTCTTATTGTGCCTATCTAAAGAGTTTATACAAAAAAAGATTTGATTTAAGTGTCGTAGTTCGGAGAAGAATTCAGATTCGAGGTTGAGGCTTCAAATCCGGGCAACTTGACCTTTTCAATTCATATGTAACTGAGGACATATAACTGACAACTTATATTAGACATTGGTTAAAAAATAAAAAAAAAATATCTTAAAGAAACCTGAACTTACATCTACTGTGAAAGCTGTTTGTGAGTTAGTGGCCCTAATAGGGTTGCCAACTATACTGTTTTGAACAGTATTATACTGTTTTTCACTAAATTATACTTTTTACTGTTGAACAAAAATAAAGTATAAAAAATACTGTTTTCAGCATAGAAACACATTATGTGATATACTTAAACGAAATATTCAAAAACGATTTAAATTTAGTAAGTTGTGCGAGGAGTTCCAAAAAATATGTATCTATGTAAAAAATTAAATAAATAAAATACTGTTCATTTTTCTAAAATACTGTTTAATATTCTCCAGAGATCTGAATATACTTTATTCCTTGTAAAAAAAAAAATGGCAACCCTAGGCCCTAAATCCCTTGTTCACAGATTAAATTAAATTTAAATTCAGTGTATCTTTTTCTTCCTAGGACAGAAGATGAAATGTTATTTTAGACCTGTCAAATTAGTCCGCACCTGGCGTATTTTTGGTAGCCATGTTTATAATCGCGTCTAAACTGTCTATGGAGTATCTTAATTTGACAGGATTAAACTAAAATGTTATCTTCTATCCTTTTCTTGGAGGTTTGGCGGGAATGTCAAGATGAGTGTCACGCTCATTTTTCATTGGACTTTTAAAATTATTTATAGTGTCGTTTACTAAATAAAAAGGCGTGATTTATGTAGTAAAAGGTGCATTCAGTGAATAATTCATAAAGAACAGTGAAATATTGTAGCATAGTGGCCACATCATGGCTTTGTACCAAAACTTCCTCCTAGTGTCAGTTCACGCGAGAAACAAAAGGAGATAGGTTTAGTTAGGATAAGTTAGGTTAAGTTACAAAAGAAGACAAGATATAATTAAGACTTGGCTTAAAGGTCTTAGAAACCAGGCCATAAAATTCCAAAAAAAAAATCCTTTTCTTAATGAAATAGAAAGAAAAAGATGTATTTAACTTAAAATTAGTTTAGTTTGTGAACAAGTGAATCAGCGCCACTGTGTAAGTTAATAGTGTGTGTTAGTTTGTTACTTCGGCACGCTCAAATGGCTGGTCTTATTACGACTTTTTTATGCAGACAATCCATACTAATATCCATACTAATATTATAAATGCGAAAGTAACTCTGTCTGTCTATCTGTCTGTCTGTCTGTCTGTCTGTCTGTCTGTCTGTTTGTCTGTTACGCTTTCCCGCTTAAACCTCTCAACCGATTTTGATGAAATTTGGCACAGACAATCTTTGGACCCTGAGAAAGAACATAGGCTACATTTTATCCCGGAAAAATATGATGTTCCCGAGGGAAATCTAAAAAGCGAGATATAACCGAACTCCACGCTGGCGAAGCCGCGGGCGGAAAGCTAGTATCTTAATATATCGTAAGTATTTCAATAGTGTAATAATAGAGACAGAAGTAGTATTATTGTGTTGTAGACTTTTTTGGTTCCCCGGACCTGAACCTTCCAACTCCAAATTGAGAACTAAATTGAATTTTATGTTGTATTAATTGACCAAAATATTGGGGACAAAATATCCCTTTTTGAAGTGCATGTAAGATTAGGGGTCCAATTAGAATAAGTTCGCTAAGTGTTCCATCCCTTAGCACGAGACCACGGGGCACCTCAGCTCAGATTTAGACCGAGGGGAGTGTTCTGCCACAGTGCCACCAGCCACACGTAGCACATGCACTGGGGTTCAGCCCTCACGCACCTTACGTCCTGAACGCAAAACAATCGGAAACATCAACCTGTCGCGAAATGGGGACGAATGTCGCACCCTCTTAACCAAATTGCGTAATAATTTTATTAACCCTTTTCTGAAATTTTAACCTCCGATTTGGTATTACCCTCGGTTTCCTGCGCTACAAAAACAGGAAAAATTGAACATCAAAAATATTATCCATTAAATACACCATGAATTGTTGTAAGTTGGTGTAACGCATCTACAACGCGGCACCAAACTTGTACCGATCGATAGCACGCCAACGCGAAAGCTCCAAGTAAACAGATCGAAGCTTTGAGCGAACTCCGAATCGAATCCCGCCAAATGCAACGACAGCTGTGCGTAGCCCGTAGCGCGCGTAGCCGGCCGCGGCGTAGAGGCGGCGCCACCGGGCGGCCGTATTATTATTATTTGTAAACAAGCGAACAAGCGTGTGCGGGCGCGGGGCGCGTCACGTGACCGCGCGCCATTGGCCGCCGCGGCAGCTGCGTCGCCGCCGCGCGCGCCAGTCCGCCGCCGACCCTCGCCGCGTACACATGCACGCAGATCGCCCCCGCGCGACGCGACACGCGCACAACTGACGCGATCGCGAACTCCGATTCCCTTTTTGTTTATTTTTCGCTTGCGTCCTTCGGACCGTTTTGTTTCCGAGGCAGCGAGACGAAGAAAAAAAGGAGGCGCGGATGGATCGAGCGAGAGAAGGTACAGAGTTCGCGTCTTACACAAAAGTTTTGTGGCAAAATGTGCAAGTGTTTCCAAGTAGTGGAATAGAAGCTTTTGGTTTTTGTGGATTGTTTAGTTAGAGGTACTCGTACAGAGCTCGAGCGGTGGCAGCAGAGCGTGAAGCGAGGTCCGGTGTGCGTTCGCGTGCTTCCGCCAGAGCTTTCGTTGTGTGCTTTCGCGAATCGATCCCTGTTTTCCCGCTTGGCATTTGTTGTAGCAGACAATTGGTAAACTATCGTAACTATGTGTCCCTAAGAATTGTCGGAACACACCAAGACTGCATTGTCTCACGCTTATCTGAAACTAATTGGATGTGATCTTGTTGGTAGTTCTCAAAAGACGACGGTTCCCAACAAAGTGTGTGAGAGTTGCAAAGTTGCGCCTCAGGGACACGGTGATAGCATCCGGAGACACGTTGTGGTGACGCATCGGCTGTCATTGTCTGATGTGCATGATGTCACATAATTTAGAGCTTAATTGCGACTAGCGAAATTGAAGCGAGAACGATTTTCAGCTACTTTAGAGCAGTTTGTAAGTTCAATGAATGGCATTCCAAAGGGTTTTACAAATGAATATACAAGCTATGTTCATCTTTTTGCATTGTATTGTAGACGAGGACCACGTGAAACAGGCTTTCGAAAGAAGCCAATCACAAATTGGCTGATGTCCAAAAACTGGAGGTCAAACCAATCAAAAAGTTGAAATAGACCTCATTTCAAGCCGAACAATGTTGATTGACTCTTCTAAAAGTTTAACTAACGAATCTTCTTAACTTTTCTGAACTGACTTATCAACTTTTTTCCAATGATTGGCTATTGGAATTTACTAATCTTTAAGCTCCTTTCCTTCTTCAAACTTCATTGAGAAAGCTATTTTGTGTTTCCTTATATTAGATGTATAATACAAATTAACAAATAAAAGTAAGTGAAAACTGAGAAATCTATCAATTAATTAGTCACTTTTAATCGTTGTATCATCATCAGCATCAATCATCATCATAGTTTCCTTGGTCTACTCATCTGTCTTTTAACTTTTCTAAACAGATTCCCAGCAGTTTTTTAAATCCTTCATAGACCATCATTTATCATTTCGAGAATCGCTTTCACTTGCAAAATAGACTACTTAATTATTCATTTACAATACTACTCATGTCTTAATATTGCAAGAAAGCTCTTACATTTCCACAAAAGTTTTATTTTTTATTCTAATAAAAGATAAGTGCTAAATGTATATCTATAGCTATACTGTATGTATTTATTTTGTACTCTTCTTTGCAATGGAGATCCTTAATTGAAATTTGCTCTTGGATTCTTAAAAATTATAAAGATTTCATGTTTATTAATTTATCTACGTCCATGTTTCCTTTTAAAGTACTTAGACAGTTGAAAAACAACCCAGCTATTACCATAGATTTTAAATGTCTGGATTTTAAGCTAAGTATGTTCTTTAAGTAGGTTTAAATTGAAGTTTAGAATGTTTCTCATATCTTTTCAAAATTTACATGCATGCAGTTTTATATTTGAAACGATTGCATGGTCAACGTTTGCTTCTGCCAAAACAGCAATATATGTATATACAAGATAGATCAATGTACAAGTAATTGTCTTATTAAGCAAAAATATCATTACAATCACAAAATTAAAAGCCTTCCAAATGGCTACACCAAATCCAAATGTTTTTAACAGTCCACTCACCGAAAACTCCAACAACTCGGCAATCGGATATCGGAATATCGAAGATTAATACTTTTAAGCGCTGAACTTCGTCGAAGATTCCGGTCCCACGGAATAATCGAATAAATAATACGTCTTCCTCCCGCGAATGCGATAATAGGGAGTCAAGTTCAGTGAAGCCAATGAAAACAAATAAACAAATTGGTCAATTTCGCCGGAGTTAACAGTTGGTAGTTACTGTAGGTACAGAGCTGAGAGCAACGCAACGGATTGTGCAATGCTATGTGCTTCCTTTTTAGTTGAACAAGCGAGTTATGTTTCCTCTGAATCTAGTTTTGGATTGTTTTGAGCGTCGAGTTTTTGTGGTAGTTGACATTGCAGTGGTTGTTGATGATTTAAACGCTTGTTTCGACAACGATATTATCTCCTACAATTCATCATTTCCCAATAGCAATAGATTAAATCCTTTAGTAGGTAGACCTAAACGATTGAACCATATTTCTCCTTATCAAAATATTTGTATGATTTAAAACTGTTTTCGTATTAAAGAAGAATCGTGATTTAAATTTTAGTAATTTGATTGCTTTTCCATAATTGTTGGACTTAACGAATTAGGTTTTATATTTGCAATACCAAAAACCTAAGTCTTCCAAATTAAGCTCTCCAAATCAACAACCATTTACATTCTAAAATGTGAAATATTAATAAAGGTTCAAATGACGTCCTCATCCGTCTGTAGTCTCAAATATCCCGATTATTGCCACAAGTAATATCATAAGTTGATTCATACTTTCTCTGTGGGATAATCCTCCTCTTATTGCTCCTGTGCAAAGCGACGCTTACGCTTTGAACGTATACATAACTGCTTCAGTATGTGTACAAGCCGTCTAGGTAAAAGTTTAAACATCGATGTAGTGAAAACTTTCTTGGAAATGTAATTGTGGCGGGTATTTTATTTGGGTAAAGACGGGAGTCGCGACGGTGAATGCTCGCTTTTCAATGAGAATTCAGTTTTAAGTTGAGCGAACCGCTTAGTTTCGAAGTTAATATTAAATTTTTAGTTTCAGTCTTCATTTTATTGGAAGTTCTTCAAATAGAGATAGTAGACTTGGTTCATTTTGTATTGGAACATACATTTTAATTCCTTTTATCAAAATGTTTTATACGGTTATGTGGATACAGGCCATTGATGGGTAGTTGTTATGAAAGTTAGTGTAAAAACTGAAAGAGGATTGCTAGCTTCAATCCAAACGGTATTTACCTTCTATCATATTACGGATGCCATCGTTTAGACAACTTTTCAAATGATTTCAAAATTAACTTAAAGTACTCGATGCGACAAAACGTAAAGGAAACAATATTAAATCATACAATCATCGTCATACATATGTGACTTCCTTCAAACAATTCCATTTCATAGGTGTAAGTACAAAAAACGCTCAATTTCCGATGTCGCATCCGATAGCAAAGACAGACGTGCTCACAAAAAAATCTTTACCAAACTGTAACGACCAACTTTAAACAGGTTTTACGAAAATCCAAAAATCACCCTATGCCTTGGCAGTTAGAGATTAAAATTGAATGTTTTAGATGCCGTGAAAGTGCAACAATAAGTTTGCTGGAGTATTAAGGCATCAGAAAAAGTGGTAGTGTGGGAAAGATGGTCGTAAAAAACTAAACATCTGCGTTTCTATTCAACTGGATTCGAGTGGCTGAATGGGATGGGACGGTAACTCTATATCGCGGAGGCCTTATCATTCTAATGTGTTTTAAATTTGATGGAGTTCTGATATCATGGTGGCATATTTATGGATTTTATTGGGTTTAAATAATTTTTTTAGGTTAGCGTTTTGAATCTAAAGAAGTATTTTTCAACACATTTTAGGTTAGCTTTAAAGAGTCAAGTATGAATTTGGGATATTTTGGAATTCCACATATAACGCTTGTAGTATATATTAATATTGAAGTTACTCGTCATCTATAGACTTTCTGTATCGAACACAGAGAGAGCAATAACTGTGTAACTTTATGATTCAGTTCCGACTATTGGTCTACGAAAATAATACGGATTTACTCTGCCATCTAGGCTATGTGTTTTAGGAAATATAAAGGCACACTAATTTGAATCTGCTTTATCATTAAAAGAATTTAATGTATGTAGTCTAACAAAATACTTCTCATACAGAGATTTGATGTTAAATACTACACTATCCGTGATATATATACTCCAAAAACATTAGAAGTACTTAAATCATGTTGGGTCCACAATCGAAGATATTAGTAACATCACACAAGGTAGACCGATGACCTGGTGAACGTCGCGGAAAGCCGATGGATGCGGGCAGCACAAGACCGGTCATCGTGGAAAGCCTTGGGGGAGGCCTTTGTCCAGCAGTGGACATCTATAGGCTGAAGAAGAAGAAAAACAGAAGACTGTCGGAACGTCGATATCAAGAGTGACGCAGTAGATCTTAGTGTCAAACAAGAAAACAATGAAAATAAAGAAAACCCAACGAATAAAAGTGAAACAATAAACGAAATAACACTTAATAACGACATCACGTTGTTGAATGTTGCTCGTATAAAATAATAGAGCGAGAATTGAATCCGCATCGCTCGGCGGCAATCAGACTGATGTACGTATCCTGCCCACTGTGTCATTACACACAGATTTATAGACGTATTTGTGTGAGAAACTATGCATGAAAAAATCATAACTGTTCTGAATGGGCCTTTTGATACCAATTTCGAGATTCTGAGAAAATTGCGTTTTGAAAACGATTCTTGTTGGTAATGAAGCCATAGAACAAGTTGTATCTGGTTTTGACAAGATTATACCAGTGGCTAAAATAACTACGCCAAAAGTGATTGCTGTACCTAGGATTGGGATGACTAAACTATTACATATGATGATGAAATAACAATAGAATCAGGAACGATGAATGTACTAAAGATGTCGATGTATATAGAATGTTGCGGTGTATGAGTGGTACGAGGCACAAAAATGAATTTAAACGGAGTTACGATATCTTCTTCTTCTTCAGCCTATAGAGGTCCACTGCTGGACAAAGGCCTCTCTCAAGGCTTTCCACGAAGACCGGTCTTGTGCTTCCCACATCCATCAGCATCCCGCAACCTTCATCATTTCATCGGTCCACCTTGTTGGGATATACAATCATAAAAAGGAGAGTGTCCATAGAGTTTCTTGCACGTTATTCTCCATAGAGATCTACGCTTTGGAATGTGCAATTTAGCTTCACTTTTCTTGGATTGACCGACATTAACTATTCAAAAGCACCAACAGATGGTTAATTTGAAATAAACCATTTTGATTTTATTTAAGCTAAACTTAACGCGGTCGATCTGGCGATAGGTGACCATTTTTATATTCGGTAGATAAAGATGAAAAATATGTTAAGCTGTTGGTCCTGGCTGTCATTCTTTGACAGTCAGAACCTAGAAAGTCTGACTACCAGTTCAGCAAAGGAGTATCGTGTTACGTAGTAATTGGCTTACACTATAATTAAGAAAAGACTAAGCAGATAAGTTTGTAATGATAGAAAATATGAAATTAATCACTTCCACTATAAATAGAAGCACAACATATCAAACCGTGAATATTTCGGATGTCCTGTCAAATCAACGTGCTTTATTAAAGAACAATAGCATATAAACATACAAGCAAATATAACAGTTATTGTATGATCCTCACCTACATCTTTCCGATTGGTCGATCTGGTTAATTTGGGTCCAATAACGTAACATCAACAGTTGGTTATGGAGCCCGTTGCAAATAGATTACTTCTGTATGCACAACCACCGGTTGATCATATTAAGAGGCTGAATAAACTAATAACTGAAGAATAATAATTAAAAAGAAAGAAGTCTGATGACACAGGTTGACAAGAATAAAAAGAGAAATCATAAAATATCTGCACCAAAATATTTAAAAATAGAACAATGAAGCAAGAACGCCAATAAGAATAGACACCTTGACCATAGATTATAAAAAATTAAACTTGCACCTTCTTAATGATTTTATAACATCTTTTTAATAAAACGAAGGTGCTGATCCGTCGATAAGAATATATGAACTACTTACAGTAACCATCGATCCGTTATCAGCAGATTATCATCAACGAATGATCACTTATACTGGGATATCGGCTTCCTGCGCAGGTATTATGTTTAAACGGATGTTACAGTACACAGCTGGTAAAGAAAAAATGTTCAAATACGTTTTTTATGTTCTGTTATTCAATATTTTGTAATAGAGTTGGAAGACTGTTTATTACGCAATAAAATGTTTTGCAATAAATCGACCTGTATGTAGTCCTTCTTATACCTATATACTATTTAATTTTTTTATTGCTTTTTTTATTTATATGTTAGTAAACGCACTCACGATACAGGAGAAAACCCTAGTGCGGGGAAAATTTACTAAAAAAATAATCAAATCCATATTACTAATTGACACCGAACAACTATTAGGTCCGTATTACAGAACGTTACTCAAGACTCAAGCATAACTTAAAACTAGTTTCAACCAATCAAAAGGCTTCAAACAAGACTTGAGTAAAGCTTGAGTTTTGAGTAACGTTCTGTAATACGGACCCTAATGTTTACAAATAGTAAATTGTTAGATATCACGGCTATAAAGCTCTACTCTTCCTTTAGTCTGCTCATCTAAAAATCAGTGTTTAGTTCAAGGTAGTTAGAATCTACCCACATGTTTCCATAAACTAGTAAAAGAATCATGTACCCCGCGAACACACTACCCACATTCTTCATAACAAGACTCAATGATTTCCAAACATCCAAACGCAGTTCGGTGCAGTTCGCGCGTCGCTACAAAAAAGCGACAACATCCGACGCTAAAAATATTCCGTATAATTGCAGCTCAACGCTGAAAGCGCAATGCTTTCGCTGCAGCGGTTGTACGGTTGCCCTTGACAACCCAGACCCAGATACTATCGCGTTCTACCCACACGGGCACACACACCCACACTTCGATACCCTCTGAATCCTTGCAACACACGCTACACACATACGGCACACACGCGAGGCGGTTGCGTTATGAAGTGAGCTTTTTAATTTTTTTTTCGAGGAACGTTCTTTGTGCGCTTCTACAAAGAGTTTTGCCCTGTGATTACTAGTCGGAACATTTTGGAATGACGGTGATGTAATGCGGAATGATTTTTGAACGTTGACGCAGATTTGAATATGGAATCACAAAGTATGGTTTGAATTTGTTCGATACTGAAATAGTGAGATGTGACTTCATAGTTTCTTAGGCGGAATAAACCACAGAACGTTTTCAGAGTGTAAAATAAGTTACAATAATTCACCATCAAGTAAACTAACTTCATACAACACAAGCTTTGTCGACCCTACTGTGGAACCCATAGTACTCAAAGAGATCCATCAAACCGCTCATCCATCACTAGACGGTTAAGTTTGCCCAACACACGACATTATGCGAGAAGCCGCAAAGCTACAATAATTTCAAGTAGATAGGGTAACGAAACAGAAAAATCCCTCAGGAAAATACAGCACAGTACTTGAGGGAAAGCGAAAAAGTCGAAACAAGCAAGTTGCAATTTACTCCCTCTTTGTGATGGAAACAAAAGACATTTCTTTTGATGCGAATCCTTTAGAAACCTTAGTTATAGCTTCGATTCGCGAAACTTTTATAATGAGAGAATTTCATCGATAAGGAATTAGTCGAGCCAATGTTTAAGACGATGTAGAGATTATGTTTCAAATTAATGCTACCGGAGTTTTTTTTACGTTATATTATAGATAATACTATAAGTGTACCTACTATCAGCAATAAAAGTAATAACACCTTAGTTTTCGAAAAATCTTAATTACTGAGCGAAATATTTTATTAAAAGCGAAACCGAAGAGTTCATTATCGAATATTTAGTAATAATCGAACTTTGTTGATGACCGGTATTTTAAAATTGGCTAAAATTGAAAAAAAAATTAAAGTCACTTTTTATTTGATTCGAATTTTAAATTATCGGAGAGTGCGATGTCAAAACGACTTTATTCTTATCTATGATAGCCAGATTGGGTTTCGGAAGAATAGATCTACGACACCCCACAACATTGTAGTTTTACTTACGAAAATGTAAAAAAATATTAGTTTTATCGCTATTTAATAATTTTAAAATAAATTAAATATGATGATTTGTAAATACATTCTTTTGTTGTTTTGTGTTACAGGGTACATATTTCTGTTCCTATATATGTATAAGCCCTTTGCAGCATCTTTTTTACAATATGGAATGTAATTAATGAATATAAAAATAGCGAACAAAAAATAGTAAATTATTTTGAATGTCAAGACCAGCACTCCGATTCAGAAATAGAATTCGATTTTGTTCCATCACGTGATTTCTATAATAATTCAATTATAGACAGAAATAATCCCATGGTTAATAATAACAACGCTCTGGCGTCATCAATACTGCAAATGAAGTGCTAATCGATCTCGATGAAAGTTCTTGTTCAACATTTAAATTATTTTAAATATAGGTACACGTATCTACCCTTTTGTCGATGAGTCAATTGGAATAATAATTTTGAAATTTTAAATGTGCGTGTTCGAAATGATATTCGAATTCCGATTTCAAGACTAATAAAGATTTCCAACTTTTAGGAAATGTCTCAATCTTATAAATATGTATTTTTTTTTAATTATTTATTTAGATAAAGAAAAAATAATTCCAATACATCTTAAAAATATCAAGCCTTAAATAAATTATCTAAAAATGTCGCATCGAATCTCGATCAGTGGAAATAGACAGTTTTAAATTGAAACATTTCAAAAATAGTACGCCCTTAAAATAGTAAGACAGAAATAGAGCGTAGCATTAGACACTATTGCCGTACCCTTCTATTTATAGACATTGTTTACTCCATGTGATAATGCTACCAAATAAGATGGCATTTATGAACTTATAGGACAGAATTCGTTGCGAGCGTATCCTCAAATTGGTCGTATAACAAAAAGCTCCCATTTTATTGTTGTTTCATAGACATTTGGTGGTCCTCATAATATGCTGTCCAAAGTACATAGAATAGATACTTTGTAAACAGCCGGGAAACGGATACAAATAAAGATTTATTTTCGCGGTTTCCCAAGCATTTTCTTCTATTCTGTTTTGTCTAGGCTACAAGCTACAAACTATTTCCCCCTTAAAGTATGTAAACTTTATAGTTTTGTCGACAACCTTCCGTAAAAAAATCAATTTGAATACCTATGAATTAAAATTGTATTTTTTTTTTTCTAAAATTCTCGACGAATAATTTTCAATTTGCCGATTATCTCTATCCCCATTATAAAATATTCTAGTTGCTGTCGACACTAGTGTCTGTATCTGTACCAGTTCCAAATTCAAAAACCCGATTCCGAATCCAGTTACCACACTAAAAAATTACAAATGAAGATTAACTAGATGGACAGTAATAATTTTCTTCACTTTTCTTGCACGAGCTTGCACGCACGCTATTGGGGTCAGGTTAAAGGGGTGTGGGGGCTATGACGTCACTCAGCGAAATGTTACCGGCATATGACAACGTGATTATCGCGCACCGACGGTTTTATCAACGCACATTAACGCGCCGAACGATTTGCTAATGTTAGTTTGATACGGTGATGCTGTTTATCTTTTGAGATGATATTGGCAGGTATTCGGATTTTCTTGCACTATATTAAAAGGTGACTTTTGAGGTAGAACTTTTTATTTTGGACAGGTAAATAGTTA
The DNA here is from genome assembly GCA_017933935.1 of Sesamia nonagrioides. NCBI lineage: Eukaryota > Metazoa > Arthropoda > Insecta > Lepidoptera > Noctuidae > Sesamia > Sesamia nonagrioides. The sequence continues at coordinate 706,035 of JADWQK010000307.1, read as the reverse complement.
TACGTTTTTTTAGGCTTTGCGAGTGAACTTTAAGACCATTTAAACCACTCGCGAAGCCTAAATAAACGCATAACTACTTACTTCAATGTAAATTCCCTCAATCATTAATGTCGTCTTCACGTCAAGTCCAAGGTTCTTCAATACCATGGAGAACAGCAGCTTATTTTCTGTTCTGAAGTTTCTTCGTGACTAATTGTAAAATATTACCATTATTTTATTTAAGATTTCTAACCATCCCACCATAGCTTACTTCAACAACAAACCCGTTCCTAATTCAAATTCAAAATATTCAAATAATAATCTCGTTGCCGATATCATAAAGCTATTACATTGAAGACAATAAACAACAGCTGATTGTTACCAATTTCCTTAGAAAGTTCACAAGTATAGGTTATTCGCGCCATTGCATCGATTCGCGCTCTATTCAAAACAAAGCCTCGCGCATGCGTGCCCCACTATAGCAGTAAACATGTCAGGGCCTGTCCATAACTTGCCAATTTTCTTACCTCCTCTATTCTTGCTTTTCAACACTTTACATCTTTCCCTTATAAAAACGAAGATTTTCAAATATGTAACATGTTTCGTTGAAATTTTTTATATAATTAAATGTTATAATTAAATTGTATAATGTATTTATAATGTAATTAAACGTATTTATAATTTAATTAAACGTATTAATAATTTAATTAAATGTTAAAATTAAATGTATTTATAACTTAATTAAATGTTATAATTAAATTTAATAATGTAATGTTTTGTCTACAGATTGGTGCCGGCCATACGGATAACCGGCCGAGACGACGCCTCACGCGCCGAAACCGAAACACGTTCTACCAAAAGCCACGAAATCCTCAAAACCAAAGCCTCCAGTCATATCTTTCGTTTCGAAAATCTAAATATAAGCACTATTTTTTTAACCTTTTAACGATAAATCTAAATCGTAAATAGTATACGCTAACTCCCAAACAGTACAAATTTATTTAAGTCTGATCGGTATTTACAATAAAAAAAAGCCTTGAACGAGCAAAGTTAATCAACCAACGACCAGTATTTAAACGTTCCAAAATAATAGAAATCGTCAAACGAGTGCACAAAATATTTTATCGACCGTTAACAATTATAATACGAACCGTATCCTCGAGCATTTTGTAAAAAGACCAGAGCCAAAGATTTTTATAAACCCTTAGACTGTAAGAGTTCGTGTAAGTTCAACTGCCTCTTGTTAAGGACTTTTATATTTATTCCTTAGTTGGATAACGAAGATATTGTGATTAGTTTTAGTGTAAACCAGTGTGCCGTATAACCGTAACAATAAGTGCTTCTTAGAGACAGAACATTAACAAATTAGCGGAGCCACGTCAAGAGTACAAATTGTAAGTTCCAGTGCAGTTCCGAGTGTTCAGTACTACAATAGACTTAGAGCTTATTTTTGTAAGGGTTTATGATCCCCGACGCAATGAGGCAGCGTCGAGGCAAAGCGTCATGAGCGAGGCGCTCAACAGCGACGCAAGCGCAGACAGCGCTCTACCGCCGTTCTCCACATTCGGCGACATGGAGAACGAGCAGCGGATCCTCACAGCCGACACACGGCTCCTGGACCCCGCCTGGGAGTACTACGAGAGAACAGGAGACACAGTCTCCGTCATCGCCAGTCAACCGCAGTATCGACCGTGGGAATCAATGCCCATCACAGTGCACTCCAAAGATTCATTCCTACGGGCTGGTTTCTCAGCATCACTGGACTACCAGCCCGTCACACTGCAGCCCATCACAAACAAGCTGCCGTCCTTCCAAAGCCAGTTCCAAACGTTTCCCGAAACGTCTGTGATACCGGAGACGGGTCTGCCTAGCGTGACCCCGGTGCCGGTAACGGCGAGCCCGACACCTAGCGCGAGTCCTAGTCAGTTAACCCAGCTCACGCAACTCACCACGCCGTCTTCGCCAGCGCATCTGACGACTCTAGCGCAGATGGCGCCCTTATCGACCACCCTGACGACACTATCACCTGTCAACGCCACAACATTCCACACTCTAACAGCAGTGAACGCGCGAAGCTTCCCCATCGTGCCAGCGCCCTTGCAGGCGAGGGAACTGGCACCAGCCGGACAGGCATACATTGACGACAGACACATACAATTGTACCAACCAAACATAGCCACAATCAACGCTTATCCTACACAAAATGGCATTTTACACCAAAACGGAACGCTCCTACATCAAAACGGGAGCTTAATACAGAACATACAAAGTCCAACCGTAGTTCATGTGTTGAAAAACGAACCGTTTGATGTGAAAGCGTTACAGGAGAAATATACACCGAACGGGCTACATCACAGTAATTTCCAGAACCCGATGTTGATTGATAACGGTTATGAGAAAAAGACGAATGGGTTCGGGACCGGTTCGTCACCAACAAGGTCGGACTTTAGGAAGAAAGAGCGACGGAAAATTCGCGCGAATAGCACAGAGTCTGATGGGTCTAACATGGAGGTCGGATCTGAGAGCAGTGGTCAGGTCGCGGCTGTGTCTTCCACTGCAGGGTTTAAATCACCCATGCATGGGGCACCTCCCATGGCGACAGGACCTATGGAAATGGATGACATAACAAGTGAAAAACAGGTGAGAATTTTCATATTTCAAAAGTAGCTTCTGTAATCTAAAGTGATAATCATAACCCTATTTACAGTAAATATTTTGGCACAATTTCTTAGTAAATGAAATGCAAAGATCCAACGAATATTATCAAAGCATTATGATTTAGGTTTCAATTTTCAGAGTTCAGTTAACTATGTTTACATCGATGTCGCAGCTGATGATAATATCAATTGTTTACGTCCAACTATTAATCTAATCGTTGACAGTTTCGACTTCGCCAATTGTTCGTCATATAATTTCGCCATTGACTGCACCATAAATATAATCATTAGTTGCTGCGACACAGAACATGGTAAACAAAATGATACATACACCAAACGTAGGCAAGTTGAAAAGCAACACAATAAAATCGGCAACGACAACTAATCTCCCTTCCCACGAATTGGTGAATTGCGTAAACAAGACGCCGGGGAATCGCGAAAAGCCGACTGTATATTCGACGCCAGATATAAGAATTCTCAGAATTTTCATTCAGCTATACGCCCGCTGAAAGTGGATATTCGAGAGAGCCCGAAAAAGAGAAACTTCTACCGTAATTCCACCTTTTATTATTCTCCGAGCAGTTTTTATTCCCGGACTTGAGTTTCGAAATGGCCGAACTCCTTGTCTTCGCGGCTATAAATTTAATAGTTAGCCGATTCTCTTGCTCCACCAATAAATTAACTTCCTCTCTCGTTTAAAACACAAATTAAAGTTGGGCGATTTATGCGTGTCCTGCTTAGAAAATTTTATGACTTTGAAATTTAACAGCGAATGCAATTAGTAGGCAGTTTTGAAAAGCCTTCGATATTAACGGAGTTTCGTATGTTTTAATTGTGGTTCGCAAGATGGAGTTTTAAGTAGAAAAGTAGTCTTTATAAGTCTATGTATTATACTACCTAAATCTACACTACGTGTTTGGAGTGACAAACTAGTCATTTTCTGAAGTCATCGATTGACACAGAACGGCCATGTTACAAAAGCAGACAATTGGTTTAATTACCTACAAAGAAATTTCTTAAGTGCATTTCAATGGAAACAATAAGAAAACATTGGTATACACAATATTAATTAAGAAAATATTTTCAATAGTATGCACGACTGCTCCTAATCAATTAAAAACTATATTAAACTACCATAATGATGGTTACCACTTTAGAATCGCGCGGCTGAGAATATACTTCAGCAATTTATTATAATTGTAGTTGCCAGTTCAAAAAAACTTATCTAAGTGCAGGACCTGCTAGGAAAGGTCCAGAGTTGACGACATTCTTTGCACAATAAATGTCAGCGTTTCCTAGTCTAATAACGAACACCTTGGCGCGCAGCTGCCTCTACAATAGACAGTAATTAGTAGAGATGCACCTCGATTAGTCGATACTTCTTCTTTAGTGATCGTTAATCGGTAATCAGTAACATTGAGTACTGTTTAAGTAAAATATGACGACGATCATTAAAGGTTTAGCATGTAATTTAAATGTGTTTGAGTGAGATATCAAAGTTATTAGTAGTGTTGCCAACTAAAAAAAATCGATTAAAACGATATAATTTAACGTTATAAATAATCGTTTCTTGTTACGATATTTTATACCGATTATAATGCTTTAGATGTACCTAAGCTCTAATGATCATTAGTCATAATGGCATGCCTTAATTGGACGGATACAGCAAATTCAAATAAATGCAAGAACACCGCGTGAGTAAAATTCTCACATGTTTGCTTTTTTATTTTTTTTAATATCGACTAAGTTACACCTTTTTATCAATATATAGACGGTTTTTTTTTTCAATATTTCCCATTAAATAATTTCTCAGTATTCGATAAGATAGTTATTAAGGCGATCGATTTAAAATCGACTAATTTTATAATTGATTCCATGACTCGACTTAATTATTTGACGATTTAATTTACCGGAGTTCAGCTGCGTTGTGTTAATACTGATTGTAATCGAATACTTCATAGAAATATGGTTTATAGCAATTTAACTTTAACGACGTCGATCATAAAGTTGTATTAAAGTTACTCAGTACTGGATTTTATTATCTACATGGTACTTGCGTTTAGTGCAAATAAATAAATAAAATTCCCTGTACTTATTTTACACTGTTTCATAATGGTGGAATCGAAAAGTATCATAAAATTACTCGACTACAGCAGTGTTCATATGATCAGATATTCTACATTCCATCGCCACTTAATCAGTTATCTACTTTAGTCCAATGTATTCTAAGTTGATTTTTTAGTGGCCAGTTGTAACAAAAAAGCCTAATAAATTTTTGATTGCGATGTAATTTGAACCTTGCTAATATGATATTCGGTTTGTTGTTCCATAACTACAAATTTGCCTCCAATTCTTAAAATTCGAATACACCTAACGTATAGGTATAGAAAATTCAAATTAAGCATTCCAGAACATTAAGTCTGAGTCGAAAAAAATGTTTCCTCCATTACTACAAAGCTGAAATAAAAATTCTAAGCTAGTGCCAATCAGATTTATTCTCTATTGCCCTATGATAGATTACATTTACCTTTGTCTAGCCGTAGCTATTACTCATTATGCGAATGGAATGAGTCAAACGGGGAAAATCCAAAGCTTCCTAGAAATGTGTATAGAACATTAGGAAAAGCGGAAGTAAGCTATATTTTAGTGACTTGGATATCGCTGTAGATAATTTTATGACTCCTTATTTCATTTGTGTTCTACGGAGCAATTGCGTACGACGCTATCAGTAGCAAAGAGCTGTTTTATTTTGACAGTTCAACAACTTTCATTGCGTTGTGTACGTTGTTGACCAAAGACATTCATGAACAAATGGAGCAGTGAATTAGCAATATGAATGTTACGCAATTAGGGTGCTACTGTGAAAGATATGGTGTAAATGAAGATTGTATTATTTATTTTTAAAGCACTCTGTTCGTAGTTAATTGATTTATTTATTTAATATACAATCTGCTGGTTGATGAAAATTAGGGTTGTAACGGAGCTTCGCCTCCGCTTCCGTTACTGCGGAAGTTCCGCAAGAAATCGCATCACTGCTTACCATCAGGCGGGATTGCGGTCAAGCGCTTGTTTATGACTTATAAAAAAAAAAAAAACGTATTTTCGCTTCCGCCTCCGCCTCCGCACAATTTTTGTGGAGTTATAACGGAGGTTTATTTACGTACCGTAACCGTAACCGTCCGGCCGCGTTTGAGCGCGAAATAGTCAAGAATCAACTAGTGCGAGGCGGGAATGTGGTGGTGAGACTCGTCGCCTCCGCATCCGCCTCCGCCTCCGCTAACAAGCCTCCGTTACAACCATTGATAAAATATTAAACAGATACGATATATTCTAACAAACTGACCAAAAAAAAATGTGCCGAACACAGCAGCAGCACGCATGCATATTTTTATTCGGCATACATTGGTACAGTGTGAGTGAGATGGGGCGCAATCTAAAGCATAGAGAAGAAAAAGATGGATAGTGTTTGTCGTTTGCGCTGTTAGTGTTTGTCGTTTGTTTTTACGAGTGTATCGAGAGTGACTAAAGCAAGATACAGGACTTACTTCTTTTTGCACGCTTCATTTTTAGTGCGCTAGTGACATATCTACCTTAGTTTAATATTTTATCAATGGTTACAACCCTAATGAAAATAAGCTCAGGATGAGCTTATTTTATGAGACTTAAAACATAACTGCCATTGATAAAATATTAAACTAAGGTAGATAAGTCACTACTGCACTGAAAATGAAGCGTACAAAAGAAGGTAAGTCTAGTATCTCGCTTTAGTCACTCTCGATACACACGTTCCATACGCGCGTGTGTGCCATTTAAGCGCAAACGACACACTCGCCATCTTTTTCTTCTCTATGCTTTAGATTGCGCCCCATCTCACTCACACTCTACCAACGTGTGAAATGTACGCAGAATAAAAAATTTGCATTTGTGTGCTGCTGCTCCGAACGGCACATTTATTTCTGTTAGTTTGTTAGAACATATCATATCTGTTTAATATTATATCAATGATAACTGCAGAAATATGGAGGTTGTATACATAACATTATTTTGTTTGTGCGAAACCCGAAACACATGTCCAGTATTTTTAAGTAAAGAATCTATGTACAAAATTTCAAAAAATATCTTAAATAACCACAACTCTATGTATGAGCTTTTTGTCCTAATTGACTGTCCCAATAAAAATATGGTCCACGATCCGTTCGGGCGGGCGAGCGGTGCATTGACCTCTGCCGTCAGCTGTTGCGCGGGCGATGATCTACCGAAAGCAGCGTACCACGCTCGGTAACTACACTGCAACAATTTCTAAATGTATTTGGGAAAAAATATAACATGGTGTAAAAATTATTGGGATCGATTCAGTTGCTTATTCAGGTTTGGCATAAATAAAAAATAATGTTGTGTATGTATAAAGTCCATGTACACATCCGTGATGTGTAGACGTTTCCACAAATAGCACACATTTATAATTTAAATAAGTAGGTATTTACTGCGAAATAAGCTTCGTGTCACATCTGTTGTATTATTTCATACAATAGACTAAAGGTTAGTGCCTACATACATAGCAAAGGCATGTACTGTAATGCCAGTAGGTTTAATTAAAATAAAAAACAAACAACATCTGCAGGTTGAATGGACGATTAGAATATTTCTAAGGTAGTTATAGGAATAGGAAAATCTAATTTAAGATTAGATACTGTAGTTAAAGTTCTTTTAAGTCAACTTTAGTATTTTTTTTTAGGAATATTTTTTATACATACATATTATCTATAATGATGACTTACCCGTTTTATCGGAAGCATAAGTTTCTCCGCCGTCTAACTAAAACCAGCGTTCGAAATACGAATTTGAATAGAATTCCGTATTTAAATAATCGTCAGCTGTTTATCGGTGCCACAAACGGTTGGTTCCGATTACGGCCGAGATAAGTACGATCGTTGCACGAATGAAATTGCATCAAATATGGCGGACCTTTTCTTACCGTATCACAGCTGTTGTATGTTTTTATTGTAGCATATTAATTTGCCTTGCAACATTGAAGGTATTTAAATTGCTTACCTAGATGCAAATTCGATTACCTGTAATTTATATGTGAACAAAATAAATTGAAACTAAGTAGGTAAGCCTAACTAATTAGAGCGATAATAATTTAGAATAAGGATAACATTAGTTTCATCTATAATTACAAAGTCCTAATGAGATTAAATAAGATCGCTCCGATTCAATGCACCGCCGACGCAGGACCGAGACGAGTCATAATAATGACCGCGGAATACTCCGAAATTGTTGTCTGGCCAGTAATTGCAACGTCCCTTTTATATTGGACGCAAATTGTTAAACATTTGCCATATCTTTCTCTCTTTCTGTCTCACACACAGCAACTACGGCTACCATTTGGCCAAATATTTGACAGGGTATGGCCAACGTTTTGCTCGGTTTCGTGAATGAATCGCTCACGCAACCAACGGGAATGCGATCAGATACGAGAGTTGTAACAGTAAAATATGACTTAATGAAGAGCTCGAAGCAATTTTCGCGAATAAAAAAGAATTAAACGGTGCTATTTCATTGTCCAATAAATTGAAAATTATAATTTTCGTACTTTGGGTAGTAACCTCTTTAAAAAATAATTAAAATGCTAAGTGGAATAATTGACAAAAATGGCCAAGTCGAAACATGTCGTCGCTAACAGATACTTTAGCAATGCACAGAAATTTCCAAACAGAAAAATAGAGACGTGTGAACAGTTCACGTTATTTCAAACGACTAGCCTTAATGGCACTAATCTTAATAATATATCAGTATTTCCGATCGCAGACGAAGAAGAAACGGAAAAGATGTGGCGAATGCATCGGTTGCCAACGCAAGGACAACTGCGGCGACTGCGCGCCATGTCGTAACGACAAATCGCATCAAATATGCAAGCAGCGGCGATGCGAGAAGTTGACCGAAAAGAAGGTGAGTACCTAGCTTTATTTTATTCGGAGAACTTCACGTTATGAAATGTAAGAAAACTTTTGTAGGAAATGTCCGACAGGTTTTTCTTTGTGGCTGGCTAGTTTAAGCATACCTACTGTAATTTTGGAAATGAGAGAGAGAATCCAGTACTTTTTCATCTTTAGATATAGAAACGTAAAAAAGAAAAAGTATAAAATAGGAGTAATGGTAATTATAGATAATTGTTTCTTATTACAGCACAAAATTAAATTTTCGTTCTGATTTTTTCGTCATAAATTTGAATAGAATTTCCATGACAGACACACATGTCATGTTTAAAAAAAAAATTGTTTCATCTTACTAAATGTAGTTACCTACTAAAAGTTCGTATAGAGGCAAAATGAGAATACCTACTTCACAAAAAAACTGCCTGAATTAAATACAGAAATATATTAAGTACCTATATTAAACCCTAACACGGCAAATATGGCTAATGATTTCAATAAAACATGTGTCCTAACAACAATATAAATTTCGGGGTACGGTGAAGGTAAAGCTTAATATGACAGTTTAGTTTCGGCATTGGACTTAATAAAGATACCGACATCGACTTTAAAACAACCCTATCACCACATTACAAATAACTTATGTGAGCATGACCATGGTTGCCAAAATTAAAGTTAATAACATTCTTAAATATTCGCCGCTTCCCGGTTTCAACGCGATATTTTATACATTCGATTCGAATCTAATAAATTTCATAAAAAAAAATGTGCTGAATCGATTTGCGAATGACGCAAATACCTCGTTGTCGCCTTGTCGTGTCATTTGCATTAATTTATACGATCGAGTGTGTTGGTCGACATCTTGTGTGACGAGGTCTTAACAAGATGGCGGACGTTTTGATAAAAGAGATGCGACGCGTAAATAGTGCGCCGGTGAAAACAATTAGCAACTGAATTTTAAAATTTAAAAGATGCTATTTTTCGGTGTAGTTTTCAATTCTAAATATCCATTTTTTTGTACACCATTACTTATTGTAACTTTTATTTTCCAAAAGAAAAAATACGCTGAAAGCTAGAAGTAATGATAATGGTCATCATCAAACACCAATTTATCAAAACAAAAGAGAAACAATTCAAAACAAAACACAGAGATAAGCTTATTAACATAAAATACCAATAAAAATATACCTCACAGCGAAATTAATAGGCCGTGAAAGAACATTCGCACACTTCGGTCTACGCAACGACTATCAGTTGTCTTTTTTTAATTACGTCGCATACTCAAAAGCCTTTGTTTTAATGACCGACCTAATGATATAACCTCATTTCTTATCTATCAAAGGCCTAAATAAAGTACCTATCGAAAAGGAATTAACGATCTTTTTTCTTTTTTTTTGCTTTCTCGGTTGTAATTTTGTACCAGGACATATACCTTCTTACAGGCTATAATTATTTTGTTGATAGTGAGGAAATCAATATTCGTAGCATTTCATACAGTAGACGAGAAAAAGGCTTTAGTTATGTTTATACACCAGTGCAAGCGCCTTTGGCGACATTGATGTTTCGTGCATTGACGACGTCAGGGCACGTATTTCCGCAGCTTTGGTCAAAATGGCGTGAGGTGACAGGTGTCAATTGTGACCCCAAAAGGCCGGTTAAGCTTAAGGGGCAGGTCTATAAGACCATCATTAGACCTGTTCTCCTGTATGGCAGTGAGGCGTGGCCTGTGCTTGAGCGACACAAGCAGGAGCTGCGTGTCACGGAGATGAATATGCTGCAGTGGATGTGTGGAGTTACGCGGAAGGACCGCATCAGGAACATAGTCAAAATCAAAATCAAAGCATTTATTTCAAATAAACCAGTTACAGGCACTTTTGATTGTCAGAAGGTCGGTCAGTCAATAAGATGAAGCTAGTCGCCCATTCCAAAGAGTAGGTACCTATGGAGAAGAACGGGCAAGAAACTCCATGGACACTCTTTTAAATTTTCAAGCTATTGTTATAAATATTTGATTACATCATTCATGTTGAAATCAACCGTGTGAGAACGATGCAGAAATAAATTGTACGCCGAGAGCGTCCATTATGAAAACACACAAAAATCAATTCAGAAATTAAAATACGCCGTGGCAGCTAAGAGATGACCAGTCCCTCCGACGGCGTCCGTTCACGAACATGACGAATGGATCAGCATCATTCAGCTCAACCATATTCAAGGGAACCCAATGACCCAACACACACGCCACCATCAGCGAGACATTTGAGTGAGCATGACATACTCTCAACAGCCAGAGCACTATCAAGTCAATAAAAAAGACTAACCCAACAAAAAATGCCTTACAGCACATTCGTACATTGTGCTCACACGTTTGCCATGCAATTATACAATACTAAGAAATTGAATCTACACAATGCTAAGATAGTTTTGTCCAAGGTTCAGCAGCTCCAACAGTGTTCCCGAATACTAAGTTTAGCTCCTGTGTAGCTGTACAAGTGCCGAACACCTCTGTCAGCGATACAATTCCGTAACGTACAATATGCTTGGCTACATAGTGTGCAATACAGGCTTTGAATTAGTAACATAAACAGTTACATATTAAAACTACAAGAGGAAAAATCAGAGAACAATCAGTGTATAGAAATCGGACGCAGCTCAAGCCCAAGCCTTTTTGTCCTCAATATAATCCTTCACACTATAAAATGCTTTCTGACACAACTTACGTTTAATGAAGGATTTGAATTTGAATTTATTCAGGCTCAGATCTTGAACCACCAGCAGCACACCATAGCGGACAAACTGCGGGAGGGTCGCCTACATTGGTATGGTCAAGTCTTACGAAAACCGGCATGTTACGTGGGTAACAAATGTCTTGCCATGGCGCCTCCGCCCGGCCTGAACAAGCAGGGTAGACCAAAGAAGTACTGGCTTGACGTTGTAAGAGACGACATGCGTGCCAACAATCTCACACCACAGGATGCTAAAGATCGCGCGCAATGGAGGAAATTAAGTAAGAAAGCGAACCCCGGGCTCCAACGCGAAAGCCGCGGATGCAACCGGGATAAACGCTGAGATGATGATGATGATGATACACCAGTGTAAGCTCCTATTTATTTTACTTGTCATTGCCAAAAAGTCATTACTGAAAAAGACATTTAAATTTTCAAGTACTTAATACACAAATGCTAATGGAATAATAAATCTGGAATAAACCATGTGTGAGATTTGTGTCGCTTAGGTCATCGCCAGTACGGTGCCAGACAGTTCGAAAACTGCGATGACCTGAGCTTCCAAAATAACTAGATCATCAGACAGTGGAAGTAACTCTAAATCTATTATACAACGTTATTGTATATGCGAAACCCGAAACACGTGTCTAGTATTTTTGTGCAAAGAATTTATGTACAAAATTCCAAAAAGCTATCATGAAAAATCACAAAGTTATGGGATTTTTATGTTACCTGGTTGTTCCTACAAAAATATGGTTAACGCACCGCTTGCCCACTCGTGCCTAGCGCGGCGCGACGGGGCCCTAGGACACTGATCCGCTGTGAACTGTGTTGTGTGCTTGGTAACCACTCTGCATTATTTTTTAAATATATTTGGGATAAAATATAACATGGTGAATCGAGTCGGCTGCTTATTCTGAAAAAAAAAACCATATTCAGGTTTCGTATAAAGAAAAAACAACTTTGTATAAGATTTTCCTGGCACAGTATTCGTCCTCGCAACTCCTCCACAACGACTGAACCGATTTAAATGAAATTTCGTATACCTATAGCTATACAATATACATTCGTTAGGCATGAGAATAGGTTTTTATCTATTTATTATATTACTACTAATTACGCGGGTAAAACCGCGATTCGCAGCTAGTGATATATAAAATGGCCTCAAAAAGTTAGTTTATATTTTTTGTGTTGCAACGTTATGATTTAAAAAAAAAAAAACGTTAATAATAAATAAAATTGGATCTAAGCATAATCCAATCCATCTTATCTGCCTATCGTCAAATAATTATGGTCCTCCATGAACAACTCTAGGTAAGTAATCCTTAATAAATCAGAATTATTCGTAGACAATAATTAAAATAATACCATAATACCTTACCTCCACCATACTTAATTTAATTAAGAATATTAGACTAATATTGTTTAAGAACTCCAATTTATGTAAAAGGATACGATGAGGATGCGTCAAATGTTGTTGTGTCGGGAGTTTGGTCGTGGAGGGTCTCCAGATCAATCTCCCTCTGGCGCTTTTCGTTTAACATTGCATCACCTCGCTCAGTTGCCGTCTTCCTTCCTATTCGCTCAGTTTTTTTGAGTAAATAGGCTCTTAATAAACTAACGCGTTTTACCATCAACGATTGCATCACTGTTTACCATCAGTTGGGACTGCGGTCAAGCACTAATTTATAATTATAAAGAAGGATCTTTGATAAAACCCCTACACAAAACTAGAATATTTATAAAATCAGGGTATCTCGAAGTATTACTAGATTTTTTTTTTTTGATAAGTCATAAGTTGAATCCATTAATATAAAGTGCGTATGTTTGTATGTCTGTCTGTATGTATGTGCCCGAAGTTGCTCAAAACCCTCACCACTATAGATAATCATATAGATCTGGATGCGCTGAGTTCAAAAAAACACAAAAAAAAAAAAAAAAAACGAAGAATTTTGTTTTTGTCTCGGTCCTTAGTCTAAAAAATGTTACAATGTACTCCACCCTAATTGCATAACACATCATCATCATCATCAGTCTACTGCTGGACATAGCCCTCTCCCGAGGATCTCTACGACGACCCGTTCTGGGCCTCCCGCACCCAACGGCTTCCCGCGACCTTCACCAGGTCGTCGGTTCACCTCCAATTCGAATCATTTTAAGCATATTGCTAATCCATTGCTCCATATTTTCGAAAAGTGCGTCTGTTCCTCGTAATATAAATAACGCAATGAATGCTGTTGAACTGTCAAAACGAAACTAGTTGCTTCTGACAGGGTGTTACATAATTACCCTGCAGTTGAAACTTTTGCAGAACTACAATTGTAATAAATCTTCACATCATAGCACCTGTCCTTGCTGAATTGGAAAAAATGTCAACTTATTTTTGTAGGCCACGGTATGTGCATTATAGAATTGTCAAAGCATAAAAGGTCCTAAAATAGACACTTCTAAGAAAATCTATTAATTTGCTGTTCACTTTTTATACAAGTGTGTAAAGTTCGGTTTTATACGACAGCACCGAAATTACATAGATACATCGACCTTATTGTCCATGGATAGCCAGTTCAACCACCTTCAAAGATGAAAGCCTACCGGGGTAGCAAGTTTGTTCGAAATAATGGTCCCCCGCTCCGGCCCACTCCCTCCGCGGTTTAGACAGAGAAACACTCAAGTAGCAGGCGGCCGGCAAGGGCGCGAGCGGCACGCGGATTTTTTCTGGTGTTTAGTTTTGAATAAATCGTGATATCTCCTGAATGAAACAACCAATTACAATAATTACGTAACTCACTATTACTATCAGTTGGGATCATTTCGAAGCATATTGCTAATCCCTTACCCCATATGTTCGTAAATATGTCTACTCCACAACCTAAATAACGCAATGAATGTTGTTCAACTGTCAAAATGAAACCCATTGCTAGTGTGTTACACAATAGGACTGCAAAGATCATCGTAATCTTCCTTTTTTATTGGGAGTCGACGAAATGGCACGGTTTTCTTCTTCCATAATAGGAAGGAAACATCTTTCCTCAGCAAAATGGAAAAAGAATAGACGAATTAAACGAATCACTTGGCATTGCATTTAATGATGATGTAGTATAATGCCAAGTAATTTTACATCGATTGTTTTTCCAGGATGAACTTTGACCCATCACCTAACATTTAAGTTAATTAAAACCCACTTTCATTGCTCTAGTTCCTAATCCAACTTCAATGCCACAAAAATTACAAATTACCTCCTCTCAAATAAATAAAGAAGCCCACATAATCACAATCTTATTATTATTAAAAAGCTATACCAACTGAGGGTAGGTACGTAAAATCGCACGAATACTTTTTTCAAACAACGGTAACCGAAAAAAGTTTTATTCAAAGAAAGTGCGAAGCGAGAAACGTACTTGACTTAATTTACGATTATAAGTTACCGGCTGCGAAGTAACTTTAGCAAATTAGTTTTAAAACAAGCATCGTAAAGCTTTTTGGGGGGATATGGGTGGTCCCACCTTTGTTCGAGTCCAGGAATTACGTTTATTTAAAGCCTACTTTGAATAAATACTAGGGTTACTTTGAAGAAGTATGACTAAGGTGAGAGCTGGCTGGATAAAAATGTGTGAAGACAAAAGCCTTTTGTTTTGTAAAAGGTGACCTAATGGAGGTGTTAACATCTTCATTGGTGAGGTGACAGTGAGTCTGTGGGTGTACAATGGTGCACTCACAGTACGCACCCCTTTTGGGGATAAAGGCTTTAGGGTTATGATTGAATAGGGTTCTAGGGTTACATCCTTATTGACTAAGATGCAAGCGTGCCAAATGAAAATATGGTAAAGACAAAAAAGACTTTTATTTTGTATAAGATGACGTAATAGTTTCTTTTTCTTTTTTCAAGGAGAGATTCAACCTCAACTCTTAATCAATGGCCTCTGTGGAATAGATACCACAATTTTGCCAATAACACGTGTAACAAATTAAGAAATTCTTTGAAAATTTTATTTCACAATAATGGCGGATATCGCCAATGACAGTTGAAAAAGATGGCCGCGTGAACCGCCTGTCAGGCAAGTTTGAGGCAAAGGCATGATGTGTCCACTATGCTGCGATATTTCATTTTCTTTATGAATTATTTACTGAATGCACTTTTAACTACATAAATCACACGCTTTTATTTAGTCAACGACACTATAAATAATTTTAAAAGTAAAATGAAAAATTCGCGTGACACTCATCTTTGCTTTCCCGTCAAAAACCGACGTAATAGAGTTTTTAATACGCTCATTGGTGATGTGACAGCATGTCAGAGCGAATGGATAATATGATGCCGACAGGACGCACACCTTTTAGAGTTATAGGTTAGTTGAGTTGGTAAGCAGAGCAAAACTAGTACCAATCCACCATAGCCTGTAAGAGTCTCCGTGGCACTACTGACGCGTCTGATCTACATGCTGTGCTGGACTACTACCTACTTTAAGCAGAAAACCCAGGATGGTTGCTGTGCCTCTATGTCGCACACTTTAGGTAGTACGCCCCTAGCCGCACTTAATGATCTCTTGGATTCTAATCCAACAATCTGGTTTACAGACAAATGTACGACGATTTTGTCAGCAGTTCAGAACGATTGTGAGAGGCATTTATGATGTTATTAATTTAAATGTATTTTATATTTTGTGTATAACTATTTTAGTCACTAATTTCTGTTATTGATTTTAAACCGTTTCAACTAAAGAAAGAAATAAATAAATGAGGCTTTCGAGATTTAAAATATAATTAATTTGGTAGGAATGAACATATGCAATATTTCCTTTTTGGATGTAGGGTATTTTCACCTTTGCCTTTAATTTTTTTTTATGGTAACTTTTATTCAAAATAAGAATTGGTGACAGGAACAACATACTTCATGACTTCATCAATAGCAGGATTGAACCAAATGCAAAAATTTGCATTTGGTTCAATACTGTCTCGAAGGTAGATACTTTAAACTATACTTACAACCTGTAAACGCAAGTAACTATCTTCTAGCTATGAAAATATGTTACAAATGAAGTTAATTTTGTATAAAATAATAACTTATTCTCACAATAAACCGGAATAGGTTCCCAAAAAGGCTTTTTACTGTATTAATAACCACGGAATAGATTATCTGTTCTGTGTAAATATCATTATTATGTTAATTAACTTAATCGATTATTATAAATTACCGATTAAGATAGCTAATATAACACAAAATTATAGTTTGGTACAAGGAAAATAAATAAAAATGCAGAAGCCAGTTCGCTAGAGGAAGTTAATTGCTAAGTTTAATAAGACACCTGGATTCGTCTGCAACATAGTAGGTATATAAATAAGTACTATGTATAGTTTTGCACTATTTAGTAACTAAAAATACTTCATGTAATCGGACACTACTATCGCAGTGTTTATTTCGGGAAAGTCAATTTTAGATCAACAATCCATACTATCCGTACTAATATTATAAATGCGAAAGTATCTCTGTCTGTCTGTCTGTCTGTCCGGCTTTCACGCTAAAACTACTGAACCGATTGTAATGATATTTGGTACACAGATAGTCTAGAGCCTGAGAAAGAACATAGACTATAAAACATCCCGCTATGACCAATAGGATCAGAGCAGGAACAAAAAATATTGTGAAAACGGGAGCAAACGCGGACGTACATATTGCTCCCATTATTTTAAGAGGCGCTTATTTTATATCAACTGAGCTCTTTCGGTTCGAAGCTTACGCGGGTGAAACCGCGGGTCACAGTTAGTTTAAATATAAATTAAATTTAGCAAAAGCACGTTTGAGCAGAACTCGAGTGATAATCAAAAAGTACAGCATAGATGGTACCACCACAAAACTATCTCATCAGTCATCATCACCATCTGTCTCCATCTGTCTGGATATTCCCAACAATGTTAGGGTCAGCTTTCAGTCTTACCAGATTCAGCTAAACACAGCATTACCACCATAAAATTATCTTTGATCAAATATCAAATGCAATAGGGGTACAAAATACTGATCCACATGATAGTGGGTAGCTACGCCAAAATTTCGATGCCCTATCTATTCCTTAATCACACAGAAGCAGGCAGCTTTTAAAAAAATCAATTCAGCTGTTCCAAAAATGTATTTGGACACCGGTCGCTTTTCTTTTTTTTTTCTTCTGAAAAACTTAAAGGTATTATTTATATAGTGCGGTTCATATGTCGCGCACATTATCTGGGCACGCGTTAACGTGCGCGGCAGATGCGCGCATGCGCGGTGCGCTCCAATCGGAGAGCGACGCCTGCGCAGGGAACGCCTCTGCCTTTATCTGATTGTACCTATTGTTGGGTAAAAGGTGTTGAGGAGTGTGACGGATTTGTTATCGCCTTGAATTGTATGGCAAGGAGCAATTTAAATGATTTTTATTAATACAAAATATAGCCGTTTTACTATGCCATAAGTAGCAGTTGCTCGCTACATAATAAGTACTTGTTTTGCATACAAACTTGAACCCCATTCAACACTGTCTAGAGTATAGTTTCCAAAAATCCTTCTTAATTCATCCCGTCACACTTTAAGGTGCATATTTTCTTCAATTAATAGTTCCGTCTATATGTCATAAATGTACGTATACGTGGCCATAATATCGGCTGCCGGCAGAAGTTATCAACCTCCAGACAAAGTCTTGCCGCCAAGCGATTCGTCGTGTTCTTGATTCGTGGCATGATGTCTGGTGGTCGTACCCAGCACGATCTGTGCTGGGTACGATGCGCCAAATGATGTTGTGTCGGGAGTTTGGTCGTAGAGGGTCTTCAGATCAATCTCCTTTTGGGTTAAACATTATATCACCTCGCTCAACTGCCGTCTTCCTTCCTATTCACTCAGTTTTGAGTTAATAGCCTCTTAATAAACTAGCTCACTTTACCGTCAGCGATTGCATCACTGCTTACCATCAGGCGGGATTGCAGTCAAGCACTAGTTTATAATTTATTTAAAAAAACGAAAATGTTGTAAGCATTTAGATCACGATAATAGGAGATATATATTCGTCTGTTAATCTTCGTTTAATTTCACCTCATACTCTTGCACCGCGACCGAATACTGGCCACCCCACAGACTGCAACAGATAATACTGGGAAGGGTGCAACGGGATATTGTCATAATCGCCAGCTTATCCGGGTGATTGGTGATCGCACCTGATAGAATCGACTCGGACGCCTCTTAAATATGACTGCGTCGCGTCGCCCCGCAGTATAGAGGGTGAAATTTTCGGCTGCATTTTCGTCATAAATGCATTTTGATTGGTCATCTGTTTAGTAAGGATTTGATGTGCGGTTGAGGTTAAACAGGGTTGTTTGCTGGGGGTTATAATAGGTTAAAATTTTATAGCTATTTTTTTAAGTAATTTTGAAGTTTGCCAAGAGCTTCCTACCAACTTATTTCCTTCCTATAACTTTATCGGAGACTTCTGACAGCAGGTCAAGCTATCAGTTCCTGTCAAATATTCCCAATCAACCTTGAGCTTTTAAGCTTTAGCTTTAACGTTGCAAATCTAATAAACTTGACATAATGTTGTACCTCGATGTGTTGTCGTCTGTACATCATCACCAGCATCATCAACCTTTTATCGTCCCACTGCTGGGCACAAGTCTCCTCTCATACAGAGATGGATTGAGCGTCATCACCACACTTGCTCAATGCGGCTTGGCGATTTCAGACTAAAAGTCCAGGTTACCTCAAGATGTTTTCCTTCACTTTTTAATCAGTCATTGGGGTCCATGATATGCTTAGAAAGTACATATAACTCAGAAAAGTTACATTGGTACTTGCCTGACCTGGAATCAACCCGCACACTCATACTTGAGAGGCTGGTTTAACCACTAGGACTCCACGACTACGTCTACGTCGACGTCTGTAAATACATGTATACAATTTTAATCTTTATGTCTTTGGAATCTTTTTTTTTTTAATAAATATAAACTAGTGCTTGACTGCAATCCCGCCTGATGGTAAACAGTGATGCAATCGTTGATGGTAAAGCGCACTAGTTTATTCAGCCTATTCACTTAAAAAAAACGTAGGAATAGGAAGGATGACGGCAGTTGAGCGAGGTGATGCAATGTTAAACCCAAGACCAACACGACCAAATGCATGTCAAACGATGCGTGTCATTTAGAAGGTCTATCCTCATATCGGTGGATGTTTATTGGTTGGACTAGCGAACAGGTTGATTACATAACACGGTATCAGTAGCAATGGGATTCATTTTGAGCAAACACATTTTTTTGAAGTACCTAATGGATTAGCTTAGCAAGAGGTGTCTATTTAGCCCTACTTCAAAATTATTTAAATTTAGAGTATCTAAAAGTGTTTTAATTAGAGTGCAGTAGTAGGTACCTAAATTTTGACGCTGAATTAATAATCCGTATAATAAATCATATATCGTACCAAAAAAAAAAAACAAAGCAATCGATATATTGAAATGAAAACAAATTAAATAAATAGCATTAAGAAATACTTTAAAATAGAGTTGTTACGCCTCAAAATATTTACACGAGGCATTACTCACATATAATCAAATAATTTATGACTATTTTTTTTACCGTACCTAGACTAGGTAAGCAAAAGTAGACTAACTAAGATAAATAGACTTTGTTGAGACGTTTCGTTTTATTTAGAAGTTATTCTGTTTTTATTAAATTGTTTCTTTATTATCATAGTAGACCACTTAAGTTTTTGTAGGCCTGAATGAAGGTTTAATTAGAAATATTTGAACGTAAGAAGGATTTAAATGGTTGTTTACGGCATCCCCTTTTTCGCACGGTCCTTACGACTTCACTAAACATTGAAATTAATCCATTACATCTGCTTTTACTACATTTATTACATTTATTACACTCCTTCTGGGAAAAAAAAATAAAAGTTATGTTAGAAACGCGTTCAAATCCTTTTATTTTTTTTTAAGAACAATCCAGTATCACAGGCATGTTAAATTAAAATTTACTTCGTTGTAATTTATCTTTAGATAAATCACCTACGGTAAATGACAAATAAAAATCTCAATGCTTTTTCTTGGTGCTATTTACGATAGACACCATAGTGGGTGGAAACAGTAAAACCGTCGCCAAAATGGTTTCGCTAATCGAATAACAATGTTTTCCTCCGAATTTTCGCAAACAAACATACAATAAACATTACGAAGAAACTTATAAATAAATCACTGCCGTTTTCATCGTACATTTAAACGGTATCTTTTATTTTCGAAATTAACCTATTTCTCTAGCTTTTTGCAGACTAAATAGCGCGGGAATAAGTCCCTGTCGCCATCTTGAAATTAAGGAAAATTTATGGCGTTGAAAGCAATTTCTGTTTATCATAAGAATATCGAAAAACTTGAGTTTATTAAGCTTTAGCAATTTAGTTTCATATAAAACTAATATTGGTTGACAAACAATGAATATTTATGGATTTATATTATAATGTTGTTAGACTTCAGTATCCAAAGTTACAAGCTTTTATCTTTAATTCATGGTATGATTCATTTGTAAGGATGAAGAAATAAGTATCAAATTGAATCATACTCAGATGTCATAACAGTACCATTATCCATAATCATGAACAAAATCTTCATTTTAAAAAATGTTCGATTTTTAAAGTCGGTCGAACACGGTCCACACAGCCGAGGCGATTATAACGGTCGGGAGTTTACACTTTGATTTTTTTTCTTTTTTTTCGAACCGGCACGCGCCAAGGGCCGGTGATTCACGCCTCTCGGCCGGCAGATGTTAGGTCGAGCTTTTGTGCTATCAGCTGATGTAACGGGCAGGACGAATCGACTTGTTAATGATGCATCTTGCATGCTCCAAACTATTACGTGTACCTAACAGGAGTCGGTGTTGCGTAATTATTTTCTTTATAAACTTTTATTAAAAAAAAAAAAAAACAAGTTTCTTTACGCGTTTTTCATTGGAACATGAAACATTTGTGTGCAGTAGGTAAAAGATGCTACGTTGACTGTGATTTTTAGGCAAGAAACGTTTTAACGTCAAAAATGAATGGTTAAACAATCGCTAACCATTACTTAACTATATGCAATGTTTATGACAAAACTCCATAGATTTTTACTGGAACTCAAGTTTAGTAACTTATCTAAACACTAATGAAAAAGGCAAAACTATCCAAACGGTTCTATTTATTGTATTTTAATCTCTACCAATATTCTAAGAACGTATTGTAAAGTAATAAAGTTCAAAGTTGCTTAACCAGTATTGGTTGATGTTATGTTAACAGCAAAATTACGTTGTTCACAAAAACAAACAGGATGCGCCTCAGACGAATGTTTCTGTCGAAGTTATCTTTACAAACATAACTGTATTTAGGTGTATATTGCGGAAAATCCGCCGAAATATGAGATTTGTTGCGAAAATCGACCAAATTATAACATTTAAAAACTTAGGTCGATTATGATAAATAAAAATATGTAAAAAAAACATGTATATCTTCTTAACTCTCGACTCTAAACTTTTCAATCTTTTTTGTCATAACTTACCATACCTTATTTTACTAATAGTTATAATAATAATTAAAAAACTACCAATACTGTATAATGTACCTTCTTGTCTAACTTTAAAAATATGCCGTTCCGATTCTCGTTTCAGGAAACGTTTACATTTTTAACCAGTGTTTCTCATTGTAAGTGAATGATTGTATTCTGTTTTTGAGAAATAAATGCCTTAAAGCATAAACATATGTCCGATTTAAATCGGTATTTATGCTCCAACATAATTCTAAATATCACTCAACTTTTTTTATTTCTCTAATAGTTGCACAAACAAAAAAGGTTTATAATAAAGCTTATGCGTCCAATGCTAATAAAAATGAGTCCTTTGTCATCGTCATAGGCTGGAACTGAAATAACGAGGCATTTGAGACTATTCTAACACTCGACTAACATCAAAGCAAATACATATTTACTATATTGCTTTTTCCACGTTACCTGTTACATTAACACACAGTGCATTAGTTCAGGTAACGTGGCAGCAAAGCCGTGTAACGTCCGAGGTCGGCCTCAGACGTTACACAGCTTTGTTTTGAAGCTTGACAAAAATGTATACCTACATGACATAGGCTGTTTACGTGTGTTTTCTTTTTTTTAGTCTTTGGAAGTAACTTATAATGCCAACTAAAATATCTATGATAATCTGGAAGGTTAAACAAATAAACCTAAGTATACTGAATAAAGTTATATGTACTTTCTAAGTATATATTGGACACCAATGACTGAGTAAAAGGTGAAGCAAAACAACTTGAGGGAACCAGCACCCTAATTTGGAATAATTTCGAAGCTTATTCCTAATCCATTGCTCCATGTGTTCGTAAAGTGTGACTGATCAACAGCATAAAGAACGCAATGAATATTGTTGAACTGTCAAAATGAAACCCATTGCTACTGATAGTGTGTTACGTAATTACCCTGCTGGACTTTAAGTCTGAAATCGCCAACCCGCATTGAGCAAGCGTGGTGATTACGCTAAATCCTTCTCTGTATGAGAGGAGACCTGTGCCCAGCAGTGGGACGATGAAAAGTTTGATTGATGATGATGATGATGATAGCGAATAAAACCGGTACTGAAAACAAGGTAATAAAACAAAAATTAATAATAAAATAAAGAACTCGTATAGTAAGAAGAATTGATCTTACACGGTGATTCAAAAACATATTTTTTTTTTGCTTTTCATTAGAATTAAATTCAAAATGGCCGCTATAAACTAGCATCAAGAATAAAGTCCTTTATTGTCGGTTATAATAAAAACTTTAAACATTAAAGCTGTGCTCAATGAAATATTTACAAAGGACCGTTGGCTGCCACAGACCGGTTTTCCCATCTGCATTATAATCTATTAAAATAACACTCGGTAAAGAAGAGAACATTTTTACCGCCATTTTCGGTTCATTTCATTTTATAGATGTGAGAATTTTATTTACGTAATAATTATTCCAATTCTATAATGTTGATTTTATAATTAACCAGTTTTTACCCGCGGCTTCACCTGAGTGGAGGCCGGAAATCATCTCACGGGAACTTGCTACCGGAATATAATCTAGGTTATAGTTCCCTCTGTGTGCCAAATTTCATCATCAGTTGTTTAGCCGTTTTAGCGTGATTTAGTAACAAAACTTTCACATTAATAATGTTACCAGCAGCGCAGTGGTTTTATCATCATGAGTGTCGATTCCGAAAGAGAATATGGTGATAAAAAGTATCCTGTGTGTTACTGTGAAGTTTCATCAAAAAATGTTCAGTAGGTTTTAGGTGAAAGAGTATCAAACAGCTATTCATCCATTCTCACTAACCATTAGCATATTGTGTGCAAGCTACCACCATTTTACGGACATTTTATACTATAACCATTACTAACAACTGTCAATATAAAGTAAACGAGATATAACCAACACATACACAAATAACGTGCGCACTTGTTCAGTCTAAATAAATATCCGACACGAACCCCCAGAATATATTTTTCAAAAATCATCATCTACTTGCTAAAGTCCGCATTAAACCCAGCTACTGTGCAACAAATCAATACTTTTTCCTAGCAAAGACTACCCCAATGCACGCAACTAATTCATACAGCCTAGAACACCACGGTATAAATAACTACATACATGTATACGATCTCTTTTCTACAACCAAACAGGTACGCACACATGCACAATTATACCGACCAATCGCGGCCCAGTTTCGTAGCATAAGTGTCGAACATGCGTGTGTGCGTGAGGGGTGCGTCGTTGCACCCTTACTACGCATACACAAACTCGATGCAGTTTTGTTATTATTAAATCGGGTTTTCGTAGTTATGGCCGACGGATCCAGTTATTTATTGATATTTCGTTATTTCATGGGCGCACACCGCACTATATTATCTGGAATGAAAGCGAAATTATTGCCATTGTAGAATTTTATTGTCTTTCTCTTTTGGAATATTTTTATGTAGAATTTATGCGTTTAATAGTTAATATTACTTGATCAAAATATAGCTATCTGGACGACATAAATTTCTAACTTTGTAAATGGTATCATAACTTATAATTTAATAGTCACAATGAGAGACAACATTGTCTAGACAATGTTTAAAAAAACATTTAATGGTTTCCAAACTCATATCAAAAACAAAAAGCACGATACTCGATCTCTATTAGTTGCTTAAAGTGTTAATTTAACTGACAGTATTATGACAATTTAAAATATATGCTTACCATAATTACATGAAACAAATAACGTAATGGCACAAAGGCAAAGGAACCATGACACAAAACTTATAAAAAAAAAAAAATGGAAAGGAAATCAAAATTCGAATATTAAAAAGTTTTTTTTTAAAGCAAGAATTTACTCGCTATGGCACTATAATGACGTATGCTTACGCAAGTAAGGGTGCGTTCAGAAGCAATGTGGCGGTTAATTCGCGCGTGCTCACGCATACTCAGTGCTTTAACACATCCCCGTGCGGTGACTTGAAAAGTTTTTAACACATATTT
Source organism: Sesamia nonagrioides (assembly GCA_017933935.1). Classification (NCBI taxonomy): domain Eukaryota; kingdom Metazoa; phylum Arthropoda; class Insecta; order Lepidoptera; family Noctuidae; genus Sesamia; species Sesamia nonagrioides. The sequence continues at coordinate 681,217 of JADWQK010000307.1, read as the reverse complement.
AAAAAAATATATAAAACATAAGATTGCAAATGTTTTTCTTGGACGCGTAATGAGGTCGGGGAAAATATATGTGGAGTATAAATAATGTTGGTGTTCCTGAGATTCTTATCGCGAAGTAAATAACGGTTTGTGTTATGTAGCCAAGAGATGCCATCGTTATGATAATTACCTATGCTATACGGGACTCGTGGTTTTTTTTATCGAAGAATGTTAGATATTTATAAATTAAAGACAATTAATAAAAAAAAATTAAGAAAGAAACAGTTGTGTAGTTGTGACTTTGATTTCTTCTGTCTTGTACATTTAACTAGAATTCATTAAAAATTATTATTAGATAATGGCGGTTGCGATCATCTCCACCACACCGCATAATTCGAACTCCGTCCAATACCTATGTATATACTCTAACCTATATAGTTTTAGCTACGCATCATCTAGGTACACTAGTTCATACAGTTCATTAGAGACTTCCCCACTGACACGCGTCGTGCCGTGCAGCGTGTAACCACCCTTAGACCCCTCCCCCATCCCTATGACCAGAGAGATCTAATTCTGCACGCGCTCGAATACGTAAATACGCAACGCAACGTTCTAACTCTGAATAATTTAATTTTGAATTTGGAATTAGGAAAAAAGATGTTTTATTTTTCTAACAATTAAAGTCGGTTATAATAATTTCAAATTATGGATGTCGGGTAGGTATAATTATTATGGCTTTTTATTTTAAACGATTTATAAAAACGTTTCTTCAGGTTAATGTTTAGTAGCTATTTTCAGAACACTATGCTCTATAAAACAAACTATTTCCTAGCTCTTATACTTTATTAACTTATTTCAAGGTAAAGTATTGGTATTTAAATAAAAAAGGTGTTATCCAATGAAGAAAAAGATTTATAACAAAAAGAGTTTAGAAGATCTTTTGACATGTAAACGGACACTTCCCTAGAAAAAGTCTGAAATTAATATTTGTATCAGTAATTATATGTTTTCAATGACAAATACTTTAAAAAATATGCATAGTAATGCATGCACGATGAGCAGTTCTGAAAGTTAATAAAACTAAAAAGAGCTTCAAGAATAATCGTGAGCACACATTTTGCGTAATTTCCACATTTCCCATCAAAGAACGGAGGTCGAGATTTTCATTTGTGCGTGTGTGAGGCACATAGGTTTATATGATAAGTGGCGCTCCGCCCCGCTGTGGGGCAAGCCACCTGCACGCGTAACCTACAAATCTGCACTCCTAACGGGTGTCCACGTTGTACGTAATGTGAAAACAACCTATTTAATATGTTTTCACTGTCTAATTATTTAACATGAAACTCTATGTTATTTTTGTTTTTGGAATGCGGCGATGTCGTTCCTGTTGCATTCTAGATTTGAAATTTTCTAAGTTGTTGTCGCTTTTTTCTTTTATTTTAAAGCCAGGACTCTGACGTATTCGATTTTTTTTTAATTATTGATAGATTTAAATGAATAACTTTATACATAGACTCCATTTTGAACTTCTTTTTATTGAGGGCCTATCACAATGGCCAATATCTCTAACAATTCAGTGTCCTTTGATGGATTACTGACTACTTTGATGGACCCTTTGTGTAAGCTTAGAGCGAATTTGAAGTGTTGCCAAAGTAGCATTTTGTATAGAACCCATTAGGTTTATTGATCAGCTTTACAAAATTGCAATGTGTTTCTGTTTTTTATTGGATAAAATAAGACATGCTTTTTTTAATGTGGAGTTTGAGTCACCTTAATTTAATTTTTCAGTCAAAAGATCTAGCCCCTACTAGGTATTTTAGGTTCGTTGACTAAAATAGATATTATCGTTAAACAAAACTAGTTTTCGTTAAAATATTCCGTACTTTTCCCAACCTTAAAGGTACATTTTCTACCTCAGTCCCATCACTACAGAAACAACATTTGACTTTACCGCGTTCTACATAAATCTTTATACATAACCTAGTATGTATCACATAGTAGGGTTGAGCCCACCTAGGGGAAGGGGGGAGAACGCGTAACCTAGTGAACGCACTCCCCACTTAGCTATCGGGAAAAGAACTATTGTAAGGTAATTGCAATGAAATACAGATACCGCTAGGTAGAACTAATTCCACGTTCAAATCTGACAATTGATTAGATTTTTTTTTTTCTGAAAAATGAGGTTTGTTCTCATTTTTTTCTTCTGCTGTCGTATATTAGTGACAATATAGTCAATTGGAAAGATTACGGACAGCAGGGCGGATGGTAGCAGCGCTGACTGCCAGGATGTGTTTAACGCAGCTGTTACATGACAAATTGACGTAATGCATCACTTTGATAAACATAATAATTTTGTCTAACTTTACATATAGAAGTTGCCACTTGTGAAAATTATACAACATGTAAAGAAAACCCTGTCCGATCCGTGAAGGTATTGTTAGGTATCGTTAACTGATTCTAATAGTAATTTCGGGGAAATTGGAATTAATACCCGGGAAAAAAAGATTATTTCAAAATTCATTATTATTGTTACTGTGATGATTATGTAAAATTTTATATTATATTTGGTCAAGTGTTTACCTAACCTTTATTATCCTTATGGGTCGGACAGGGTTTTCTTTACATATTGTATTAATTTAATATTCTTATGTTATAAATTGCCATTTTTAAAGGGCCAAATAATAATTTACTATCAATGCAAACTTTTACCTACTACGCCGTAGCAGTTAGGATTAACACTCGTAGAAATTTATGTACGTAGTGTACTCATTCAACAGCGTACACTATAGCTTTACTAAAGAAAATTTAAGTTCATAGCTTGCGTAATATTTCTTTGAAAGAAAAATAATAAAGTACCTATTATTCTTGATAATAGCGAGAACTTATAACATGACATTGACAGGCTGTGCAGCGTCATTTTTTTACACCTATATTCTAGAACGATGTGTATTTCCGTATTCTAATTTTAAATTGATATTTATTCCCAATTTAAAATTAAAATATGAAGAGATATTTGTATAATTCAGAATATTTTCAAAATTCGAGCTGTGTTATAGAATATTTCACTTCTATTTTTAAACTGATTGCAAGACTACCTTCACTTTTTTAACCGCACAAAGCCTGCCAGTGCGCGCCAATTCCTTTCGAACAGCCTCCATAAAATTAATAAGCTCCATCATGACCTCTTCATCTTCCCTACATATTTTTCCCGTATATTTACATACACAAGTGAGTCATTGCACCACTCATCGAACAATCAACGCTAGGCTAACGACCTCGCAGCTTCAAGCCTTCCATGCCCTTTCAGATCCAACCAGGATCGGATGAGCCGCCAGAACTCGCACTTCTCCCCATTCCTGACTTAAGTACCTGAGGTCAAAGGGATGCGAGGAAGGTCTGGGAATGCTGGCGAGGGTCTAAGCCAAGTTTATTGTGTGACCCAAGCACTGATAGGCAAATTGCAGTTTTTTATGCATCACTAGGGTAAGAGAGATAGGGTGTATGTGTAATTGAGGTAAATAGTGTGCTTTAAAAGATGGCTCACAGATACGTGTTAATGAATGACGATAATTATTATAATTATCATCGAAATAAAGGGGTTTTGAATGAGTGTTTGGGTGTGAAAAGCAAAATTTGCACCGTCCAATATGTAATTATCACGTTATTAGACTACCGAATTTTGTAAGTGCGAGTTATAAGTATAGATAGATGTATGAGCTAATTATTTTAATGTATTGAGCAAGTTTCGATGAACTTGAAAATAAAAATTGCGCATAAATTCCAAAGAAATGCCATTAAGTACTTTTGATTAATTCAATGTTACAATGATCAATTTCATCAACTTCACACCGATTATCGATAAGAATCGAAACATCTCAAGTGATCGTAATTACGTGACAACACGTAACTGGATCCCGGCGGGAACTGTAAAGTGTAATTTATGATTTAGCTCCGGTTTTCGAACGTCGCGTTCGCTTCCGCCGCGCCGCGCTCAAACATTGTAACGCAACACGAACGCACCTTTATTTGATTTATGTTTTTATTTTTTTTTTTTTTCATCAGGAAGGCTTGGGAAACACTTGGCGGCAACATGTTGGTAACATGAGTTACTTATCGTTTCATTGAAAATGTCTGAAGCGATGATTTATCAGACGTCTTCGTCGCTTCTTTACTTGATCATAAAAAGTGCTGCTTGTTATGCGCGTACAGCTGCTGGATTGTAATTATGCATACATTTGAATAAATATGATGTTACTGGCCAGTGACAGTATCTACCATATACTAGACGAAGAACCTATCGATTTTAATGTACCCTACAATATCAGTACTTAAACAGTTTTAAACTTCCAGACATATCTATAGAATTTCTTTAGCTGTCCAAAATTTTATCAATACTGAGATGTAACTAACTTATGAATTTATAGCGACATCCTTATCACTAGGTAAGAAGTATGCAAGACAACAGCATAGCTATTTACAATTCTATAGAATTGTGCTCCTAATGCAACATCTATCTATCCATTTACTCGGTGGTAGGCCATAGCATCGGCTGCCGGCAGAAGTTACCACCCACCAGAAAAGGTCTTGCCGCCAAGCGATTCGTCGTGTTCCGGCATGATGTATGGTAAAGCCGTACGGAGGACGGGTCTGAGCAGTTGTGTTGCGATGAGTGCCGGGTACGATGCGCTAAATATTGTTGTGTCGGGAGTTTGGTAGTGGCGAGTCTCCAGATCAATTTCGCTCTGGCGCAGCATCGTTGCCGCTCAACTTTGCCGTCTAGCACTAGTTTATAAATATAAAAAAAAGTTCTCCGAACATTTCAGTTACTTACGATGCCAATTTTCACCACAACTTGACCACGATAAGGCCAAGCTGTTAACTAACTACCGACTACTAACTCTTAGTGATGAAACTCTCCTGTCCTTATTACAATTCATTTGAGGTCAACACAAGTGGTCGTGTTGGTCTTGGGTTTAACATTGCATCACCTCGCTCAACTGCCGTCATCCTTCCTATTCCTAAGTTTTTTAAGTGAATAGGGTTAATAAACTAGTGCGCTTTACCATCAACGATTGCAACACTGCTTACCATCAGGCGGGATTGCAGTGAAGCACTAGTTTATAATTATTAAAAAAAGATATGTCTGTTACACAATGGCACAAGAATTCTACTGCTATAATAACATACAGCAATTACTAAACAAGAAAGAATGCATGAAGAATTTCAACGCATTTTTGCCACTGTTTATTTAAAGGTGTATCAAAATCCCTCAGGCATTGTTTTCTCTTTAATTTATAATCTGTCATCAAACTTATTCGAATACTTTTTTTTTTAAATAAGTGAGCGTTGATAAGTATCAGTCCACTGCATATTAATACGATTGGATCAATCAACCGTATTTTTTGGTAATAAATAAACTTAATAACAACACGTGCATTGGAAGGGGATATGGTAACTAAAATTATAGTGTTGATATTTTGTTATGGATCACGGAAGCTAACGTCTGTTCGAACAAAACTGAAATATTGTGACAAGATTATCAAGTAATATGCGAAAAATATTGCAATTAAAAAGAAACAGATATAGAGGAATATGGAATCACGTCCTCAGACGTCTGTACTGCTTGGGAGTTGGTTGTGAACTTGCGATACTTCTTCGCAGCTAAAACACTACGAAGTGCTGGAAGGCGGGCGCTTTATTTTCTGCACAATTAAAAAAAAAAACATTTTTGTGAAAATAGGTCTTATATCACACAGTATAAAATCTTTTTTTCATATTTTTTTATATAGTGTAAATCCTTTTAAATAAAGAACTTTGTATAATACACGATGTATTCAGGTACACAGGTAGTCTTACACATAGTAACCGTCAGTCGACATCGCTCGATAGTCCTAAAAATGCTGCCAATCATGCCACGTTACTAAAGTTGGCCAAAGCGCGCGAAATTAAAGACAATTGATGGACGTAATATAATTTATACAAAATAGCAACTTTTTACTATTCATTCATTCATTCATTATCAACCTTTTATCGTCCCACTGCTGGGCACAGGTCTCCTTTCATACAGAGAAGGATTGAGCGTAATCACCACGCTTGCTCAATGCGGGTTGGCGATTTCAGACTTAAAGTCCATGATTCCTCAAGATGTTTACCTTCACCTTGTAATCAGTCATCGATGTCCAAGATATACTTAGAAAGTACCTACATATAACTTAGAAAAGTTACATTGATACTTGCCTGAACCCGCACACTCATACTTGAGAGGCTAGTGTTTTAACCACTAGGCTACCACGACTTTTTAACTATAATAATCATTAATGTTTTGTATTTGGATTTAAGTTATTAATATTTTATCGATATTTAAACATTAAATTCATGTTTAAATATCCTGATTTATTTTGTAAATGCTTACAATAGCATCCTGGGTTATAATTCTCCTCGCTGCCAGACTTGTCTACTGGCTAATCTTTCATTTTATCTAGCTTGTCCAACTTCTGTCAGCGCGATCCACTTGAAAACCTAGTGAGAACCAAAGCTGTGAAATAATATGTAATAGGTATGGTCGAATGAAGCTCATAATTTGTAGTAGAAAAGGTTCACAGACTGCAGAAACACAGAGCAAACTGCACAACTTCAAAATCCTATAAATTCTATCTATAAATGGCTGGAATATCAACAGCAATATTGCCATAGTTAGTTCCACCATAACTTTTGCTGTAATAGCGTCAAAAACATATGGCGTTCAACCATTGTACCTGCCTATTTTCACATCGGTAGCACAACGAGTAATTACAGTGAACAGACCAGAGACATTTGACACGCATCTGTCGTCTATTGTCTATGGTTTTGTTATTTTGTTTATAAAAACGTATTGTATAGCCGCGTCTAAATATAAATAATGAAAGCTCATTTGAAATTGTTAATATAAGAGAAATTATTATTTTATGATAGAGGTCGCTTTGATAAAAATATACCTAGTTTTTTTTTAATTATGTGCAGTCACTAAAGGAGGTAAATAACCAGTGCCGCTGAATATATTTAGTTGAATTTTAGTAAGGAACTAATATAAGCTTTCTAACTAAATTGAATTTGATAAATAAAGTTAAGTAAAGGAGATGTTTCATTTTGGGGCACCACTATTTACGCTATATAGATAAAAAGGAAAAATATAGAAGATTTTCATAAAAATACTACTAAATTAATTTGAATAAAAATACAAGTACATACAATTAATTATTTGAAACGTTTTTTAGTAAGATAACCCTTTATTAAAGTAGCCATGACACTGGTTATGACGTTTGATTGACGACTTTGACAGTTCTTTTTTTCCCGTTGTGTTCGTGTCGAGTTTTGATTTCAGCTGATTGTGTTAATGGGCCGCATGTTCGGAATTCATTTTTTGTTTTTTTCGCAGTCATATGGTAGATAATATAGGTACCTTAGATAAATTAGATGCATGACACGTCAATCATATGTCACTGTCAAAATCTTATTTCGCTTATTGCTGACCACCATAGTTATTTGTAGTTGTGTTGCACTCCTTGGCCGAGTTAAACTAAATCTGTATAAAAATTAAGCCAAAATATAGGAAATTAACATTAAAAACAGTTAACTATAGCGTAACTATACCTAGCATTAAGTGTACAATGTGCTGGCCCAAGTTCCATACATTTCGAAACCATCCTTCGGCTTCTTCCTAAACTTCAACTATGTATATCCAATGACCTTGATTACTTCTCCTTTGGAACGGCACTTATGTAACAGCGCCATCTATTACACAAAAATATAGAGCCAGCCTAAAATTATAACATGCAGATGTTACTAAACTGAACGTTTCAAATCCAACTTCGTGTCCTATTTCTATGCAACAAGTTTCAAGCTTACTTACACAGGAAACAGGTGACATTTTTTCTATGAGTTACATACATAAATAGGTACGTTTACATAACTAGTGGTATTTTATTGATTATAAAATTTCTAGCATTTCCCATTCAACATAAAATCAGAATAACCCTAATATAACATAAGGTACATAGGCATCTTAGAAACCTTGTTGCAAAAACTTCAATACACATTAAAACAGCATAAATAAATATGTATATGTCATCATTTAAACGACAATAAATTATTGAGTGCATATAAAATGAACGGCCTAAGTAAATCAGTCTGTTCAATCCATCATACGAAAACAGGCTTGCATTTATTAATTTTTGACATAAAATGCCGCCATCTTGAATTGGAGCAGCTGTTGTTGGTAGTTCGTTGACCCCTTTTTTACGATTCCAGGTAGAACCATAGAAATGGTTTGGGTCAAAACTTTGTTGATCTCATGGTGTATATTTGTTGTTAATAATAAATGTTTTATGTTTGAACTTTGTGGGAATAAAACTCTTGATCTGTATTAGGTTGAGAATTTAATAATATCGTCTTCTTGAAGGATTCGTGTTACAATGTGAACACAACTTTATATATCGGTATGGATGAGATTGATGATACAATTTTTCACTTCTACATTTACACAGTAGGTTTTCGAAATCTTTTTTTTTTCGTTTTCATTTTCCGCATCATTGTCTGTAGCAAATTGCTTGCCATTGCCAGTATCTACGTTGAAATTTAGAATCTAAAGAATTTATTATAATTGACTCTGCACCAAAGGTTTTTGCCTTTGGTGCAGAGTAATAGAACTGAACACTAGAAAAGTATAATCTACAATTTAGCTTTTAATACAAAAACACAATAATTTAATTTTACTACAATTACCTATTTCAAAACCACTCAAATATAAAATAACACTTGAGTGGTGAATTGGTGATTTGAAGGCCTATTTTCGTTGGTAATTTAAAAGTTACCACCCACCAGACAAAGTCTTGTCGCCAAGCGATTCGTCGTGTTCCAGCATAATGTCTGGTGAAGCCGTACGGAAGACGGGTCTGGGCGGTTATGTTGTGATGTGTGCCCGGTACTATGCGCCAAATGTTGTAGTCTTGGGAGTTTGGTCGTGGAGGGGAGGGTTTAACATTGCATCACCTCGCTCAACTCCCGTCTTCCTTCCTATTCACTTAGTTTTTATTGAGTGAATGGATCCTAATAAACTAGCGCGCTTTACCATCAACGATTGCATCACTGCTTACTATCAGGCGGGATTGCGATCAAGCAATAGCTTATTTAATTAAAAAAAAAAACATTGAAAATCTAGTCGCAGTCTCTTCTTAGCGACAAAGAAATGTAAAAAATGTTGAGAAATTAAAGGTAGCAGGATTATTGATAGATTGAGGCAGAGATAGTCTGATCTCAGTCAGGTTTAAATCGGTCAAAAATACCTCGAATATTTATAATTATGTACCCGGTGAACATTTTTAAAACTATGACAATAAATTGTACTCGGGTCCTAAAAACATTAAGACTCTTTGGTATTTCTAAACCTCAAATTCTAATATTACCAGCCAGTGCATGAACTTTGTCTTAAGCAAAACCTCGTTAAACTAATGAATTAATTACACTTTATTACTATCATAGTAGCTGGTTAAGTACTACCTAAAGAAATGACAATAAACTTTCTCAGCACCACTGAACCATTGCGGGCTTTTTTTGACATGTGCACTGAAAATATCCTTCAAAACAAGCAATGGAATAAGAGTATGTAAAAATGATACATGTCCTTTATATGTCCCCAGGTAAATTTACGTTTCATTCATAATTTCGTGTTGTAAACTTGAATTCCCTTTCGGTAACTTTAGTCTTTATGTTGAACTTGAGTCATCCATAATGTGTTTATTTTCTATGGGTTTGGTCAATTCTAGAGTTATAACGTGACCGTTATTGATAATAATATAAATAAACAATTACAATAGGGTAGTTGACTTAAAAAAAAAAACTAATTAGTCCGTCAGTCAGATTTCCAAAAAATACTATCCACGTATTTTTTCTTTTTTCATATAAACAAAAACTGAAGACGACACAGTGCGTTGAAAACTCGTGTGACGTCACTGCACGCTACACTTTTTAGCGAGCAGTGACGTCACCAGCCACCACTCCTGATCTCTGATGCCTCTTATATTTATCAATTTTTATTGATTTGATAAAACAAAATATACATATCCAATATTTTTCTATTATCTGAATGACGGACTAATTATAATCAATTTTTTTAACCCAGCAGGAAACATCCCTATTGAGAACATACTTAATATTATCTAATATTCAGCAAAGATCATCGGAGTAATTTCGTAAGTAATGGTAGGAATGACTTTCATTTCGACAGTTCAATAACATCAATGGCCTCTGAGTTTGTTTCGGCGTTTCTTCTCAGAGCTAGTACTAGGTAACGCCGCGGTCATCAAACCACTACCTAAAAATCTTTTCGTTCCAGCCGTCCCTTATAACTGTCCTCTCCAGTGACGCCCTAAGCCGAGGTTCGTACCCCACAGGGGGTGCCCTTAGTGCGTAGTCGCTCTGTAGTTGTAGTTCTTAAGTGCCCCTGGCTAGAGGCTTTGATTGTACTTAAGGCATCCACAGGATAGTGCGATCACGGCCTCTCATGATTAACTACGAGATGCCATACGTTCGTAGCGTCCATCAGTTCTTATAACAGCGAATCAATTCTGTATTAAATCACAGAGTGAAAATTTAAGTGAAGTTAAGTAATCTTCTTCTTCAGCCTATAAATGGCCACTGCTGGACAAAGGCCTTCTCCAAGGCTTTCCACGATGACCGACCGTGTGCTGCCCGCATCTATCGGCTTCCCACGACCTTCACCAGGTCATCGGTCCACCTTGTTGGGGGCCTCCCTACGCTGCGTCTCCTAGTACGTGGCTGCCACTCCAGAGCCTTACTGCCCCATCGGCCATCGGTTCTACGAGCAATGTGCCCTGCCCACTGCCACTTAAGTTTAGCGACTCGAAGAGCTATGTCGGTGACTTTGGTTCTTCTGCAGAACTCCTCATTTCTGATTCGATCACGCAGAGAAACTCCGAGCATAGCTCTTTCCATTGTCCTTTGTGTGACTCTGAGCCTTCGTATGAGGCCCATTGTCGACCACGTTTCAGTTCCGTAAGTCATCACTGGTAACATACACTGGTCAAAGACTTTAGTCTTGAGACAAAACAATTCGGGTTCGATCCCCGGCCAGGTCATGATGGAAAACGATCTTTTCCTGATTGGCCTGGGTCTTGGATGTTTATCTATATATGTATCTATTATAAATATAGTATCGCTGAGTTAGTATCCCGTAACACAAGTCTCGAACTTACTTTGGGGCTAGCTCAATCTGTGTGATTGGTCCGTATAGGTATATTTATTATTATAATTGTTGTTGTAAGTAATAGAATCGTACTACTGTCTGTATACTGAATATTGAAGAAGACGGACGTTCATTTAATTGAGTCAGGTCTAACTACGCCTGGGTCGGTGCATTTCGCTCATTCATTGATATATAAGACACCTACAAAAAACATTGCTTTTTCTATTTTTAATATTAGTTTAGATGTATAAAGTATGTGATACGCTATGGATAATCTATGATTATTTCTGCTGCGCACTTCGACGCGGCTTTAATAAGCCCCTATCAGTTCATTATGTTCACAAATACTGCGTATAAAATTCGCCATATGTTTGAACCAAACGTATACACGTGTCTTTTGGAACATTTAGTAAAAATTTAAGTTAGCGTGACTTCATTGCCCAGATGTTTAACCCATCAAAACATGGTTTTAATGTCCAAGCGACTGCAATTTATTTAATTGCAAATTTAACAACATAATTAACTGTCTGAAAATGTTCATTTATAAATTATCAAGGAATTGAACTTTCGTGACGTCGAATCTGTCACATTTCGAACAATGGTGACATTATTGACAGTTATTTTACCTTTTCTTGCAATAAAGAAATAGTTCTTTATGATGATATTTTTTTCAAGAAGACCGCCGTCTAACAACACAGTTTATTGACTGACCTATTCGTGTCTTTCAACGTAACCTTTTATCACTGGCTGCGCACGCGCCGGTGAAGCAGCTGCGCGCGCAGGTAACTAACCTATCAGGAAGTACAACACTTCCACAGCACTATCCAGGAAACATTAATAGAAATATCGCCTGTATTTTAATGGCACCAAGGCAGATAATCGTGTGTAGATTTCTGACAGATGTATGTGCTCTGCATTGAACCATATGCCAGCTAGGTTCGCTCGTCAGCTGCACGACATACCGACGATGGATTTATCGCATTGTTCCATTATAAGCGATTAATCACGATAAGATGTATGAAAATGTTGCGTTTTTTTGATAAGGAAAAAAAATCATGTTTGACATTTTGGTGGTGTAGAGTATTAAGAATTTCAGTTTTAGTACAATAACAATATTAAAAATACATTGAAATATCGTTAGAATAGCTTGTAGACTACAACAGTTTCAAATCATCATCATCATAAACCTTTTTATCGTCCCACTGCTGGGCACAGGTCTCCTCTCTTGTTCAATGCGGGTTGGCGATTTCAGACTTAAAGTCCAGGTTTCCTCAAGATGTTTTCCTTCACCTTGTAATTAGTCTTTAATGTCCAAGATATACTTAGAAAGTACATATAACTTAGAAATGTTACATTGATTTTTGCCTGACCTGGAATCGAACACTCATACTTGAGAGACTGGTATTTTAACCACTAGGCCACCATGACTGCAACATCAAATCATCGCCATCTTTTAACTAATAATTTTATTTTTGATCTGGGAGATGTTAAAATTGCAGCATACACAAAGCCATTGAGTACTTCTACGTTACCAATGGCTTAACGTCGGTCCGGTATCCACTAACCTGTACTGAGTGCAAGTGGTGAATTAAGGCCCACTCCGTCGGTCTCTCTCTCTCTCTCTCTGTTCTATCCATACCATAATGTAACTGCTGGCAGGGGCAGTGGGAACAGTATATTAAATCACTTTCTAAATTGGAAATACTCTAAGGGCGTTATTTTAAAGGCCCACTCCGTCGGTCTCTCTCTCTCTCTCTCTGTTCTATCCATACCATAATGTAACTGCTGGCAGGGGCAGTGGGAACAGTATATTAAATCACTTTCTAAATTGGAAATACTCTAAGGGCGTTATTTTAATTCCGTTTACTATAATAGATAATAATAATAGTTTATTTATCACTCCAGGATTACAAATGTCTCTTAGTCTATGTACAAAATCATGGCAATGAATACATACGTATTTATAAGAGATACCGTTGACGACTATACTAGTATAAATTGAGTCACAGTCGACAGCGCCTTCCACACTTAATTATTAGAACCACAATTTATTGTTTTTAAGCAAAAGATCTTTAACATTCATCATGATGATGATGAGTAGGGGCTGATGATGATGATCATCAGCCCCTACTCGTCCACTGCTGGACATAGGCCTCCTTCATGGCACGCCAACAAGCTCGATCCTGAGCAGTTCTCCGCCAGCCACTAACAGCCACCTTTTTGATGTCGTCGCTCCATCTAACCCAAGGGCGTCCCACGCTACGTTTGCCGAGACGCGGTCTCCACTCGAGGACTCGTTTACCCCAACGGTTGTCGGTCCTGCGGCATATGTGACCAGCCCATTGCCACTTCAGCTTGCTAATCCTCTCAGCTATGTCGGTGACTCTGGTCCTCTGTCGGATCACCTCATTTCTGATGCGGTCCTTCAGAGAGACGCCCAACATAGCCCGCTCCATAGCTCGCTAAGTGACTTTAAACTTATGGACTACTCTGACCGTTAGTGTCCACGTCTCGGCTCCGTAAGTCATGACGGGTAGGACGCACTGGTTGAAGATTTTTGTTAACATTATTGAATTGGAATTATTGGCATTAAATTAAAAATAAATTACAGGGAAAACGAAACTATTTAGGATAAGTACGTATAGTATAATAGCGTAAGTATGTAAACTAAGTAATTTTTTATAAATTGTTTCAGGTAAGTGATGCTCAGTCAATTTCAGAATCATCAGACATGCTGGAGCAGGTTGGCGACCAACTATGAGGTAAAACTTTTAAAAGAACGTAGTGTATGTAGTATTTATTATTTTAACTTCGAAAATATTATCAACATTCCCATAAATGATGTTTTTTTATTATTACACAAATATTTGTATATAAATGAAAAGCTTGTCACATAAAAACTTGACTATTACGATTAAAAACTTATTGTATTATAACTTCATTTACTACGCGGCTACGCCGTAGCAAATAACGTGCATTACCATTGAATTAAAACTGTAGTTAAAGTTAGGTACTTACTAATTAACAGAATCGAAATAACGTTCCAAAGTAGAAGTTTTTCATAGAGCAGTTTATTATAAATCGGTATCACCAAACGTCAAGTTCTTCTAAATTTAAATAAAATTAAAAAAAAAACAGTCTCGCCATAAACTAAAAGAGGAAGTGAAGAAAACTTCGGCCAGTACACACGTTCCAAAACTCGAAAAGGTTGAATGAGTCACCGCGGGTGTGCGGGACGAAGGGCGAGCGGGAAAACGATCGAGGGTGAAAATGCGACGTTGCATTTTTCTCGGTCCCGTTCCTACGCGAAATGCTCTGTTGCCGTTTCTTTAATTACGCCACCGCGCCAACGATTTTCTTTTTTCAGCGTATAATTAGTTCTCTTTTTGTCGATGTTAATTTACACTATGGTCTCGTATACACGTTGATGTCCAAAATAATCTATTTTTACTTGAATATTTTGGTAAAATTACATTTACACAAATGATATCTTAAAAAGAAAAATAAAAGTGTCACAAATTTTTTGAACTTAAAATGCTCACGTAGGTCTTAAAGCAGACTTTTAAAACAGACACATACGTACGTAGCTAGGTAGAAAACGATGAATAAGGTTTTTAAAATAAGTACCTACCCGCTTCATTAATTAATATAGTCCTTAATTACTGCGACTAATTTTTTGACTGTTTGTCGTCATATCCAGGCAAGTCACGTTTCTACGACAGTCTAGTCAATTCTGATCAGACTTAATAAAAAAGTTTGTGAAATGCGAATTATTACTTTTTCTTGTTCTTTCTTTAATTATATTTCTAAATTTAGTATCTAATATTCATGTAGACCACGTAGTAATGAAGGTGCAAGTATTTAACTGATCTATGGAAAGAAAATAAACATCGATTAGGGTGCGACGAGTTCTCGAGAGACCGACGACCTGGTGAAGGTCGCGGGGAACCTCTGGAAGCGGGAGGCGCAGGACTGGTCACGGAGATCCTTGGGGGAGGCCTACGTCCAGCAGTGGATGTCTTTCGGTTAAAACGATGATGATGATAATGGTGCCTTATTTGATTAGGTTACATTTAGTAGCGTATGTCGATAGTCTTTGTGAATAAAAACTTATAAAAACGTACGAAAAACAAATATTAAGAAATTCTTGAGCTTAGGAGTGGGATACGATAAAATAGTAGCGCACGGGGTATTGGCGTACCTCTCTCTTGCTAGTCCAAATCTTAGCTTTTGGCTTATTTGACAATAAACTTTGTCATTGCTTAAGAGTAGAATACATAACTTGATCATCTAAACCATACGGATAAGGTGAATCCTGAGTCCTAAACTATGTAATCCTATGACTTAGGAGTCTGAATTGAAATACTATAAAAATCCGTAGTCAGCAGACGCATTTTAAATATCAGCACAAAGATAAAGCATTTTCGAACACACTATCACCAGGTGCAATCTTCGCACACTAAATTAGCAAATAATTTATCAGCTATTGTGCGTCCGCGCATCGGATCGCAAGCTTTTGTTACGAAACTTGCGCAAACGCAGCACACAACAAAAGCTCTTTTACCTGCTTTTATAGATTTTTTTCGATCGCAGCAACAATGTAATTTTATTCAACTATCAAAACTGTCAAATATCAACGATAAGTCTTAGAAGATTACCTACTTTATTCTTAACGTAGTAAAGGTCATATTTCGTCAGTGTTAGGTACAGATGTGAAAGAATAGCCGAACAGATCAGCTGATAATTTATAGTCTCTAAAGAAAATTTTCTCACTTGTGACAGAATTTAAACGACAGTCCCACATTTTATTCTTTGTGCGATTCTTAAACCCAATAAAATTACGCATGATAGAGTTCTTGTTAAATAAACTACAACACTAACCAGGCATAACGATACAACTTAGATTGAAATTTAAACTGAAAAACTTTTAAATTGATTGAATTTAAATAAGCATGGCCAAGCCGATTGCTCATTACAACTATCTAAAAAATAAACTGGCTCGTGCACTTCAAAAACAAAAGAAAAAACAATAAAAAGACAGCATTGTGAGGTGCGCAAGCTCAAAGAGCTAAATCAAGATGGCGCGCGTCCGCCGGCCATGCCACTTCCGCGGCCGCATCCGGCCGTAATTCGACTCCTGCGCAGCCTGCGGCGCAGCCTTAGCCAATCGATTTGCAAGACGAGCGTGAACGTCCAACATAAAACCTTTTATAACTCAAAAACTTTTAACGCAATTAATTTTAGTGAGATTCGATTCGATTGATGGTTAAAAAACATTGATGGCTCCACCAATTTTTTATTAAAATGGTATCTGCTCTAGGCACAATTTCTGAATAGTGAACGAAACTACTGTCACACTCGGTTTGGTGACTCGGCTTCCGTCCCCGCGATCGCTTAGGTTCCAATATTAAGTTTTTTTTTTTTTAATAAACTCATTAAAACTACATATATGAAAGAGAAGCTAATTAGAGCTCTAAATGTTCTAGATAGTACTTAGAAAATGGTATCGCGCTTATGTAAACTAATGCAAACGTGTCAGGCCTCTTTCATGAATAAAGTATCTGATGCTCACAAAGAAACGTTGTAGTGAAAAACATTGAGATTTGTAGCAAAAAAACGTTGGCTTATTAGAATTCTCTATTCAGTGTATAACTTCGTTGTCTCCTATTTCTATCCAAATGTTAGTAAATCTATACTTAATATATAAAGTTGAAGAGTTTGTTTGTTTGAACGCGCTAATCTCGGGAACTGCTGGTCCGATTTGAAAAATTATTTTTGCGTTGGATAGCCCATTAATCCAGGAAGGCTTTAGGATGTATAACATCTCGCTGCGACCAATAGGAGCGGAGCATAACCACGCGAACGAAGTCGCTGGCTTCCACTAGTCTGTGATTATTTTGATAGGATCGACACTTGTTAGTTCAGTTTATTCTAACAGTAGTTTCAACATAATGTTGATTGATTTCTAATTCATAAAGTATAAATATTAGATACAACTTGTAACATTTCAATGTTATGCCTAAACTCACTTTCTTATTTACCAGTCATACAAATCATACGGAGGACGGGTTTGAGCAGTTGTGTTGCGATGTGTGGCGGGTACGATGCGCCAAATGTTGTTGTGTCGGGAGTTTGGTCGTGGAGGGTCTCCAGGTCAATCTCCTTCTGGCCCAGCATCGTTGGTCGTGTTGTTGGGTTTCATTTTTTTTTTGTTTTTTTATTATTAAATAGCCTCTTAGTAAACTAACGCTCTTTACCATCAACGATAGCATAACCGCTTACCATCTGGTGGGATTGCGGTCAAGCACTATTTTATAGCTATAAAAAATTGTCTAGCCTTTTTCTAAGTATGTACCAATATTTTGCAAGAAGCGACTGTCTACATAATCTCTACGACTCTGTTCCTGAGTTCTGGTTTTTCTTCAAATACCCGTTAAAGTACCAATCCAAAATCCAAGTACCAATGAAACTTTTCTAATTTATATGTACTTTCTAAGTATATCTTGACACCAATGACTGTTTACAAGGTGAAGGAAACATCTTGAGGAAACCTGGACTTTAAGTCTGAAATTGCCAACCGGCTTTGAGTAAGCGTGGTGATTACACTCAATCCTTCTCTGTATGAGAGGAGACCTATGCCCAGGTGTCCAGCAGTGGCACGATAAAAGGTTGATGATGATTATGATGATGACCCGTTAATGGGTAACACTTTACCCTTTGCTTGGTGTTTGTGAGTGTTTGAGTGTTTGAGAGTGGTTGTCAGATTTTTGGGCTTTTGACTATCCGCAACGACTGGCAAACTTCTATGAATGAAAGTTGCGACGTTCTTTCCGAATCACGGAGGAGTTCCGATATGTAATGGATGGTCATCCCATCCACGAAATGATCGCGGCAACCATCGTTTAAAATTTGTATCGCCCGTATGGCAGATATTATTTAACAAAGAGATTTAAGATATTTAATGTCCCATATCTCAGCGTTAATCCCAGCACATCCGAAGCTTTTTCTGCTTTGGAGTCTGGGGTCTGCTTTACCAGTCTAACTGCTGATTTTGGCTAAACTTCGATATTTTCCGTGAAGCGACTGCTTCTGACCTCCACAACCCGAAGGCGATATCGAAGCATTGTAGTTAGACCAATTGTTGGACTTTTGAGGGCTCCAACAACCCGTAACTACTGCCATTAGATGTTCGTATGGCAATCGGGACCAACGGCATAACGTGCTTTCCGAGGCACAACCAGACCAGTGCAAATATTCATATTCATGCATACAAATATTTGCAATATTCACTATAAAGCCTCATACTCAAACATGAAGAAATCAAAATCAATATTTTAATTTTCATTTAAAATCTTATTGTCGTCATAACAGGGACCGACAATTTGTCCCATATCTCGGTTAGCGCCAACTGAACTCCGAAGTACCCTTCAGTATTCTTGACCTGCGATCAGAACCCTATCGAAAGCCGCTCTAAAGTTCACAGCAAATTCACCTTAAACGACTAACCAAAGTATATTTTTCAAATATGTGGAAAATCACACTGAATATCAAATAAAAGAGTCGGAGACCTTGGCATTACAGTAATGAATTCAACACAACAATGTGCTTAAAGTAGGACATTCACGATCCCAAATTTGACGTATGACCAACCAACAATGTAACTCTTATCACAGCGTCATAAGGTATAAATGAATATCAATGAAAACAATGTGATTTACTCATTCATTCTAATCTTGATTCGTGAATGTATTACTTTAGATTTCACTAAGCAAATAGTAGGTAAAACATTCACATGCAAATCGAATGATGAATTAAATGAACCGTGAACCAGTTGCTTAAATATTTATTTCGAAAATCGAACGTTTTTGCTTTTCCGAATTCAAAATGCGATGTTGTTTTGTTTTCTGCGAGCGTTTTTATTCCGCATTCAGGGACGTTTCCATTCAATCAATAGGGAAAATTTAAATAGTCGGGTTTTGATTCTCCGTCCTTTTGTCATTGGGTTTTCGCTATTCCTTATTTTGGTATACAAATATTTTCGGTAGGTGTATTTGATTCTAAAAACAAACGATCGTGAATAAAGTTGGGATTCGGCCAGTACCTAAACCAAATCACTAGCTGAAATTTTGATTTATAAGTACATCTATTTAGTTATAAAAAGTATTTCTTTATTGTCCTATTTATACTTAAATGAATACATCTCACATTAATCATCTAATACAGTTTCAATTTAAGCATTACACCAAGTGAATTATAATAAAGTGTAAAATGCACGAAAAATATTCAACTCGCGTCCATTTGTGAGTCGATAGTAGTGAGAAAGAAACAGCAACATCGTGCCGTCTCTCTCACACATTAGAGGATGACACTTCCGAGAATCGTCTGAGCTTTTGAAGTATTTGAAATGCCCCACACACAGTACCGTTACTTTACTACTCAGTTTACGATTTTTTTTTCTGCGGCTCTCAGTCTTTTGTCAAAACCTCTCCCCTTTTATTGTCTATGCGAATTTACAGCACAAACTTTTGAACTGTTCGTTCAACCGTAATGTCTTTGAATAGACAGCATTATTATTCTATTGCTAACGGAATTTTAAACTGAAGTTTATAAATCGAATCCTACCATTTCCAAAAGTATAGGCTTCCGAAGTTGATAGAGCTTTTCTTTAAAATTGGAATGCCTCGTTCTCAATTACGACCGCGATGCCAATATTAAAAATGAAAATTTCGGCTTTCGGAACGAACTAGTCGTTCACCCACCCCTGTTCAAATGTCGACGAACGGGGAGGCGCGTCGCGCGACGTTGCCAAAACGGAAAGTGAAATTTCGTCACACTCTCTCTCTCATTCACACACACACCCATCGCACTCACGGGATAGTTCACTCCTCGTAACCTGTGTCTGTGTGGGTTTAATTCGGCAGACGCTGTTCGTGTGTCCGCGTTTGTTTTGATGAATATATACACTGGGTCTGTGAATGTGTGTGTTAGACGAATTTGTATGAACGTTGCAGTATACCTACGCCACGCCACGTTTCCGTGTTCGATCGAGTTTTGTAGACGTCGACTTCAAGTCGTGATTCTGAACAATTAAAGTTATTAAAAGAATTGAGAGGAAATTCTTTTCAAGATTTGTGACTATGTTCTTGTAGAAACATTTTCTAGTTTTATTTTATTCTTCTTCCTTTCGTGCAGTCAAACTAAGGAGGATTTATTGTTTAATATAACTGTCTTTAACCCTTAATTTAAAAGCTTTTGAATCCTTCTCTAGTTTTTTTTTTATTACAATTGATGTGTAAACATCTCCGTAAAAACCTACTTACAGAAATAAAACCATTTATTATTTATGAATGAAATTATTTCAGTCCAGCCGGTAACTAAATTATTACGACCAAAATTATGTACACAAAAGTAAAACTTAATAATCTATACTTAACAATCAGTTACCTACTTTAGAAGAATGTATTTTAAGTTGGTTTTTGAGTAACCGTTTTTAACAAAATTGTCCTAATAAGTTTTTGCTTACAATGGAATTTGAACTTTGTTAATTAAGACATTCGGTTTGTTATTCAATAACTTGAAAATCATCTAAGGATCTTTACTCAGAAGCCCAATTAACGCATATTCTCTCTTGAATCAATACTAATTGACCATCTTTATATACGATAGGACTGCGGTCAGACTCCTACACCGTTACAGCGAGGGGGGGAGATGACGTCACTCTTCATTACAACAATCTGTTCCTACACCATGCCGGTACACAGATCGTAACATAGACATAATACTAATGGACATGCCGTACGCGTAAATTCTGCAGTATTTTTTTGGTTTAAAAAGAGAGAGAGATAGCCTATGCTTTCGGTTTAGCACTATCTCATTCCTCATTGATGATTTTGAGAGAGATAAAGATAGACCGAAACTTCGTTTCCTCCCTTTCTTTCGGAGTACCACAATTCTCATGTCTAAGGCATGTCCATTAGTATATGTCCATGGCCGGTACACAGATCGTAACTTCACTAGGGTAGGGTTAAAGTATAACTATTAGAACTTAGAACGGTATATTTATAAATAAGGTACTGAATTCTGTAAGACAGTGGCGCCGATTCTCTTGTTCACAAACTAAACTAATTTTACGTTACGTGCATCTTTTTCTTTCTATAGCATAAAGAAAAGGATAGAAGATATAAACATGGCGACCAAAAATACATCAACTTACGTCAGACGCGGACTAATTTGACAGGTCTAAACTAACATATTATCTTTTGTCCTTTTCTTAATGAAGAAAAAAGAAAATGATGCACTGGACTTAAATGTAAGTAGTTTAGTTTGTTAAGCTACTTAATAGGGGCATTGTAGGTATCCATTACGTTGAATAAATTAAATTCTGATACAATAAGTTCATTTGAAGTACTAAAAATTGTGTGATGTTTTCAAGCATGTCTGTCTGTAATAAACGTTAAATTGTATTTCTAGGCATAATACCTAGAAATACATTATTACTCACCTATTAGCTCAAAAGCCATTGTGGCACATTGGTAAAAGTTGTGGTGGCCTAGTGGTTAAAACAGCAGCCTCTCAAGTATGAGTATGCGGGTTCGATTCCAGGTCAGGCCAACAAGTACCTACCAATGGAACTTCTCTAAGTTATATGTACCTTCTAAGTATATCTTGGACATCAATGACTGATTAAAAGGTGAAGGAAAACATCTTAAGGAAACCTGGACTTCAAGTCTGAAATCGCCAACCCGCATTGAGCAAGCGTAGTGATTACGCTCAATCCTTCTCTGTATGAGAGGAGACCTGTGCCCAGCAGTGGGACGATAAAAGGTTGATGATGTTGATTAGAGGAGCTCAATTAAGAAATTCTGCTACATATTATACTCCTAATTCTATTAAGGAATTCTACTAGCTACTAAAAGTAGCTAGATCGTTTTTAAAACAAGTAAATTAGAGAATACGCGGTAGCTATTAGGAAAATATGCGTCCACTCAAATTATTTTCATACAACCAAAGATTTAATTATAAACTGTGAATTCCACGTAGAAATAAACTTCTAAGTAATGAAATCATAGAACACCTAACAAAACTTAACAACCAAAAAGTTCGCTCCAAGACTCTTGACCTTTTTAATTTAGCCGAATATAATAGCGATGATATTCCTTTTTGCCAAGTTGTTCCTTAGAAATAACCCAATTATTTAATATTCTTAGGCAGGGAATAATCTTACACGCATTTCATGTTAATTCTTTAGGTATCGTTAATTTTGTAATTGAATTATTGAAGAGATTGTGCTCGAATTTATATTTAAAAAAGTAATACCCCTTTTCGGCACTATTTTCTGTAATAGCCATAGGTATCACAGGATACATTTATGTAGGTAATCACCACACAATAGATAACTTAGTGGTGATCATTGATTAATAATAATAAAGACACTGCTTCCAATTCCTTTGATAGTATTAATGGCATACCAAATGGCCGTTCATTCTCATCTGTAACGAAACCTCATAAACTTCACTAGTAAAATTAACTATTGGCAGATAAGTTTCTATATAATATTCTCAGAATGTTGAATCTAATCAACAATTACAATTCGACGTCCATACTCCAACTTCAGATCTTTACAACCAAACTTTACACAAGTACACTCAAACGTTACAACGTAGTTATTGTATTTATAATACTGGCAACATTGAATAAAGCTGTTAACCTTCATGCCGACGATTGTGCGGGAGCTTACGGCTCGAGGCGCGAAAATCCGATAACTTTCCTGCCCCCCTCTTTCCTCGGCCCTCACTTCAGCCCTCACCCGCCTTTAATGGCATAAAAAATCAATTTCCCGCCCAAATTACGCAGTGTCGACAAATTGCGAACGCGTCTAGTCTATAATCGAGTGTTTTTCGGTCTACTGTTCACGACCTCTACTACAATAGGTAAATTCTATCAGTTTTTAAAAGAGCATTCACCTGCGAATTGCAATTCAACATGGTTATCAGAAAATACTATATTTTGCAATAAAAATTCTGAACACAAATTCAACTTGAGGTGTATATCATACCAAGTATCCTTGTTAAGAGGAACAGCTCTGTTGATACATAATTAAGTCAAACGAAATGGTTTAAAATGATAAATGTATTTCCAAGTTCAAAGACTGGAAGATTTACGTTTTCAGCAGTTCAATTAGGAACGAAATATTAACAAAAACTGAATTATTATATTATGTTAGGGCAACATTTTATTCAGCCTACAGATAATAAAAAAGCAATGCAACAGAAATACTTTAGAGACTGCAACGATCAAGTAGCAAACTATTCTAGAATACATAATAAATAACTTGCTTCTTAACTGTTAAAGATAAAGTCTGGAAGCTTATACTAGCCACAGACGCCATAACGACTTACACACACACGGAACAATATAATTCCCGTTCCATTACCACAACTAACGTCCCTATGTTTAAACGTAAACACACCCGAATTCGGAATACATGCACTCACACAGACGCGTGTCATGTGTCCTGCTGCAATGTCCGTGTGACCTTGATGCGAGGGTGAAAGTGTCCCTCCTCGCACCCCGTGCCAACCTTCCGCGATCTATTTGGTGAATTCGAATATTCGAACGTTCATTTGTTTCTGATTGACTATGGCATCGAATTTCGAATGCCAGTTTATGTTTTGTTTATCTGTGGCGTTTGACGTTTATTTTGGTGACAATGAGCAATGTCAGTTTTCTTTAATTTTTTTCTTTTTAAGTACCTAAGTAATGATATTCTAAATATTTTTACGACTTTTCCTTTCATATTAGATTTCTTTTCGCCTTGTTTTGTAAGACGGTTAAATATATTTCGTTTCATACATTCTACTTTATGTTCAATAACAAAATAGTACTGCAAGCAGTAAAAACTTTTTAAATAAATGTTACCCTCGGACATGAATCGGGTCTGTAATTTCTGGAGTTGCAGGAAGGAAAACATGGAAAAATAACTAATGATACATTTTTACTGTTATAGACCTACAAGTTTATATGGCTATAAATTTTATGAAAGCATATATCATACTATAAAACCATTGACATAAAAAATAAAATCGATTGGAGATACATAAAATTAGGGCTCTGTTTTACGGTCGAGAGATAAACCTTGTGTGATGCATATTTTGGAAGGAATAAAACCTTCTCGATATAATCTGTTTTTGTGTCTTGAATACAAACTAGTACTCAAGAAAAATCGCTTTAAAATGATTTGGGAAACGTACGTAATTGATTCAAAACTGAACTGACAAAACTTGCGAAGTTTTAGAGTGACAGGTTATTTAAACATTCCGATAACAGCTGTGAATTATTACGTTTTCATTAAATTCAAAGTATGGGATATTTCAGTTTTCTTAGAAGCTATTTAAAAAGTTTATTTAAAACCTCGAATGCATAAGTCGATACATGGTATTTGTCCTATGACTGATGTTAAAGTCAATAAAATAAATTTTAATTCTGTTTAATGGAATTTTATTGTCTCTTGTGTATGTACAAATTGATTTTAATTTAATATATTGTAGTCATCATTGTTAATTTAAATAAAAAATAAATTATTAATATTTTAAATCTTCTTTACAAATCTCACTTTGAAGTAAACATAGTATCCTTTGACGAATCGGTGCCTTGTATCCGTTTTCCTGATTATTCCCGAAACAATTGTCGACTTCTTCATGGATAATTTTATTTTGTTTCTTATTGTGATAAAGATCTCCAGTATAAAAATCCCATACAATCTCATAAGAAAATACAATTACTGCTCTAACAGACTCCATTGCGTAGACATGTCGTAGAAGCGTCTACGAAGTGTAGCGGCGTAGCGCCCCGAGCTACGAACCACCGCCTCTATTAAATACTTCCGACCGTATACATACGCTTTATCTTTTTCTTTATTTTATTTTATGAGAGAAATATTGTATACCTAACGCTGAGTTCACACTCACACATACGTAAGCCTGGTACTGATATCATATCGGATTATTTAATGAAGTAAGGTAATAGGATATAGGAGTAATGTCTAATTTGGCAGTACCTAATGTTTAGTAGAAAGTGATTCTAAACAATATCTAAGTAGCCAGTATATTAATAAATAGATAAAGTCTGATATATTATTATTGTTCTAACAAAATCCATCAAAAATTTCGCGTTTAGCATAAACCGGATAACGCATTCCTCATTTCCATTTCGTGCAAGCAACACCTAAAAGCCTCGCAATGCCCCCTTAACCGTCAAAACAGGGCCAATACCACAAAAGGACCAAAAAAGGACCAGCCACGACAAAAATAAACGTACGTAAACGTGACCTTGGGCGTGTAACCACAGGAGGCATTAATCTCGATATACCCCGGGGCAGACGCGCGCCAGACGGCCTCCCGGACCGGTCACTGATATCGCCATATTCATACCCGTAGGGTTACCCCGGGATCCACAAGATACATATTTTAAAACTTCGGAAGCACTCGGGATCTCCTAGTTCGGAAATTTGCATGATTTTGACGAAATGTGAATTACAATTGTACGATACAGGGTTTTGGATTCACCAGTTGCTAAGCCGCCCTTTTAGCTCCGACAAGTTCAATAAATTCATCGATTGAAATGTTCATTATTTTGACCGAACATGCTGTACTAGCTGTTCCCAGCGGTTTCACCCGCGTAGGTTTCGATATGTTTTTTTTTATATGCTCCGTTCCTAACTAGTAACTAATAAGGACCAGCATGATGTTATATAGCCTAAAGCCTTCCTGGATTAACGGGCCATCCAACACAAAAATAATTTTTCAAATCGGACCAGTAGTTCCTGAGATTAAAGCGTTCAAACAAACAAACAAACTCTTCAACTTTATATATTAAGTATAGACTTAGAAGTTAATTTTGATTTCTTGACCTTCCGCGACTATACTCTAAGGTGGTAAGTGGACAAAACTTAGTTTGTACCATAAAAGACAGTACATTGATTCAAAAGAATTTTAAATACCATTGGACTTGGTTTCGTAAGAACCATGCAAATTCAAAAACTCAGCACATCCTTATACAAGGCTCACCCAAATCGCTAACCTCGAATCCTCGCAGCTCCCGACCCAAAGACACAAACATACTAAAAGGCTTATCCACCCGGACCTCTGACAACCCTACCAAGGGATGGGACGTTGATGACACAATTCAGGGCAACAAGTGTAGCAGAATAATGACCATTTATTTTTAGGGGTACGTTTTATGAGACGAAGGAAGCCATTGATGGTTCTCGATTGGGAGTAAATAGGGACATGTTTTTTGAAGACACTCTTTTTCTAACTTGAATTATTGTGGTTGATATTGCCGGCTGTTTGATGATCAGATTTGTGAAGAGACTGTTTCCTCTACAGAGGAGAGGAGATTTGATTTACATAAAGTCAAAATCATGCCAGTTGGTGTTGATTTTTAAACAAATTACTGACATTAAGTAGGTAACTTCTAAAGGCAATCAGGACTTCGCATCCTTCTTCCTTTATTCTATTTCAAATGAACTCGGAAAACACAGAAATAGTCAACAAAAAGAAAATACGTTACCAAGCGGCATGTAGTTAGTATTTGTTTTTCTTATCCTCTCCTCTATCCACAGATATACAAAATCTCCATCCAATCTTGAAATAAACAACCATGTCACGATTCCCTCTTTGTACTGTAGAGAATACATTCAGACCCTCGAGCACCTTCGGTCCCCCCCTTGAGCCCCTGAGGTCCGGTTCAAGACATTAGAACCCACACACGTGATCCTAAGGTAACGTTACCTCTTAATTTTTAAATATGAGATGTTTAGAGAAATGAATGTTGTAAGCGAAGACAATAATTGGAAGGTTCAGTAATTAGATATAAAGGTCATTGGATGCCCTATTTTAAAATAAGAACAAGAAAGTCCAAAATACATTGACCATTTAGAAGCATCCTATAATTAATTTTTATTTACATCAGACAATTGTCCATAGTTTTTCATAAAAAAACATAGACAAAATACATTTGAATTGTTTATGAACTATTAAAAATATATATCACATTCCAAAATATTAAAAAATAAAATGTTAAATTTAAAAATAAAATAAAATGCTAAAATCAAACATAAAATATTTTTTATACATATATTATAAACTAGCGCTTGACCGCAATCCTGCCTGATGGTAAGCAGTGACGCAATCGTTGATGGTAAAGCGCACTAGTTTATTAAGAGCCTATTCACTCTAGCCTTGAAGACACTCAAATTGTAGTCCGACGGAAACACCGCCGCTAGCAAATAAAATATAATGTCAAATTTTAAAATAAAATAAAATGTCAAATTTTAAAATAAATAAATATGTCAAATTTTAAAATAAAATAAAATCTCAAATACAAACTAGGTAGGTAAATTAATTACAAATCCTATTTATAAGCGAAATGACGATGACACGTCTGAAAACCAAAGGTAGAAAAAGAAGATAAATGGATTAGCAATTCAAGTGCCGCAGAAACAAAGACATTGATAATGCATCAAAAGTATCTGTCAATATCGTTAAAATTTCAAATTTCTCATACGCATTGGGGTGTTCGGCCGTCTGTGCAAGCGTCTCGCGTCGCGCAGATTACCGTAAACTCAGGGACGGCGGCTTCCCCGGGGTCATGATCAAGATTACCAACCATAATACATACCTACATATATGCGACATTATCATGTCGTTTTTGATACTTGTTTTTGAACCTGTTTTTGAACATTTTCGGTTGTATAATGCTTCGATGTCTTTCTCAATTTGTTTAGTGTTTTGTTCATGTCGTGTCGTGTATGTTTTAGTCGAAAAATTTGTACTTAAAGGCAAGATAAATCTTGTAACCCCGTCTCATCTTTATGTCCAAAATATCTGCTACTTGGTTAAATTCATCGTCTATATCTGATTCATTAATTAACGCTCTTTTCTTTCCTTTCGTTTTTCGCCATTATATTCAACCATTTTAATCGTCAATCGAAAGTCTTCAATATATCTTGCTAAAGTTGCACTTTATCGTCTGTTGTGATTCAGGATTACTGTTAGCGATAGTCATGGGGTGCCACGTAATGTAATCCTAACATTTGGAGGTCAGGTTCAAGACTGCGACAAGGGGTATGCAAATCTTTTGAGTTGACTGACTGAGAGTCATCGAGCTTAAAATTGGGGAATTTATTTTCGAAGTATACAATCTACAAACAATTTGTAAATACTTTTTGAGTGTAATCCATTATAATGTATTTTTCAATATAAAGCATTCAAAAAAAAAATTAGAATTTATATTCAAACCATTAATTTCGGCCATTATGTGAGGTCTCGCCACCCATCTATACTAATATATAAAGCTGAAGAGTTTGTTTGAACGCGCTAATCTCAGGAAATACTGGTCCTATTTCAAAAATTATTTTTGCCCATTAATCCAGGAAGGCTTTAGGCTATATAACATCACGCTGCGACCAATAGGATCGGAGCATAACTAACTCCACGCGAACGAAGTCACAGGCAGCCGTTAGTAATTAATAACCAAAAACTTATCCTTTCCCAAAAAGTATCTGTAACCTGATCGGAACATATTTTTCGTAATAGATAGGGTGGAAGTACAAATTGTCGGCACCGTGTCCCCGCTTCACTGACGACGAAGCAACCCCCGGTGTCAATCTACGATGCGGGAAATCACTTGGATGCGAGGATTTTATTCGGGCGAGAAAATAGAAATTTGAAGAGACTTCGGAGCTCTATTTTAATGTACCACGTAATTCTTGAGAGTTATTGGGAAAATGTTCCTATTTTTCTACGTTTTCTAAAAATACAGACTTTTTAGAAATCGTAGAAAAATAGGAACATGAGCATTAGCAAGAAAAGTGAATAGAATGGAATAGTCTTTATTATATACAGCATATAAAATACGGAATAAAAATATGAAGCGATCTTATACAAAAACCTTCAATTACATTTAAATTTATAAATTTAAATTTTATTTTATTGCGCAATTTATAACGTTAACTATTTTAAAAAGATCATAAAGGAGCAGATATAATTACATAATATGTAATTATATCTATAATAATATATAATATATAGTCAATTTCACAGTTTCTATATATTAGGAACTGTGATTGACTGAAAAGTAATATGCATATGTATACAATACAATCTATAAAGTTCCAATAATTTACTAAACTACCACAAAAGAAAGAAGAAAGAAGAAAAGAAAGAAAAAACGTTTATTTGCAGTAAACATGACGCAAAAGTTTACAAAAACACAAAAGATAAGACATAGTTGAGGGAAACCAATTTTTATTTCAAAACAATTTTTATTTGAGTTTACGCTAAACACCCTTTAAACAAGACATTATTATATGAACTTTGACGTAACAGTGACACTTTTTTTATAATTATAAACTAGTGTTTGACCGCAATCCCGTCTGATGGTAAACAGTGATGCAATTGTTGATGGTAAACCGCGCTAGTTTATTAAAAAAAAAAGAACTCAGTGAATAGGAAGGAATAGGAATTGAGCGAGATGATGCAATGTTAAACCCAACAACACGATCAACGAAGCTACGCCAGAGGGAGATTGATCTGGAGACCCTCCACGACCAAACTCTCTCAACCAACAATATATGCGGCATCGTACCCGGCACAAATTACAACACAACTGCTCAGACCTGTCCTCCGTAAGGCTTCACCGGACTTCATGCCGGAACACGACGAATCGCTTGGCGGCAATACCATAGGAAAATTACGACATATTCGCAAAAAAATCAAATATGAATAAATAAAAAAATAACTAATTATTACACAATGGATTTCAGTTTACAAAAAATCTCAAACATTTTTATAATTTTTAAATAGTGCTAACCACTGGGAAATCAACTTAAATACCATAGAAATAAAGTTGATACTCGTTTAACTTGATATATAATGAGGGTTTACAGCTCCAGACGGTCGTAACCTTAATCATAAGTTGAACAAGTAATCAACTTAAGTTTTTGAGGTAAGACCTACAATGTTTATTTCAAAAACATGAAATCAGTTTGAATGTACAGACGACAGCACATCAAGTTACTACAATCTGTCAGATTTCCTTATTAGATTTTCAACTTTATCCCTAAAGCATTTTAGGGAGGATTGGGAATATTACGCAGTTCTAAGCCCGATACCACACGGGGCCATCCCATATAGTACCATCCCTTATCCTCCCGTGGGTGTCGTAAGAGGCGACTAAGGGAACTCTCACCAGGGAAGCGGGCAGCAGCGCTTCTCCTGTGGAATATCAAATTACTGCGATCCCCAAACCGCCTGCCAAGCGTGGGGATTATGGCAAACCCCCCCAATGCAATGAAAGCCTTGGTAGAAGAAGAAGAAGATTACACAGTTTCGGATAGCTTGACCTGTTGTCGTCCATACTTTGCGTAGAAATTCCAATTAAACGTTCTATCTTACACAACTCCCCACATACACAAAGCATTTTTTCCAATCCTCAAAACGCACAAAGCACAAATATTCAAAACCTAGCCTATATCAACTGTTATACTGTTAACAACAGCTTTTCACTTCAGTTTTCATCTCCCTCAGAGTGCTTTTAACTATTCACACTTCGCTTTTAATAGTAAAAAGCGAGACTTGTGTAAATATTCGGCATTTTTAATCAAGAGAGGGCTTTGGTGTGCTTTTGGGATATACAGCAGTATATCATTTGGGATACCCGCAGTATGTCCTAAAGGTTTAGTGTAATGGCGCATTTCCCCTTTATTGGTGCGCCTGCTTTACTTGTGGTGCATTGCGATGATGTAATGGAGTGGCGACATTGGAGTGTATCCCTTTGAGTTATGGTGGTTATATACTATTTTTTGGTAGGTTGTTGAAGTAAGAGTGAAAGTGCTTTGGCAGATGTTAGATGTACAATTGGCCGCATATCTGTGTAATGTACTTGGACCTTTGGTTGATCTTGTGTGAATTATCACTCCCCTCCCCCTCTCCTTCCCCGGTTTTACCAACATAAATTTTAACCGAATAAGAATATATCGGGATAAAATTACTCTATGTGTTAATTCTGGTGATAAACTAACTGTGTTTCATATTTCATCCGAACCCGGAGCATAGGATCAAACATTACAGTGTATGTAATGTAAATAACATGAACAAGAATAAGAAAAGCTATTTAATTAATTTAATATTTCTCTTGACCCTACCCGATCACTGGTGATTTCACCCCTGGCATACCAAGAATGTTATACCTAGCTAACATTGTACGGAGAGCTTGGTACATATATGCCACATTCCCTTGAAACCACAATGTGGAAGTACCTACATTGTTTTGCCGGCGAACTTGCATAGTCACATATGTATAGATTTGCTACATATATGATCATCTTTGGTATGGTTATTGTCATACCTCCCTCATAGACGGTTCACGCGGCCATTTATTTCAACTGTCATTGGCGATATCCGATTCTGTTGTTCGGAAACTAAACTAAATTTAAGCTAAATTCATCTTTATCTATCTATTTCTTTGAGAAAAAGATAAAGATAAATATTATTAGCTTTGTCCTGTCAAATCAGTCTGCGCCTGACGTACATTGACGCAGTGATCGGGAGTTTTGACGGGAGAGCAAAGATGAGTGTCACGCGCATTTTTCATTCGACTTTTAAAATTATTTATTATGTCGTTTACTAAATAAAAGCGCGTGATTTATGTAGTACATAGTGCATTCAGTAAATAATTCATAAAGAACATTGAAATATCGCAGCAGCGTGGCCATATCATGACTTTGCCTCAAACCTGCCTCATAGACGGTTCACGCGGCCGTCTATTTCAACTGTCATTGGCGATATCCGCCATTATTGTAAAATAAAATTTTCAAAGAATTTCTATATTTTGTTACACGTGTTATTGGCAAAATTGTGGTATCTATTCCACAGAGGCCATTGATCAAGAGTTGAGTTTGAATCTCACCTTGAAAAAAGAAGAAGAAGCACTACGCCTTCTCCTTCTTTTTTCAAGGTGAGATTCAACCTCAACTCTTGATCAATGGCCTCTGTCGTGTGTTTAATCACGTCTAAACTGTCTATGGAGTATCTTTTTTTGACAGAAGTAAACACCGAAGTATCTTCTGTTTCTGTCTTAATGAAAGAGAAAACTTAATTTTAGCTTAGTTTGAAACAAGAGAATCAGAACTATGGAGGCATAAGGAACAGAGTGTAAAGTTCACTCGTCCTCCATAGAAAAAAAGAGGATCCTCCGACCAGACGGCTGTTATGTCTGGCACTTGCCCCATAATTGATTTTGGAAAATTGTATGTTAATTTCACGGTAAACTTTCCTTGCGAGATGTAGAATTCGTGTGACGTCAGTATGACGCGTTGTTCCATGGGGCGTTTGTAGGTAACGCTACAAGGACCATTGACTTCTTCCCCGTAGGAAGGTATACTCAAAACGGTCTCCAAAGCCTAGAGCACAGGCGTAGAGTAGACAGCCTTTCGGTGTTCTATTTTGATGAGTGTGCGAGGGAATTGCATGATTTAATTCCCCCATCTCCGTTCCACCATCGGACGACCCGTCGTACGGCGACTTTCCACCCCTACGTTGTTAACACTACTACAATCCGAACGATGCGTTTCGCATCCTCTTTTAAACCGCGTCCATCTAGGGACTGGCTGAACTGAAAGCGCGCTAGTTTATTAAGCCTATTCACTTAAAAAACTTAGTGAATAGGAAGGAATACGGCAGTTGAGCGGGATGATACAATGTTAAACCCAACAACACAACCAACGATGCTGCGCCAGAGGGAGATTGATCTGGAGACCCTCCACGATCAAACTCCTGGCACAACAACATTTGGCGCATCGTACCCGGCACACATCGCAACACAACTGCTCAGACCCGTCCTCCGTACGCCTTCCCAAGCATCATGCCGGAACACGACGAATCACTTGGCGGTAAGACTTTTTCTACGAGCCTATCCTCTCCTGGGCAAAGTTCTCCCTCCTGCCAGCTCCAGAGTCCTCGCGTCCTCCTTTGACGGAACGTATCCAATTCATCACGTCATCTCCAAAGCTTAGTAATTCGGTGATATTTGGGCATTATAAAGGCTATAAAAATATTAAATAATTTACACCGACTCCCAAAAATAAACATCAAAATATAAACAAAAAAGTTAAACAATTAACGAACAAAGTTAAGGCATAGCTGTTAATTTACGTTACTAATCCGAAAGTTAGCGAACTTCTATTGTTACTTACATAATAACAGCAAGGTATCCATTGTCAAAGTTTAATATTAAATTTTAACTTGAATCTCTGTTTAGCAAGTGTTGTTCACTAGCGATATGCCGCGGCTTTGTTATTAATCCATGAGTTGATTTGATACAAGAGTTTTTTTTTTATATTAATGGAGCCTACATTGTTGGTCACTGGGTTTTATTTTCACGTTGGGCTGAGTATTATTAGGATTTTTCAGTAGAAGAAGATGGCGATCGGCGGCCGGCAGAAGTTACCAAACAAAATCTTGCCGCCAGGCGATTCATTGTGTGCTGGCATAAGGCAGTCTTTTTAAGTAAATAATCTATGCATAATAGGGTACTAGACTAAAAAAAACTAATTAGTCCGTTAGTCAGATTTCCAAAAAATCATGTAAAGAGAAAAATGAAGACAACACAATGCGTTGAAAACTCGTGTGACGTCACTGCACGCTACACTTTTTAGCGAGGAGTGACGTCACCAGCCACCACTCCTGATCTTTGATGCCTTTTATATTTGTAATTTTTTATTGATTTTTAACAAAACAAAATATACGTAAGTATCCAATATTTTTCTATAGTCTGAATGAGGGACTAAATAGAATCAATTTTTTTTACCCAGCAAACGTTCCCATTTTTCAAAAAGCGCGGCGCGGGGAGTGGCCTGTCTCACCATGCGCCTAGTACTATCTACCGTCAACTGTGTTGAGCGCTCGGTAACCACACTGTAACGATTTGTAAGTGTATTTGGGAAAAAATATAACATGGTGTAAAAATTATTGGAATCGATTCAGTTGTTTAATCTGAACAAACTGTATATAGGTTTCCCATAAAGAAAAAAAGTAACCTCGTATCTATAGTCAGCCTTATCCTTTTGGAGATTAAAAACGTGCCGTCATGTGTCTTTTGGAGGAATACTTGTGGCATGTTAAAGTTGTAAAAATCTACAATGGAGTAAAAATTATATGTATAAAGAACAACGAAATAAATATTATCATCAGGATTAATGTATTGCCGTGATTGAATTTTCTTATTTAAAAAAAAAAAACTTTCCTTTTTTGAAACTTCTCTACGACCAATTGCGTAACACAAAATTACTATCAATTAGAATCATTTTGATAAAGTGTCTCTGCTCCACAGCGTAAATAATGCAATTAATGTTGTTCAACTGTCAAAATGAAACCCATTCACTCTAGCGCAGCATGGTCGTGTTGATCTTGGGATTAACATTGCATCACCTCGCTCAACTGCCGTCATCCTTCCTATTACTAAGTTTTTTAAGTGAATAAGCTTAATAAACTAGTGGGCTTTACCATCAACGATTGCATCACTGCTTACCATCAGGCGGGATTGCAATCAAGCACTAGCCGTCTGACCTCCACAACCCGAAGGCGACATCGAAGCATTGCAGTTAGACCAATTGTAGGACTTTTGGGTAGGGCTCCAACAACCCGTAACGACTGCCACTAGATGTTCGTAGGGCAACCGGGACCAACGGCTTAACGTGCTTTCCGAGGCACGACCAGACCAGTACAAATATTCATATTCATGCATACAAATACAATGCACTGTGCGGGGATCGAACCCGCACCACCTTGCGCAGCGGCCGCGTCCGCAACCGCTACGCCACGGAGGCTGTCATGGAAATGCTATAAGTTATCACGACACGTTGTCGGGTGATAGCAATGCGGACAAGTAGTTTGACTACTTTTCTCGGTGGTAGGCCATAACATCGGCAGAAGTTACCACCCACCAGACAAAGTCTTGCCGCCAAGCGATTCGTCGTGTTCCGGCATGATGTCTGGTGAAGCCGTACGGAGGACGGGTCTGAGCAGTTGTGTTGCGATGTGTGGCGGGTACGATGCGCCAAATGTTGTTGTGTCGGGAGTTTGTTCGCGGAGAGTCTCCAGATCAATCTCACTCTAGCGCAGCATGGTCGTGTTGATCTTGGGATTAACATTGCATCACCTCGCTCAACTGCCGTCATCCTTCCTATTACTAAGTTTTTTAAGTGAATAAGCTTAATAAACTAGTGGGCTTTACCATCAACGATTGCATCACTGCTTACCATCAGGCGGGATTGCAATCAAGCACTAGTTTATAATTATTTAAAAAAAAAACTGCTTTTGTTATTGTTTTTATTTGTGTAGTAAATCATTTAGCATTTAGAAGGTCATAACTAGCACGCTTTACCATCAGGCGGAATTGCGGACATGCACTGGTTTATAATTAAAAAACTAAAATATTTAGTGCTTAGTGTAAATAGTTTCTTGTTTTCTAAATTGTAAAATATTTATTACAAACAACTTAACTGTAGCATGATGAAAAACAAATATGATTATTTTTCATGACTCATAAGCTTTTATAGTATGGGAAGGCCAAAGAAAACATGGATGATCTCTGCGAATGAAGATATGGCTAGAAAGAGGGTCATTACCCAGGTGACAACTAGGTATTTGGAAAATATGGAAGGAAAAGATATGTTCTGCCAACCCTAAATGAAACTGAAAGACTGGTTGCCACCTCACGTTACCAGAGAGCCGACTTCTTATTTGATCATAGCATCACAATTGCCATTCAACTTGGAAATGCTGCCAGTTTTCTCGACACGTTGCCGGGTTTTTTACCAAAACAAATAAAATTTCGCATGAATTGGAATTTCCCAATGGTTTCTAAGACTTTTTCAATTAATTTCAATGGAAACAAAACTCCAAATTTCCAACATTTCCTTACTTTTAAAATCAGCATTGTTAAAAACTCTTTTACGTATTGGTCAAGTTCACGGGTTGGGAGTTTTCCAACGCGTGACCGCGAAACCGGATAAACACAAAAACGTGTTTAAACAAAAAGTTTTTTTGAATGAAAGCTGCTTACTTCTTACTCTTGAAAGTAAGTAACTTGACTTCCCCTGAACTAGAAACAATTAAAAAACCTCTTCACACCGAACTCTTACAAAGTCTGAACAAAAAGTTTCTTTTTTTATATGTCTGTATAGTGGTATAGGATGGCTCTTCTACTGGATTTTCTTTTACCACAACAGCTTTTAATTGTTATTAATTTTATATAAATTTAAAAATAACCTCATTGTATTATTTAGTGTGACGTAATTTACAAAATGTAACTAAATTAGCACTTCTAGTCATGGAATTTAACCAGCTGTCAAACTAAAATCAACATTATAATACTGTTGCTGTGTGTGTGTATAATACTGTTGTTGCTTGTGTCGGAAATCAATTTTTCCATTCCACACACAGATATAAATAAGTCTTCGCACACTTCTTTTTTCAAAGCCAGGTATTTAAAACATTTACAAGCGATATTCCCAATTCGAAAACAACAACATTCATAGACAATATACTAAAGCCAGTCCTATCGTAAAATAAAGAGGTCGTACAAGGAAAACCCTTGGACCCTCGTCCCGGGTGTAAACGGTCACAAAGTACCCGGGCATACCCCTGACCGAGGTCGGACCTGAGGCCTTGAACTTCAAAGAAACAGATATGGTTTGTTTACAAACATACCATTTTAGTATTACGTTGAAAAAGGATTTCATTGAAAGAGAAAAATGTGTGTGATTATTTTTATTTGTAACCTCTTTTTTGTGCTGCGTGGCTGGCTTGTTGCGTTTTGTTTCACATTCACACACGTTTGAACTGAAGTTTTTTTTAAATCTTTTTCCATATTGTAATTTGGCCAGAACCAAATTCTCTATGTCAATTCTACGTTCCATTTTTGACCTTATTCTATTCAACTAGCTAACTTCACATTATATGTATACACAGTTAATCTTAGCAGTGACTGAATTTAAGAGAAATTTAAACCCAGCTGCGGATGACGTTAGGCCGTATGTACATTGACGACCTGTGTTGAAATGGATAATCTTGTAAACTTTGAAAAAATCATTCTTGTTGTTTAAAGGGACGCCGAACCTTATACCCTTGCTGTTTAGTTTTTGTTTTCATAAATTAGCATAATGTCGTTAATTTTATTGTTCAATCGTTGAAGCAAAAGTATTACATTGTGAACCGTGAGTCAGCATATGCATGGGACAATGCATCATACTGACTCACCCGCCAATCATTGCGAGCTTTACACCAATTCCAAATTTAAATCATTCGAATGTGTTCCCGTGTTCTTTGTGTTCGTCTTGTGATGTTTTTTGAACATGATTTATATACTAGTGATAAATACAAAGTCTGTTTTGAAAAATATATGAGAATTTATTTTGTATTAAGAAAGCTTTTCTTTACCAATTATCTTTACATTGTTACAAATAAAATAATTCATAAACATCTGCTTCTGGCGTCTTCGAAATTTAAAAATCATTTCATTCGAACGCATATATTGTTCTTTAATTGAATTGAAAATAATTTAATAACTCCTCGATAATATTTAAAAAGCGAAGTAGATAGCTATATAAAGTATAA
The DNA here is from genome assembly GCA_017933935.1 of Sesamia nonagrioides. Taxonomy (NCBI): domain Eukaryota; kingdom Metazoa; phylum Arthropoda; class Insecta; order Lepidoptera; family Noctuidae; genus Sesamia; species Sesamia nonagrioides. Next base: position 643,321 of record JADWQK010000307.1, on the reverse strand, counting down.
GACTAAAGAAAATAGACAGATCTTTGAATGAATAGATCTTTGGGTAATTTTTGTGTTCGACACGTTTGCTGTTGACGTGCGTCATGAGAGCGGCATCATGACATATCCGCCACTTGCCCGCCGGATGGCGGTTCAATTTGTTAAATTAAACTCCACGCTATGCACAGATTCACTCGCCCGAATGTAGGACGGGAATTTTCGTAGTTTGCTTCACACGCTCTATAAATTACCCCACTCAGTATGTTAAAGAAGGAAGTAACTTGAAATAAACTAAAATTATGATGAAATAAATGGAACAATTACGAATACGTTGAGTTGGATTCTAATATCTATTTAATAAAACACATAATTTATAACATGTGTTATGAATTATGTATGTAAAACATTACAAAACAATAAAAAAATATTATAGTTCCACTACTCGCCACTAACAGCGCCACCGTCTACACGAGCGCAACGATATCGCGTCCCGCGTCACCGCGCCGTGATTGCACTGAATTGAGCTTCCGTCGTCGACAGGATAAAAAAACCCGGCCGTGTCCTCGGTGGCATTAAACAATAGCCAATCGTGTTGTGTGGAGCTTTAGGAGCCGAACACACTGAGCGTTCAAAGTCAAATAATTTATTTCAAATACAATATTTAACATACGCTTTTGGACGTCATTTACAAGAATATGGAATATTGATTCTAGCTCTTTGTAGCTTGGTGTTCAAAAATAATGTGTTTCTCTTTGAAAATGTTTTACAAAATCTTCTTTACGTTAATTATTGTAATTAAATGTGCGAGTAAAAACGTGGCACCTAGGATAAATTGTACTACAACGCAAAAAAATCAGTAATGACAAATTAATTAATCATGTTCAATAGATACAGAGGTGCTCATAATACAACATTATTGTTTACTAGCTTTCCGCCCACGGCTTCGCCCGCGTGGAGTACGGTTATATCGCGCTTTTTAGATTTCCCTCGGAAATATCAAATTTTTCAGGGATAAAAGGTAGCCTATGTTCTTTCTCAGGGTCTAAAGAGTGTCTGTGCCAAATTTCATCAAAATCGGTTGAGAGGTTTAAGCGGGAAAGTGTAACAGACAGACAGACAGACAGAGTTACTTTCGCATTTATAATATTAGTATGGATGCGAAACCCGAAACACGTCTCCAGCATTTTTAAGTAAAAAATCTATGTACAAAATTTCAAAAAGATATCATGAAAAACCACAAACTTATTAGCTTGTTATCTTACTTGGTTGTCCCAACAAAAATATGGTCAACGCTCCGGTTGCTCGCCCGCGCCCATACGGGCGGTGCGGCTGCATGTTGTCTCACTATGCTCCTAGTACCTACAAACTACCGTCAACTGTGTGCGCTCGGTAACCACTCTGCAACAATTTCTAAATGTATTTGGGAAAAAATATAACATGGTGTAAAAATGATAGGAATCGATTCAGTTGCTTATTCTGAACAAACTGTATTCAGGTTTCTTATAAACTTAAAATAACGTTGTGTACACGTATTTAGAAATATTGCAACCATAGACGATATTTGTTAACATTTTAACCCGTCGCAAATGAGACGCGACCAACTCAAATATTAAAGCGATTTGGACGCATCGATCGAATTTAGAGTCGTCTGGCTGGCTGTTGTTGCATATGAACTTAGAAATACTTTTGTGTACGACTTAATTGATACTCAGGAACATAGTTTGAAATTTTAATAGCGTCTGCCGTCTGGCGTTCTTTGAAGAAAGGTATATTATTATTAAAGAAATTATATTTTTCATTTAGATACTTTTGCTGATACTCTGATTAATTCAAATTCAAATTCTTAATTTTTTTTTTTCTTTCTTGTAAGATTTCTATAGTTATTTCACCCTGTGTTCTTAAAACACTATAAAAGTGTACCAAAGGATCAAAAAAGGCAGTCTTGGGACTGACCGACAGAAATGAAAACTGAAATCATTATTATGTACTTTTTTATATCTACCTATACCTACTAATATAGTATAAAGCTGAAGAGTTTGTTTGTTTGTTTGAACGCTCTAATCTCAGAAACTACTGGTCCGACTTACACACGATAACATCACGCTTCGACCAATAGGAGCGGGGCATATAAGAAAATCATATCGAAACCTACACGTGTGTAACCGCGGCGCTCAGCTAGTAAATTATAAACTAGTGCTTGAACGCAATCCCGCCTGGTAAGCAGTGATGCAATCGTTGATGGTAAAGTGCGCTCGTTTATTAAGAGCCTATTCACTCTAGCCTTGAAGACACTTCAATTGTAGTCCTCATTTATTATTCATAGTTTTAAGAACTTATTTCTTCCAATAATACTCACTTTTGAACAAATTGTCTTACTTACTTTGATAACGGTGTTACGTCGGACTCGCTCACGCGAATTTGAGTTGCACAGTTGAGAGTTTGTCATGCTCACTCAAATGTCTTGCTGATGGTGGCGCGTGTTGTTGGGTCATTTGGTTCCTTTCAAAATGGGTGAGCTAAGTGGGGCTGATGCGCGCGTCATGCACGTGAACGGGGGCCATCAGGTCAGTGGAGACTGGTCATCTCTTAGCTGCCAGTGGGCTTAATTCATTTTGACTATTCAAAAGCACCAACGGATGGTTAATCTATACTAATATATAAAGCTGAAGAGTTTGTTTGTTTGTTTGTTAGTTTGTTCGCGCTAATCTCGGAAACTACTGGACCGATTTGAAAAATTCTTTTTGCGTTGGATAGCCCATTAATCCAGGAAGCTTCGACCAATAGAAGCGGAGCAGGACTAAACCACGCGAACGAAGTGGCTGGCGGCCGCTAGTTTGAAATAAACAATTTTGATTTTGAATTCATTGCTTTTTCCCCATCCAACACAGAATGTTTCTTGTCAAAAATCAAGGTTAACGTCACTTGTCGCTTGTACCATGTCGCTTCACTTTCAGTGTGTGTAAAGCTGCTTACGACGCGGTGTCGCATCTCGTCAGTCGAGTCAATTTCATTGGAGCCTGATTCAATTGTCGCGCTGCTGTCTTTGTCGACTTACGACGGCCGTTCAGTAACACCATAATGGTTTAAATATAAAGATTTTTTAGGAAGGAGTTGAAGACATTAGCGCCGATTCTGTTGTTCATTAACTAAACGAATCTTAAGTTAAGTTTATCTTTTTCTTTATATTTCACTAGCTGTGCCCCGCGGTACCCGCGTAAGTTCCGACCGAAAGAGCTCAGTTGATATAAAATAAGCGCCGGTTACAATAATGGGAGCAATATGTACGTCCGCCTTTGCTCCCGTTTTCGCAACATTTTTTGTTCCTGCTTTGCTCCTACTGCTCATAGCGGGATGTTTTATCTTATGTCCTTTCTCAGGCTCTAGACTATCTGTGTACCAAATTTCATTGCAATCGGTTCAGTAGTTTTGGCGTGAAAGCCGGACAGACAGACAGACAGAGATACTTATGCATTTATAATATTAGTATGGATTAAGAAAAGGATAGAAGATAATATTTTAATTTAGATCTGTCAAATTAGTACGAGCCTGATCTAAGTTCATGTATTTTTGGTCGCCATGTATGTATATAATCGCGTCTAAACTGTATATGTAATATAACTGTATCCTGTCAAATATAATAAGATGTTGGCACCGAGACTAAACTAATTTTGAGTTCATTGCATCTTTTTCTTTCAATTTGTATAAGAAAAGGACAGAAGATAAAATGTCAGTTTAGACCTGTCAAATCGGACCAGTACTTCCTGAGATTAGCGCGTTCAAACAAAGAAACTTTTCAGCCTTGTATATTAGTAAATATAGTTTTTTTTTTTTTTAAATAATTATAAACTAGTGCTTGACTGCAATCCCGCCTGATGGTAAGCAGTGATGCAATCGTTGATGATAAAAAAGCGCACTAGTTTATTAAGCCTATTCACTAGAAAAACTAAGAGGAATAGGAAGGATGACGGCAGTTGAGCGAGATGATGCAAAGTTAAACCCAAGACCAACACGACCAAACGAAGCTGCGCTAGAGGGAGATTGATCTGGAGACTCTCCACGACCAAACTCCCGACACAACAACATTTGGCGCATCGTACCCGCTACACATCGCAACACAACTGCTCAGACCCGTCCTCCATACGGCTTCACCAGACATCATGCCGTATGCATTAACATATAGCATAGTTTTTATCCGGATATTCCCATGAAATCAAAACGTTTATGAGCGAAAATACGGAGCGCAACTTGCTTAGAATAAAAGAGAATTTACTACAGCTGCTAACGGTAGTACTTTTTACTCAAACTAGAAAGGCTAAAAGCATGGTCCAGTACCTGCCATCAAATCCTTTTAAGTAAGCTTTATACACTCGCACAGCTTTTAGCCGTACGAAGGCACAATAATCTCTTAATACATTTAGTGGCTAACGCTCATTGATGTGCAGATATCTGTTTAAACACGGGGAGGGTGTTTCTGACCAATTTGCGACCCCATCCGACCCCGATCGACCCTATTCGACGCCTGAAGCAACCAGGCTACCGGCGACCCCTGATATGTAACTAAAAGTTGTTAGTGCTCATTTCAAGATTGATTGGGAAACTACCACTGCCATAAACATAACTACGATGGTCGATGGGGCAGTAAGTTCTGGAGGAGCATAGGGAGGCCCTCAACAAGGTGTACCGATGACCTGGTAAAGGTCGTGGGAAGCCGATGGATGCGGGCAGCACAAGACCGGTAAGAAACATAACTTAGGTAGGTACTAAATATCGAAGATATGTGACATCTACTATCCGCACTGGGCCAGCGTGGTAGATTATGGCCCACTCCCTCTCACCTAGAGGAGGCCTGTGTCCCAACTGTGGGAACATTATAGGCTGAATATGTTGAACATAAAAGAGAATGAGTGAATGTATACTAATATATAAAGCTAGCTTGTGGTGCTGCGAAATGTCACCTGACTACTTTGGATTCAGTGGAGAGGCGTGCGAAGAGGCTAATTGGTGACCCTGATTTAACTCGAGACGGTCTCCAAAGCCTAGAGCACTGGCGTAGAGTAGCCAGCCTTTCGGTGTTCTATAGGCTGCATTTTGGGGAGTGTGCGAGGGAATTGCATGATTTAATTCCCCCATCTCCGTTCCACCATCGGACGACCCGTCGTACAATTTGAGTGTCTTCAAGGCTAGAGTGAATAGGCTCTTAATAAACTAGCACGCTTTACCATCAACGATCGCATAGCTGCTTACCATCAGGCGGGATTGCGGTCAAGCGCTGATTTATAATATAAAAAAAAAGCTGAAGAGTTTGTTTGTTTGTTTGAACGCGCTAATCTCAGGAACTAAATTCCGATTTTAAAAATTCTTTTTGCGTTGGATAGCCCATTAATACCGGTAGGCTTTAAGCTATATAACATCACGCTGCAACAAATAGGACCGCGAGGCGCAGCTAGTTTTAGATTAAGTAGATTAAGTGATTAAAGCTTACGGTCACCACAGAAGGTAAGCCAGAGGCATCTGATATAGTTAACGTTTAGTAAGATACTTACCTATGGATGTTTTCAAATAAAATCTAGTATAGTTAATATTACCACAATCAGCTCATAACAGAGGAAATGTTTAATAGTTATAATTTTAATCTTCATTTTTGTTTTTATTTCATTTTTATGCTTTGCAAAACATAGTTATACAACACAAAAATTTTGTATCATGTACGGACGACAGCCCATCAAGCTAGTACAATCTGTCAAATTTCTTCGTTACATTTTCAATTTTATCACTAAGCATTAAGGGCCAAGGTTGATCGGGAATATTTGACAGTTTGAGGTAGCTTCACCCTCTGTCATCCGCACCATATTAGTTATTACCTATGTATATTCAACAAATATAGTATAGTATTTTGACTTTGACATTTCTAATTCAATGTCATTCCAAAACGTGTATTAGTTTTTTAGTAAACTCAACTACATATATTCGATATTCTGGTTACTTATTTCTTGTTTGGTCTCTTTCCATTCTATATTATGAGCGCATAGACGTCCCAATTTTAGATGTGAATTTAAAATGAGAATTGTTTACTTGACAAAACACGGTCCAATATCTCTTATATTATATCATTTGGATTTTTTTTTAATTAATGGAATACTGAAAACAAATTCTCATTTCATTTAAATAAATAAATATTTATTTCACTTCATTGTTATAAACAAAAATTTTATATTAGCGTTTGCAAATACATTGAAGGCTTTTTGTAAATATTAGGCTTCTCATAAATTAGCAATATATGGGTAACTCGTAAACTAGGTGCCTGTGACATAGGAGTTAGTGATTCTCCGAAAGATACATTTATAAAATGAAAGTTCATATTATATGTTACATACCGCGTAACATTATTTTCATACAATTTCAGTCAACGTTTATGCCAAATATTACACAGTTAAATATGCTGGCTTTCTTATGGTATATTAACACAATGCCATGTTTAATAATGCATACGCCATCTATGTACGAGACTACGTTTTGCCATTGTAAGAATTCCTTAAACAAAATGTCATAACATGTCTCTCTCTTTACAAAAACCTCGTACAATAGATAAATTATCCGTCCTAATAAATTATTCTTTTTTGAGCACTAAGAATGACCTTACATTTCTAGCAGACTTCTAGTTTTAATATTCAAGCTGATTAAACGTACTCGGGTGTAAAATTAGTCCGTCTCCATCGCGACATACTTACACACAATAATTTATAGGTGAACTTTCTTATACAATGTAATTGTTTGCGAGATAAACTTATTCTATTGTTGGAGAACATTCTCGAAAGAATACCCTGAAGGGAAAAGCTAAAGTTGCCACTCTCGAGATACATAATAGTTTTAGAGTTTAATGCTAATAAACTTTGTGATTTGTGTTTGTAATTTAGGTTGTTGAAGTTTTGAAGCTAAAGACTATTGTGTACAGATTACTGCGTTTTATAACCCGCTAGTAGTAAAAAGCTTGTAATATTCTTGAAGTGCCGAGGCAAATTGTATGTTCAAGAAAATATTTCGTAAATACTAAAGATACTTAAGTATGTACAAAAACTCATACCCAAGTTAAGAAAACGATACATCCCAAACTAGAAAAAGTATAAAATGATGAATCCAAAAAAACCCAACAAATTCTTGTTTCGCGCTTCATTTAATCCCGAAAATCGCCCAACACCTTAGCTAATGTAATCGGTTTCCAATATAAAAACCAGTAGAAAAAGCAATCTGTATTCTGAAAATATTAAATAACACAACGGCTGCCAACTGTACGCACTTGAAATTGTTTCTCATTCGAATAAAACTGCTGAATCTCAACAGACACGTCGAATCGGCATTTTGAGGCGAATATCGCCAATTTGAGGTTCACTTAGTAGACTCGTTTGCCGTCGACTTCTTTTATATTATCTTGAATATTGGAGTTTTCAGTTAGTTCCAAGCGTTTTAGGAACGGGCATTATTTTCCTGTAACTCATGATTTTATTGAGTTTACAAAACATAAAAATTATTATAAACCATGTTCCATATATTTATTTTTAACAATAATACTACATAATACATCATAAAGTCTGTAAATTAATGTTCGAAACAGAATTTATCCGAGCGCAGTTCCGCAAATTAGTTTGCATGCCATCTGTCGTCGAATAGCGGCACTAAACACGGACTTATTGTAATTTACTAACGGTCCGCAAAAACGAACATACGAAAACGAAACAAAACATATTCCAATTAACCTCGTTATTTTTACTGTACAGATTAACGTTCGAGATTATCTTCTGCCTTTATTATCTTCGGCGATGCGTTGCACCTGCTTTTTTAACCGATTTTAAATAACTGCCATTTCAATCCATCATGGCGGTACAATTTCAATGGACGGTTGTCTTGATGTATTATATTTAACATTAAATATAATTAGGTTACATATTACTTTACCTTTATGGCTTACTGTCTCACGTATAATAAATTATAGGCAATAGAAAGAAACGATTTTGTACAACATAAAATTCTAAGTTAAACTATTACAGTCGCCTGCATGTCTAATGAAATAACTTATTTTCAAAAACATCTGTACATTATAAACAATGGTAACTTTTTTAGCAAATATTTCCAATTGCATTTTACGATGCACGTGGGCTGTTCTACTTTGAACCTTAAGTCTTCCGTTTAAAATTCATTCGAACAATTCTGCAATACAAAATTTAAATGTTATTTCTACACTTTCATGGTTAGTAAGTTCACGCGTTCATAATCATAACTCATATCATTCATGAGAAGTTCAAAAAACCCTTAAGAAAATAAAAAAAATACGAAACAGCTCGAAGCTCCTAAAGCTCTGTACTGTCTGAAGCTGTGTCTGTCTGTAACTTCCTCGAAAATGCCAACTGTTTCAACAAAAACACGTTTAACCAATAATAACTGCGTCCACATACCTTTAAACTTAAGGTCCGAAACATGGATATTTCTCAGCACTCGTCAATGAGGTAATCAAGTGCGTCGCGTGACAAACACGACCTGCCGCAACAAACCCACGCAACACGCACCCACTATACGAGAATACGAGACGAATTACGAGTACTACTATATGATCTCCCGAGAGTAAGTAATCTGTTTACGAATACACGCACGGTGAGCCAAAGGACCTAGTTTTGTTGATATTAACATTCGTATGTTTAGGATTTTTAACTTGTAGATGGACTAAAATGGTGCACGTAAGTAAGTGTAAGAAATCTTATAGTAATAAACTTCTTTGTTTCTAACCTGAACTTTACTGAAATGATATAACAGGATCATACAGAAAACTTAAACACTCTCAAAAAAGTAATACATGATAATGTGATACAATTTAAAACATATTCATACATAATCAACTGAATAATTTAATGGAAACTCAGAGTCTATCAACATAAAATTAAGAAAAACTACATTTAAAAACAAGACCAATCACACGCAATAATTAATAAGCTTTCAAAGGTGTTACTAAAATATGAAAATATTAATTAGTAGCATTAATAACAAAATAACTACAGACAGATGTTGGAACAAAGGTGTACTAATTCTAATTTACAAACCGGTTTATTAAGTCAATGTATGACGATGATGCTACCTGATAATTAATATTTAAATAACGGTAGCCATGTTTGTAATATTCCCCTAACATTTATGAAAGTATGTCACAATGTTGCGTCATTATTTTGGACGAAGTCCCTGTTTTTAGGTTTTTTGGTGTGTATTGTAAATTGCAGAGAATTCTTTGAATAATTGTTTAATTTTGTTCGGATTAAGACTTTCCAAATGTTTCTCTATGACAAATCACTTTCATATTCCTTGCCTTCTCGTATCATCACATAAGATTACTAAAATATGCATTTATATGAATTACATTTGAATCAAGATATTATACAATACCAGCTCGTCTTCCCGATAATTAGAGGTACGACTAAAAAAGGTCACATAATATTCAACAGTCTCAAACCCGTGACAAACGTACTAAAGGCAATAATGCAGCTGTTTCCCATAAAGACCTTCCTAATGTTTATTCATCTTATTAAAATCTCTCTTGCGAACGAAAAATGAGTCCCGGACCTGTTCACAAGGATAATTACAAATCCCGCGATTTGAATAAGAATAGATAGCAGTAGAAAGAGATAGACAATAAGAGAGAGACGGCGATAGAACAAATGTCGTTCGCGTCTAACACAAAAACAGGAGTAACGAACTAAAACGCCAGGTGTGAGGCGATGCCATGTGCTCAGTAACAGAAACTATTTATTTATTCGTGGCCTCAGTTAAAGTAACCTATTTAATGAGTGTGCGACTAGAAAACGAAAAAGCTCGTTAGGTTTGACAATGACGGCTGTCATTAGTTTGACAGTTGAACAAGGCATCAATAATTTTACAAGACTTGCCGCGGATTTTTTCCGGTGTTAGAATTTTAGATTCCTGTAGAGGCAAGCGGCTTTCGGGGCTAGATTAGTTCTTAGACAAGAATACTCCCCAGTGGTAACTGTAACTACGGCTATAGTTAAGGCTAAAAACCACCCGGAGATGCAAAAATAATATTAACTACATAATAGTAAAACAAAATAGACTTAAAAGATACGATCAAAATTTAAAAAAAAAACTGCTTCTATAGCAATTCACTTGTATCAAAACTCACTCATTGTGTCACTTGAGAACGCGCCATCTAGCGGGGAGTAGCTAAACTAATTCAAACACAAGTAGCGCAGCTCTCCATATTGACGCTGTTTCAGACTTGCAACGATAGATGGCGCTTACTCAGTTTTGTCCAAACACATTTATTTGAATTTATATTAAGATATGCTATGTTAGATTGATATTAAAATATTACAATTGTATAAATTACAAATAAAGACCTATTTTACTATTGCTATTAAAAAACGAACATTAAAACGGTTTTCATACTAAATCACTAATCTGTCGCCATCTAACCTTACCTTCAGGCTCCATTGCATGTTTGTCTATTAATTTTTCCCTTTTTTTGTGTTAACTTTTCTCCTTTGTTTTTACTTACTTTATTTTTGCTTTATGTTAAGTCCGTGGTGTGTCTGTGTTGTTATAGCTTATTTTGGCTCCGGACGGGACCTTGCAGACGGTGAAGAGCGAGTCTCGGAGAGGACGCGGCAGAGGGCGCTCGAGTACTACACCCGTGAGTACCATGAACTAATATTCTTACCTTTTCTTTTTATGTTTTTTTTTCTTATTCTTTCATGTCATGTATTCCTTTACTTTGGTGACTAATGAATTAATAATTAACATCATCATAATTAACAATTAAAATTATCCGTATTTACATCTAAAAGCGTGATTTCTTCTTTTTAGGGACTTCGTAATTAAAACCATTTAATTTATACATAATTAAAAACAAAATGATGTAACTAAGACGTTAATGTCGATTCGTCGGAAAGTTCAAACGAGAAAATGTTCCTAGGTACTGACATACTAAAGAAATTTCAAATAAAATTCAGATCAGATCAGCTCGACGGATGCGTACGCATTCCATACAAAATTGTTGTATTCTTTGGACAAAAACTGAACAGAACTAAATAAGTATGGTTAGGCCCTAAATTATCGGTTTAAACTGCCTGATTATATATTAGAATATAAGGTAACATCATAGAAAGACAGCACCTAGCGAACATTATATGCAAACTCACTTTTTTATGCAAAGCCCAAAGGCAAATCAAATGCAACTTTCTATAAAGCCACGAACAGCAAGCCACCCCCTACGCGACAAAAGGTCGATCATTGACACCAGCCCTCGACCCGTCAACGTCAGCATGACCACGCCACGCTTGCACAACGACAATAAATCAAACATGAAACAAAAACCAGGCCACTCTCGCTTTCGAAGCGAAATATCCGAATATAGAGGAATAAAGTGTAACCCGGCCGGTTCATGGCCACTCAGCATTCGTAAACAAACCCCATTCAAGGAGATTAACACGGACGAAACACGACAATTTCGTTGTTGTTTCGAATACATTCCCCGCTTTGTACCAACACCCAACTTTGCCATCCGAGTCTAGCGTGTAATGTATTTTAGCTTCGGTGATTTTATAGTGTTGTAGTGATGGGTGTTGTAGGATATTTTTCCGTATATCCGCGACCACCACCTGTTCATTCAGCGAATCGAGTGGGCCGCGAATTTTAAATTAATTGAAAGATTATTCAACAAGGTCCTTTGATGTCATTCACCTATTTTATTTGTTTGTTGGTTGTGTGACACCGTGTCATGCGATACTATTTTTGTAAGCTTTCCTTGACCCCGTTTTGATCGGGATGCCATTGACCTTTCTGCTCTGAAACACGAACGCACTGGTTTTAGTATTACGACTTTTTCCGTGAAAGGATAGGTAGAGCTATTGAAATGACCTCGTTGAATCACCATTTGAATCTGACATTGCGGCGCCTGTAACCAGTTTACAAGCTAACATCAAATCCTTCTTGTATACCTCGTAGATCGGTCTATGATTTTTTTACGTTCGTCTCGCTTGTTCTACTAGAAATTACTTTTTCGTAGACCCGCTACGCCGTTGCTACGAAAAACGCTACGCAGAAATATGCATAACCTGGATCAGCAAAATAATTGATGATTGTGGGATCACCATAAATATGCCTTTCTGAAATGGTTGCGGAGGTCAGATAGGTAATTATTAATTGTTCCATATAAAATACTAGCTGCGCCTCACGGCTGCACCCGCATAAGTTTCTATCCTGTAGGAATATTTGAATAAAGGCTATCCTATATGTTAATTTTGGTTATAAACCATTGGTATGTCAAAGGAGATGTTTTATTTTGGGCCACCACTATGTACGCTATATAGATAAAAAGGAAAAAATGAAAGATTTTCATAAAAATACTACTAAATTAATTTGAATAAAAATACAAGTATATATAATAAAAAATGATGATATAAACAAACTTATAAAACTAAATAAATACAAATTACTGCTACTGATGCGGGGCGTGCGCGCCTGCTAGCTGTGGGAAGGTGGGAGTCGGGTCTTTGGCTTCACGCACTACCTTCGTCGAACATAGGCACTTTGTTCGACGACACCACTTTCCGCATCGCTGCTTCCTTACGACTAGGAGCTCCTTGTTGTTCTCCTCATCGCTGTCATTGTGGTGCAGATGTCAACAGCCTCGGACACCACGGCCTGGCTTGCAGCCGAAGTGCGGGTCGCTTAGCTCGGCACGCAAACATTAACGACATCATTCGCCGAGCTCTTGTCAATGTCGGCGTTCCAGCTGTTTTAGAACCTAATGGCTTGGTGCGCGATGATGGCAGAGACCGGACGGGATGTCCTTATTTCCTTGGAAGATGGGTAGGCCTTTAGTGTGCGACGCAACTTGCGTCGATACTCTTGCGCCATCCAATCTTCCTGGATCGACGCGCTGTGCTGGCGTTGCTGCTGCGGCTGCAGAAAACCTCAAACGGCGAAAATATAACCACCTTATCGGAAATTATATTTTCGAGTCGTTTGGGTTTGAAACCCTTGGGCCGTGGGGTCCGAGTGCTCATTGCCTTTTTAATGAACTGTCCAAACGGCTTGTTGACACTTCCCGTAACCCAAGGGCTGGCTTTTACCTTGGCCAGCGGCTAAGTATTGCCATTCAACGCGGCAATGCTGCCAGTCTCTTGGGTACATTACCAGTCGACAGCGATGACGAAGAATTTTTTGATGCTGTATTGTAATTTAATAATAGTTTTAATTAGGATAATAGCTTTATTTAGTAATTAGTATATATAATTAATTATTTGAAACGTTTTTTAGTGAGATAACCCTATATTAAGGTAGCCATGACAGTGGTTATGATGTTGGATTGGCGACTTTGACAGTTCTATTTTCCCGTTGTGTTCGAGTCGAGTGTTGATTTGAGGTGATTGTCTTTATTTAATGGACTGTATGTTCGGAATTCATGTTTTGTTTTTTTCGCAGTCTTAGGGTAGATAATATAGATACGATAGCCTTAGAAACATGACACGTCAATCAAATGTCACTGTCAAAATCTTATTTCGCTTATTGCTGACCACCATATTTGTTCGTAGTTGTGTTGCACTCCTTGGCCGAGTTCAGTTGAATCTATACAAAAACTAAGCCAAAATATAGGAAAATTACATTAAAAACTGTTAACTCTAGCGTAATTATACCTAGCATTAAGTGTACAATGTGCTGGCCCAGGCTCCATACATTTCGGAAACATCTCCTTTCATCAGCAAAAATATACATTCACATAAACATTCGTATCTCATTTTAGTAGGTAGGTGTTCAGACTGGAAGTCAATCCCAACGTTTATTGTATGACGACACGGTTGGTAGTGGCTGCTGCGCTGCGTGCTGTAGGTTCGGTCCCGAACAGAACAAATATTTGTATGACCAAGAAGTAGTTGTTCCAGGTCTGGATGTTTGTATATATGTTTGTAAACGCACCCTCAATACAGGAGAAGATAGTTTAGACAAGAGCAGCAGGGTAATGACGTAACACACTATTTCTGTCTTATCCACTTCTATCACTATTTGTATATACATATTTTTTTTTTTCATTTTGACAGTTGAACTACATACATTGCGTTATTTACGTTGTTGAGCAGACAAACTTTCCGAACATATGGAGTAATGGATTAGCAATTGGCTTCAGAATGATTCCAATTGATAGTAATAGCATGTATAGATGTTGATGATTTAATTCAGCAGCATTTATATGTATCATTGCAATAACAAAACAGACAGCCTCCGTGGCGTAGCGGTAGCGAACGCGGCCGTTGCGCAGGGAGGCGCGGGTTCGATCCCCGCACAGTGCAAGTATTTGTATGCATGAATGTGAATATTTGCACTGGTCTGGTCGTGCCTCGGAAAGCAAGTTAAGCCGTTGGTCCCGGCTGCCATAAGAACATCTAGTGGCAGTCGTTACGGGTTGTTGGAGTCCTCAAAAGTCCAACAATTGGTCTAACTGCAATGCTTAGATATCGCTTTCGGGTTGTGGAGGTCAGACGGCAGTCGCTTCACGAAAAATATCGAAGTTTAGCCAAATTCAGCAGTTAGACTGGTAAAGCGGACCCCAGACTCTAAAGCTGAAGAAGCTGCGGATGCGACTGGGATTAACGCTGAGATGATGATGATGATGATTGCAATAACAAAACACAATGCCAACTCATTATTGAATGTGCTGGCTGTTACTGACCTCACTCGCCACCTATAACTGAAGTGCATTTTAAAGCAACCACCACCACATTTGATTAACTAATGCACTCTTAAAGAAACTACAAAGAACTTCACGAATTCAAAACATATCTCTATTTAAAGATCTTTTATTTTGCCGTCCGTTCGAGTCCAGTACGAAAAGGAGCTTAAAGTTAAACGGATTTTTACAGAAATTGAATAGTACAATTGAATTATACGGACAGTACAGACGACAGTGCATCAAGCTAATACAATCTGTTAGATTTCTTTATTCGATTTTTAACTTTATCTCTAAAGCATTAAGGATCAAGGTTGATTGGGAATATGTAACAGTTTCAAGTAGCTTGACCTCCTGTAGTCAGTACATAATATACACATATTTCCCAGCTGTTACATAAAGATATTAATTCCGAAGAGTATACAGCCTACGTTCAAAGTTAAACAAAGCATGCCATTAAATATAAAAGAGGTTTGCAATAGTTTTTTTTTTTTTTCTTTGAGAACCTTTTTGCCTTAACATGGGGTACAAAATATATTTTCTTCTATCGTTGCTTCAATACCAATACCAGCCTCTCAAGTATGAGTGTGCGGGTTCGATTCCAGGTCAGGCAAGTACCAATGTAACTTTTCTCTAGGTTATATGTGCTTTCTAAGTATATCTTGGACACCAATGACTGATTACAAGGTGAAGGAAAACATCTTTAGGAAACCTGGACTTTAAGTATGAAATCGCCAACCCGCTTGCGCAAGCGTGGTGATTACGCTCAATCCTTCTCTGTATGAGAGGAGACCTGTGCCCAGCTGTGGGGCGATAAAAAAGGTTGATGATGATAATGTTCCTTCAATAATTCGAAAAAAAATTCATTCGTTGTCTTGTAAAAGTTTATTTGGGTTACAACAGAGAATTTCAAAATACAATATACTTATACATATTCGAAACTTAATTATTCGAAACATTTTCTCGGTGCTAGGCCATAACATCGGCTGCCGGCAGAAGTTACCACCCACCAGACAAAGTCTTGCCGCCAAGCGATTCGTCGTGTTCCGGCATGATGTCTGGTAAAGCCGTACGGAGGACGGGTCTGAGCAGTTATGTTGCGATGTGTGCCGGGTACGATGCGTCAAATGTTGTTGTGCCGGGAGTTTGGTCGTGGAGGGTCTCCAGATCAATCTCCCTCTGGCGCAGCATCGTTGGTCGTGTTATTGGGTCTAACATTGCACCACCTCGCTCAACTGCCGTCTTCCTTCCTATTCTCTAAGGTTTTTTAAGTGAATGGGTGTAATAAACCAGCGAGCTTTACCATCAACGATTGCATCACTTCTTACCATCAGGCGGGATTGCAGTCAAGCGCTAGTTTATAATTATTAAAAAAAAAAATACTTATCAACAAAATCTGTATTTGACTTGAATATTTGAGATAATTATCAAGTTACAGAACAAAAAACTTAATGTATTTACCTAACAAATTCAAATCCCATTGCAACTAAAAACTTATTAGGACCTTTTTGTTACAAATAGTTACTGAAAAGTCAACTTTAAATACATGACGCTAAAGTAGATAACTGATTAACTGGCGATGAAATGTAAATTATCCGAGATTATGAATACTGGTAATTTTAGGGTACTGTGCCTAAAGGTAAAACGGAACCCTATTTATGAGACTTTGCTGTCATCATCCATCCATCTGTCCGTCCATCCATCACCAGGCTGTATCTCATGAATCGTAATAGCTAGAGAGTTGAAATTTTCAGAGATTATGTATATCTGTTGCCGGTACAACAACAAATACTAAACAAAAAATATTAAGGGGGCTCCCATACAACAAACGTGATTTTTTTGCCGTTTTTAAAGATAACTTAAACCTACCTAACCTATAATTGCCGTCTCATCTTAAAATATTTGAAAAAATGATTGAATTTGCAACTGTAACATACTTACGATACTTACAAACCCTTCTGTTTCTTCTGTTCATAAATCTTCTGATCCGCAACAGTACTAAATACAGTAAGTACTTCTCCCCTGACATTTTTTTACTGACCTTATATACCTTAAACAACAACAAACAATGCTAATTATACAGACGCCCAAAACAAAAAACTACTAAAACCTCGCATTTTTTAAAATATATTTTCAACTTTATTTCTGAATCATTAAGGTTCAATCTTGATTGGGAAAACTTGAGTTTCGGATAGGTTGACCTGCTGGCGTGTAGGTCTTATGTAACTGCCATGTCGTAGCAAGCAGACCATCCCTGTCCTTCGTGGAAAACAAAGGCTTATTAAATTCATTCATTCATTAATTTTCTTTTATTTCAGGTACATATACAGTATGTTAAGTAACAGAGGGCGTTCCCTTAAACTCGTTAATATATATCATTAATAGATTAAAATAAAAATATCAGCATAGAAAAATAAGCATAAAAAAATCCGAATAAAAAAAAATTGTAATTGGAAATAAATTTGAAACCTGTTTTAAATCAAAATAGTAGTCGTCATGTATAAATAAATTGCGACGTTGCCGTCTTTCATGCTATATTATTTCGGGTTAACGGGAACGCCCTCTGTTAGTTAACATACTGTATATATAACACCATTGTATATAACATTATATAATAAGGTTTTAGCTTCAATGTGCTTATTTTTTAATAAAAATAACACGTACAATTTATAAAACCGTTAAACTGGGATTCTTGATAGGTTAACTAAACCACTTTTCAAAAATAGTACCTACTAATGTTAAAACGTCAACAAAATGTAAGGTGAACTAACAACTGATCGAATATAAAGTGCGTTGGGGTAAGATCGGCCTTGGGGTAAGATCGTACAAATCAAATGTCCCAGTTATTTGGCTTTATTCTTTAATGATAGCTACGTAGCTAGCATTTATCTATTTGTTTTTACCTATATGTTAGTCTATTTTTCGTTCTTAACATTAGATAAGAAAGAACAGTCACTAATTATTTAATCATAAGTAGTGATATTATAGCAATAGATGAACTAAAAAAGATCAATTTAGCAAAAATGCAACCATTCATTAGATACAGTCTTAAGCAATTAGGTGAGTTTAACTACAAAACACATCCCTTCATCATCATCAACCTTTTTATTGGCCCACTGCTGGGCACAGGTCTCCTCTCATACAGAGAAGGATTGAGCGTAATCACCACGCTTGCTCAGTACGGGTTGGCGATTTCAGACTTTAAGTCTAGGTTTCCTCAAGATGTTTTCCTTCACCTTGTAATCAGTCATTGGTGTCCAAGATATACTTAGAAAGTGCATATAACTTTAGAAAAGTTACATTGGTATTTGCCTGACCTGGAATCTAACTCGCAGACTCATACTTGAGAGGCTGGTGTTTTAACCACTAGGCCACCACGACTTTCGTCAAAACAAATCACATCCCTTACTTGTAGTTAAATATTTCTAAAAAGTATAACGCCCACACGTATGTAGGTATGTATGTCCGGCCAAAGGCTAACATAACAGTATAAAAGCCAATATCATTGTAATGATCACCCCTCATTAATCATAAGCCTGACGTCGCCCTGACGTCAGTTCTCGTCAATTTCAAGTCATCTATTAGTCCGCTACGGATGTCTAAACAATGCCAGGCATTTGAGGGGGAAGCGGTCAGTCGAAGGGGGGCGAGGGGTTGGTGTAACGGTTATATACTCATAATTTATATTTATGTGTAGTTTAATGACAGGAAAATGGTGAATGTTCGGGAAGAAATTACGAATAATAGAATAAGTTCTATGCGAAAATTCCTGTTTCTAAACTGCGAGCTTCGTTCTCTATCTCTATGATTGGTTTTTGTACTGCTGTCGTGCGAACGTATAAACCAAAAAAATTAAAACACGGACACCATTAAAATAATATGACGGTTAGCGCAGTGGTCAAGCTATTGATTTCTGCGCTGCGTGTCGCGGGTTCGATTCCCGCACGGAATAAATATTTGTATGTCCTACAAGTAGTTGTTCCGGGTCTGGTTGTTTGTGTATGTGAATTTAAATGTTTGGAAACGCACCCACGATACAATAAAAATTCGTAATGTGGGGCAACGTTTAAAAAAGAAATAAAAACTTTCCATAACTTATCTTTACTAATATTATGATTGTGAAAGTAAGTTTGTTCGTTCTGCTTCCACGCCTAAACTACTAAACGGATTTTTATAATATTTGGCATACAGATAGTTTATGACCAGGAATAACATAACCACCATTTATACAGTATGTTAACTAACAGAGGGCGTTCCCGTTAACCCGAAGTAGTATAGCATACATACATGCTAAAAAAAATATTTCCATTCGAAAAGAAAATGTTTTAAAATTTTTTCCAATAAGAAAATATTCAATAAAAATTTTAAATTGACATGTAAAAGAAACACACTGTACACGCGAACATGAAAGACGGCAACGTCGCAATTTATTTATACATGACGACTACTATTTTGACTTAAAACAGGAGGTTTCAAATTTATTTCCAATTAGAATTTTTTTTATTCGGATTTTTTTATGCTTATTTTTCTATGCTGATATTTTTATTTTAATCTATTCATGATATATATTAACGAGTTTAAGGGAACGCCCTCTGTTATTTAACATACTGTATATTACTTTACAACAAAACTGAAAGCTTATTGTTGACTCAATACAGCTCCCGTTAAACTTCATTCTATCATCATCACACATCGACACGAACATACCCTCGTTTGCTGTATAATCTTTTAAATTACATAATTATTTATTTTGTGTTTTCATTTTTGCATTTTTTTTTGTCAATTTTCTTTCATCCCTTAATCTTTGTCATCTATTAGTATTACTAGTATACGTTTGTATTAGTTGTGACACGACCGTGTAGTCAGGAGGCCTGGAGACCTGTAACACAGGTTGTCCTAGTACAGGCTCCAGTTTCCACTACATCGTTATATCATATATACTTAATTTTGTGTCAAAATTATGTTTAATTATGTGGTGGAAAAAATAAACGTTTATCATTATTATTATTACTTTAACTTAATACTTTTTATTTCGATATTCCCACAGTATCAATATGTCGTCAAAAAAAGAAGATACGTGTCTAGGTATCTAAGTTTCATTGATAAATACCATTTATCCACTTTCATGCAAACCATTCATCAAACTAAATTCATATAATCATTCAAAGCTAGTAAAACTGGTCGTCATCATATTTCACACAAAGGTTTGTTGTTTTACATTAGATATAGATAGTCATGATCAATATAATCATCATTGTAGATTACAGCCCACTCCATCTTTAAAACAGGAGGCAAGTATCCCAACAATATGAATAATATGGACTGCTAATTACCTTAAACTCAAACTACCAATAATTCTAATTCTTAAGACTAATTTACACGGTGCAATTTAATTGCCTATGACTTTAATTAAGTTGAAACAACAATAAAAGTTGCATTGTCTAAACACCATGCATGTTACGTGGGTAACAAATATCTTGCCATGCCGCCTCCACCGGGCCGGAACAAGCGAGGTAGACCAAAGAAGTGCTGGCTTGACGTTGTAAGAGATGACATGCATGCCAACAATCTCACACCATGGGATGTCAGAGATCGTGCGAAATGGATGCGTATATGTAGGTAAGCGGACCCTGGGCTCCAACGCGAAAGCCGCGGATGCAACCAGGGTTATACGCTGAGATGATGATGATGTCTAAACAGCATTTAGACGATGCAAGTCATTTGTTGCATAATTTTTATTGTAAGCCATAGGCAATTAAATTGCACCGTGTAAATCAGTCTTTATTCTTACCAATTCAAATCTCCTTTTAGATACACACATACAAGTAGGTAGACATAGATAAAAAGGATGTTCAGCGACAAATAAAATGACCGGATTCTTCACACGCGCGAACTTCCTCAAAGCGAGAGATTCGAGCAGAAAGTTACTGCAAAATGTACGGCGTCGTTTTATTTTTTTAAATTGAAAAATCTAATTAGGTAATAAGTTTTAGCATTTAAACGATGTTAAGGGTTTTGCTTGTAAAACTACCGGGGAAGATAAAAAGAACTAGTAAACCAATACGTAGGCCAATCGTCGTAACACGCACAGTCACATCTTGGCGGCAAATGAGTTTCTTATGTAAGGAAATTAGAAGAATTTCACTCGATGGTAGGCCATAACATCGGCTGCCGGCAGAAGTTACCACCCACCAGACAAGGTCTTGCCGCCAAGCGATTCGTCGTGTTCCGGCATGATGTCTGGTGAAGCCGTACGGAGGACGGGTCTGAGCAGTTGTGTTGCGATGTGTGCCGGGTACGATGCGCCAAATATTGTTGTGACGGGAGTTTGGTCGTGGAGAGTCACCAGATCAATCTCCCTCTGGCGCAGCATCGTTGGTCGTGTTGGTCTTGGGTTTAACATTGCAACACCTCGCTCAACTGCCGTCATCCTTCCTATTCCTAAGTTTTTTAAGTGAATAGGCTTAATAAACTAGTGCGCTTTACCATCAACGATTGCATCATTGCTTACCATCGGGCGGGATTGCAGTCAAGCACTAGATTATAATTATTAAAAAATAAATATGACAGATTGACACCAAGATCAGACTGTATTTGCGGGTTGGTTAAAAAAGAAACCGTGGCCCTGGTCCACAGGCAAGTGAGGAATCACAGGTGGGTTTTATTCAGTAAAAGTGTGACACGCCTGTGCCCGCCCATAGCGGGAGAGGTTATTTGATGATCCAGGACAAAAAAAAATCAAACTGTGTACAGTCTTAAAATGATTATGAATTGCCCCCTGCTATGGATATTATGAACCAGAAACTTCTTAAATTAATATCTAAGAAGTTTCCACAAAAACGAAAAAAAAAACGAAACGAAAGTTTCTAAGAAACTACACGCCCCATGTTCTTTTTATCTCGACCTGTAATTCGAACCCGCAATAGGTAGATAGCTAAGACTTTAAATAACATCTAGTTTAAAAGCTCCGATAGTCGCTCCTAATGCATACAGTAATTTTCAGGATAGTCAAATTTTCTTGTCAATCTATACTAATATATAAAGCTGAAGAGTTTGTTTGAACGCGCTAATCTCAGGAACTACGGGTCTGATTTGAAAAAATCTTTTTGCGTTGAATTGAGTTGAGGCTATATAATATCACGCTGCGAGCAATAGGAGCGGAGCATAACTAACTCCACGCGAACGAAGTCGCTGGCGGCCGCTAATCGTAAATGTAGTCAATCATAATTATACATAGAAACTGAATAAAAACTATTCCCGTTGAAACTTCAGTATTACTATTGTTAGTTCACAGGATTTGTACCTCAATGAGCTCGCATTTCATTGAAAAACATGCTATAAGTAGCATAAATGTCTTAACTACATACATACAGTAAGAACTCAAGAAATCATAAAGCCACTCAACTTGAATAGACAGAATTAAAGATTGTCTACGAGAGCACCAGTGACAAAACACAGGCCGCTTACAAACTCGTAGAGTTATTAAAATTCTCATAAGTTTCTTACTAAAGAAAATGTGAAAAAAGCTAGGCTTCTACACAATACTAAAGTGTAGCCCACGATCCCGCTCAAATCCAAGATTTAACACACATTTTAGAGGTACAATTTCGTAAAAATAGGTACAGAATTCTTTTCACACTCGATTTGAATATACTGGTGTTATAGTGGCTCGGACATACAGGGTAGGTATCCAATTCTTTAACAGTGCCTACGCTTCGCAAACGCGATAACAAAGCAAAATAAATATCAATTAATGACGAGTATTTTGACGTATCTACATACGTTAGTTGGTCAAATCAAATCAAAATTGTTTATTTCAAATAAACCATCCGTTGGTACTTTTGAATAGTCAATGTCGGTCAGTCCTAGAAAAGTGAACCTGAATTGCACGTTCCAAAGCGTAGGTCTCTATGGAGAAGAACGTGCAAGAAACTCCATGGACACTCTTTTAAAATCATACATGGACACTGTTTTAAAATAATTGTTTTATGATTGAAACAAAATCATATTACCTCTATTATGCGAAAGGGATAATTTATACAAAAACCTATCTCATCTAATCACTCATAATCCAAGTCCCACAAAACTACTCACACTACTGAACACAAAATCTAATCCAACCGTTCATTTCGGAAATAAATTGAAATCCTACATAATGAAGACGGGCGCATAAAGGCTGCAGACGGACTAATTTCGCGGCCGCCATCTTGGCGTTGCCATGGCAACGAGACTGGTGCCCCCCTGCGCCCCCTTCCCTCCCTGCACTTGCGTTGCACTTCCTAAAGGCTAGACTAGGCTATGTGTAGGAGTTAGTTGTTATAGTCTATGGTCTATAGTTTGGTGTATAGACGTTTTAGATGTTTCTGTGTAACTGTCTGTGTTTGATGGGGCTTTTGATGCGTCTTAGATCGGGAATCGAGCAATGCATTGCTGCCGGCAAACTTATAAAAAATAAAGGTAGTTAGTTAAATTGCCCAGAAAACAACAAAAATAAACAGGGAAAGTTTTTTTTAACTTTTATGTTTTACGTACCATTTCCATGATTAGATATGACAAAGTCTGAACAAAAACAAAACAATACCTATGATTAAGAACATATTTTACAACTTTGTACTTAAAATTCTGTTTATCGGGTAGACAATGACGATATTGGAGCGACCTTGCACTTTATAATCTAAAAATAGTCCGCCTTTACCATGCATTATTTATTTACTTCCGTAACATTTAGAAGGATAGAAAATATACGACAGCTGAATGTTTTCCCGGGCGAGTTGTATCTGTCGAAATAAGTTCAAATATACTTTGATTACAAATTATTTTCGATACTTCTTTTTTTTTAGTTAGTGTTGCCGACTAACAAAAAACTGTACTTACTAGGAAACAGAGAACTAGACAGACTTGACCAAAATTGATATAAACTTATTTCAACGTTATTGTTTTTATTGTCAAGCAACGTCATTTTTCTGCATACTAAAAGCCAAAAAATAAGTAATGGAAAACAAAAAGAATTTTAGAAAAGTCAACAGAATTTCTAGAAGCATTTCCTTCGCCCAGATTTTCATTAAGTTCTAAATTTTAAAGTAGTCTGTGGCAATACCCGCCCGACCTGGGCGTTTTCTTAAGAAGACTGTTGGAAAATCCAAGCTCATTATTGGGCATTTTCCCGTCGCTTTCCAAGTAGGTATAGAACTGCTAAGAACTTTATTTACTAGAATATCAAAGTCTGTCTTCAAAGTCTTAGGAATGGAGCAACTTATACAGATACAAACTGTACCAAAAATACATGGTCTGCGTGTAACCTTTTTAATTTTCTAACTCTCAATTCAAAAATTCATTAGCGGAGGAATAAAATTCATATTTTTTTCCATCTCGAATTCCTTTTTTCTTAACACTATCCTATAACTATGTTATATATATCGTTACTACCGAACTCCTAAATCGAGCCATCGTGCAGTTATGTAAAACAAGGCCCTATCTAAATAATCACGAGTTGAACAAAAAGATTTTATGTTATTCTAGTCGGTTTTGCTGCCCGTGGCCGTGGCCGCCTATGATTCCGCTATTTGAATTCCTGACCATTAAAAATTTACAGACATTTCTACAAACATATAGTTTAAAGTCCAGGAGTAGTATAAAATCCCATGAAGACTTTGCTTTGAAAAATTTTGCTTAATTTTAATTGTAAACAAAACACTATAGACTGGTCTCCAGACAATCCTACAAATGTAAAATACAGACATGTTAACATTCGATTTCAATCTATCTGCGAAATAATTCAGCTATGATTGAAAAGCCAGACAAAACGGAAGGACGGTGGTCGAATGTCTCGATGCGTTCCATGTATCTATTAGCAACCCAACACAACTTTAGTATAACCTAGGCGTAAATATTTGATATTAAATACAAACGGGAAAAGGTATCTAAGAAATGCTACTAGGAACTTTACGATAGGATTTTTCAAAAAAGGCGCCTGGATGATTTTCTTCTCTATTAGCAGACTATGTAAAGTAGGCGATTTATAATAATTTTTTACTAGGTATATTAAGAAACGCGAAGTACAAAATGTAACGAGTATATCTGCTAAGATTGTTTCTAGAATTCTAGAATTTAAACCCTTTATTACAAAACAAGTATTCCTCGACCTCGGGAACATTAAATTTTTCCGGGATAAAAGGTATGGCCTATGTTCTTTCTCAGGGTCTAATGATTGTCTGTGCCAAATTACATCAAAATCGGTTGAGAGGTTTAAGCGGGAAAGCGTAACAGACAGACAGAGTTACTTTCGCATTTATAATATTAGTATGGATGACAGCTTAGTTCGGTACTAAGTCGATATTTACTTTTAGGAACTTTACCTTAATCTAAATAAAGTTCAAAATACAAATACTGAATTAGAAGTTCTAGAACTAAAGTTACATTTCGTTTTGCAATAAGACTGTAAAAGTCTATGACCTCTAAGTTTTTTCGGCCTTTCTTCTCAGTGTAGACGGGTGGAGAACGCCGACATCATCTAGTTAGGTATAAAATAGAATTTATGTATAAGTTTTTGTACAAACCTACTTACAGATATCAAATCATTTAAGATTTAAAAAAAATCTAGGCACGTATAACCTCTTTTATAGTTAATAGAAGACCCCAAGTTTAGTCCGAACGCCAGCCTCATCTAATTTTAAAAATAGAATTAATGTATAAAAGTGTTTGTACAAATCTACTTGTAAAAAACAAAAAACAACAGTTTGTAAAAAACATCACTTATACTAATAAACCACGAAAAGAGTGCCTGGAATTGTTACAGGTTAAATCATCTCCCATGGAGTCTGCTAATTTTATAAATAAATGTTTTGCGAGTATAGGCAGAGATCTGGCCCAAAACATCGCATCTGGCTCTGACTTGTCTGGTAAACTCCTTAATAAAACGCCATCGCTATCAAGCTCAATGGTTCTTCTAGATACCGATCCACACGAAGTTTTTACTACGCTAATGAGCTTACGATCTGACAGTGCACCCGGATGGGACAATATACCAACTGGTTTTTTGAAACTAGCTAAAAATGAAATTGTACCAATTATCACGCATCTAGCCAATTTATGCTTTCAAAAAGATGTTTTTCCAGCCCCATTAAAAAATCCATTATAACACCTGTGTATAAGAGTGGTGATAGAGACGATGTCAACAATTATAGGCCTATTTCCGTTTTACCTGCAATTTCTAAAATTATAGAAAAACTGTTAAATACCCGTCTCTTGCAGTATTTAAATAAATTTGATATTCTGTCACCTTCCCAATTTGGATTTAGACAAAAAAAGTCAACTGAAGATGCTGTAATAGCATTAACTTCTTTAGTAACCGAACAACTTGACCAAGGAAACAAATGTATGGCTGCCTTTCTGGATCTAAAAAAAGCTTTTGACACCGTCTCTACTTCCATTATTCTACAAAAACTTGAAGCAATTGGAATTCGTGGAATACCACTTGCACTTTTTAAGGATTATCTTACCGGTAGAATGCAAAAAGTGAAACTTAATAAAACTGTCAGTGAGGATGTGGATGTGTCATACGGCGTACCCCAAGGAAGTGTACTAGGACCCACACTTTTTTTAATTTACATTAATGACCTCTGCAACATGAAGATTCATAATGCTAAAGTATTCTCATACGCCGATGATACAACTGTCGTCTTCTCAGGTAAAACATGGGATGAAGTTAAAAACTGTGCAGAAGAAGGTTTAGCTCTTATTACAACTTGGTTAAAAAAAAACCTTCTCACTTTGAACACTAGCAAAACCAACTACATTTGTTTTAATATTTATAATCAATTTCAACCAGAAAAAGAATTTAATTTAAGAATCCATATGTGTGAAACTACTACAGAAACTTGCACCAATTGCCCTATTATCCAACAAGTTAACCAAACAAAGTATCTAGGAGTTATCATTGACCAGCGTCTTTCATGGCATCCTCAACTAGAACGGGTCATAACCAGAGTACGCAAACTGATCTGGATATTCAGGGAGTTGAGATGTGTTGTACCAGGGAGAATAAATGAAAATAAAAATAATGACAATCAAAGAAATTTATTAAATGAAATTTATCTATCGTTGGTCCAGTCTGTTTTGATATATTGCATATCTATATGGGGAGGAGCAGTGAAATCTAGATTTCTTGAATTAGAACGTGCCCAGAGAGCGATAATTAAAGTAATGTACTTCAAAAAAAGAATATTTTCTACCAAAAAGCTTTACGAATTATGTAATCTACTATCAGTAAGAAAATTATACATTCTACATATTATGCTCAAAACGCACAAAGAGACACCATACGATGCTAAAATACTAAAAAAAAGAAATAAATACTGCATACTAAAGGTTCCCAAAACTAATACCGAATTTGCTAGCAGGCAATTCAAAAAACGCTCATCCTTTTTATATAATAAGATTAATAAAGTCATATATGTCTATGATAAAAAATTATTGCAATGCAAAAAAGAATTAACAATCTGGCTACATAATTTAAGTTACGATGCTACAGAGGGACTTTTGCAACCAGTGACCTAATAGTGTAATTAAATTGAACAGAAACATTTCTTTTATTTATTCACGCACGCAAATACTCACTCACTCTCTCTCTCTCTCTCACACACACACACACACACACACACACACACACACACACCTTCCACACGCACGCACTCATATAATTACTAGCATTTTGTTATTTATTGTTATTTTTCTCGTTTCCATTTTTGTTGCTTTCATATTTACAATTAACGGAGCCTTCAACTACAGGCATCTCTATGCCTAAATGGAGACTCCTTGACATGTAATGTAAGACAATTTTATATGAAATAAACTTATTATTATTATTCCTTTATTTTATTGTTTAAACATATAAATTACATTTTTAAATATTTCTACATAAAAAATACATAAAAAACATTTAAAAATATAAAAAATAGTAGCCCACCGGTATCGGGAACAGGGTCCAAGCTACCGGCGGTCAGGGCTCCAGAGAGAGGAACTTCCTGACGATGCGAGCCGTGTCCAGCAGTACCGCTTTCTGAATCAAACCCTTGATCCAGCTGCCTAACGAGAGCCTCCTGAGATGTTGGTCGAGGCTCTTGGCTATTAAGCCATTGGCTGTCACGACTATCGGTACAATGATTGCTGAATCCACCTCCCACATGTCGACAACCTCGTGAGCCAAGTCAAGATACTTGATTTGTTTATCTTTCTCGGCTTTCACGAGATTCTCATCATGCGGGATGGTTATGTCAACAATCATTGCACGCCGCTCTGATCGATCCACCATCACTATATCAGGCTTATTGGCAACAATAGTCCTGTCAGTGATGATGGATCGATCCCAGTACAATGTGATATAGCCATTTTCGAGAACTGGGTCGGGCGTATACCTGTAGTACGGCACCTCCAATTCCACAAGGTTGTATTTAAGAGCAAGTTGCTGATGAATGATCCTGGCTACAAGGTTGTGTCTATGCAAGTACTCTCCGTTAGCTAGACGAGAACACCCAGAGATAATATGCCTTATTGATTCCCCCGGCCGGTGACATGCCCGACAGATGTCAACTGTGCCGTCTTTCACAATAAATCTCCGGTAATTGTTCGTCATCATAACTTCGTCCATAATTGCAAAGACAAAACCTTCGGTTTCCCCAAAGAGGTCACCGAAACGTAGCCAGCCTACGGACGCTTGTAAGTCTACATCGGGCCCGTGTAGGGCTCGGAAAAAGCGTCCGTGAAGCTCTTTGCTCTTCCATACCTCCATGCGATCATTTGTGTCAAGCACTACTGGTTTACGCCAGTTCTCTTTAGCCAAGGAGAGCGGAGTGAGGCCCTTGTCAGCCGCGACCACATCTCGATGCATCCCCACGTCGTTTACTAGGAAATAGTCCCTGAGACTGCATACCTCGCGATTGTGGAGGGGCTTGGCGTTTAAAAAGCCACGACCTCCACATTTTCGCGGGATATACAGCCTCATAACCGATGACCGTGGGTGATGCAATCGATTTGCAGTCAGCAGCGTACGGACCCTCTGATCCAGGGCGTCAAGTTCGATTTGAGTCCATTTGAGTATGCCGAAAGAGTACATCAATACCGGCATGACCCAACCGTTGAAAGCGCGCACCTTGTTTCCGCCTGATAGAAGACTATTAAGTACTTTTTCAGGCGGCCAAAGAAGCGTTCTTTCAACGATTGCTTCATGTCAGTAACATTGATACCCAACGCTTCCGACATACCCAAATACTTATAGGTTTCGGATGCGGAGAGGGCTCTAAGGTTTATGGAATCAGTGGGTTGGGTTCCCACGGATTCCATAATCTCTCCTCGCTTTACATGCATGACCGCACATTTGTCCACACCAAATTCCATCCTGATGGAGCTACTGAAAGTTTCAGTAATTTTCAGTAGCTCCCTCAGTTGTTAATTGTTGGGAGCAAAAAGTTTCAGGTCATCCATGTAGAGGAGGTGCGATATAACCTGACCACCTCTCCTCAACCGATAGCCTAGACCTGAATCCTCTAATAGTGTGCTTAAAGGATTCAATGCTAAGCAAAACCAAAGTGGACTCAAACTATCGCCCTGAAATATTCCTCGCTCGATCCGTATCGGTTCGCTATTCCTCTGAATATTTCGACATCCTGGATAGCGAAGGACTGTCCTCCATGTCTTCATACACGACATCAGGAAGGTGCGCAGAGTTGCATCCACTTTATACAACTCCAGCACCCGCATGAGCCATGTATGTGGGACTGAGTCATAGGCCTTCCTATAATCTACCCAACATGTCGACAGATCCTTTCGGGAACGACGAACCTGTTGGCTAATGGCCATATCAATAAGGAGTAGCTCCTTAGTACCGCGGGACCCGCTCTTACATCCATTTTGGGAGGCAGACATGATGGAGTTGCTGTCAATATGTTTGTTAATTTTAGTTTTCAAAATGGATGTAAGAACTTTATAGACCGTCGGTAAACAGGTGATCGGCCTATAATTTTTGGGTTCCGCGGTGCTACCTGATTTATGGAGCAGGTGGGTTATTCCAGTAGTTAGGAACTGAGGTAACGAAACAGACACCAAAGCAGTCTGGAATTGAGATGCCAAGCGAGCGTGCGACCTTGGAAACCATTTTATCCAAAAGTTATGCAGCCCGTCCGGTCCTGGAGACTTCCAGTTAGGTAACGGACGGACTGCACAAGCTATATCTTGGGGGCAGATGGTAATAGCCCCCATTTCAGGTATTGGATCGCAGGCTCTCTCGACATCCCGGGCCCAGTCACCTTCAGTGTGACTGACAGGTACCGACCAGATACTGCGCCAAAATGAACACATGGCATCATCATCCGGTAGGCACGTGTCAGTCACACCTTGTTCTGGTCGTTCCCAGTCCCTATAAACCCACCTTTCATTGCTTTGGAAGGTGCGATTCTGGGTGTACCGTTCCACTCGTCGTTTGTATCTTCTGATACGGTTCGCCCATGCATACACTTTCTGCTTCAGGAAGTCGATGCGCTCCATGACACGGGCCATATAATTTTGTGGGCTGATATTTGTACCTGCAAATGCCCGCCTCACAAAGCGCATCACTCTGGGACGAGTATTACCCTCCCTGAAGCAGATTAGTTTACCGATGAGTGCTCTGGCCCCACCAATACGACGTTCAATCCTGTGCTGCCAAGCTGGTACTACTGGTTTCGGTCGTGTAGCTCTAGAGTCACTGGGAAATTTGACATGAGCTACACGACAAGCTGCTACAACTGCGCAGTACAGGATTGAATGAGTATCAGTGAGGTCCTCGCAGGTATCAAAATAATCTGATAACTGCGCATCCAGAGCAGCCATCAGTGCCCTATTTCTGTTATGCATGGGCAAACGTGGCAGGCGTGGTCTTAATTCTGCCGGGGTGAAACGATATTCCCGAATCGCAGCCTCCAAAGCATTTATTAACTCCTCATTGCACTGGGTACTTACATTGGTAGCCCTATCATTACTCCCCTCGTCAGCATAGTTTGTGGGCTGCGGTGGTATCTCCGCAGTCTGCGACTGGTGAGCAATGATACGGCTACTCTGCATTTCGTTTCGCAGGCGATCAAGCACAGTATCATCCAACATATGATTACGCTGGATAACCCGTACCTGATCCGACAGTCGTTGCGCCGACACGTTGACAGCTGGCTCAAGCACCTGAAACAGAGAGCGCATTCGAACACGGTACGCGGTCAGGTTGTTTCCTCCCTCTGTAGCCCCATAGTATGAGCGCATGACATTTTCATTGATGGATTGTGTCCATCTCATGCGCTGCACACTACCGCCGGGAGCTGGGACCCTGTCAGAAGCCGATGGGCCTCGAGGTCCTAAGCGGTCCGGCGGCCGGCGTCCTCCCCGTCGGCGTGCAGGTGGTGGCGTCGTCGGCGGAGAGAAGTACTCGTCGCTCGAGCTCGACGCAACTGCCGCGGCCGGGGTCGTCACAGCACTTACAGTGGCGCTGGAGGCCGGCGGCGGCGAGGCGGAGCTGAGCAACGAGTCCGGAGATGGTGGGCGTGCTCTTCGAGCGGCAGATCTTGTCAACATCGCACAATCATATTATTCACATATTTTTCTGGTTTGTATTTTCCGACATGACATGACAGATGTCATTTCCAACGGGTCGGTTTGGTTCGAGTAGAAAACTTCTCCATCGTGTATAGAAACTGTTTTTGTTCTTGAATTTTATTATTTTGGATTTGGGCTTGGGTTTTCTCTTGAAGATATCACAATATGCAAATGAAAAACTGATATAAAATAATATATTATTATTATTATTATTATTATTATTAGACATAAAATCATCTATTTAAAAAAAAATCGAGGCGCGTCTTTTATATTTAAAAGAATATCCCAAGTATAACATCAGCTGGTTATAAAGCCGTCGTAAAAATTAATGGATGGGAAATCTTACATCGGAAAATTCAAAAATGCAAGCGTATGAATATCAACTATCTTTTGGCAAAGATTCTCATGCTCATATTTTTTAAACCATAAACAATTATTAATTGCATAAAGTTCGCAAATCAAACTTTATAACTACGTTTTCCGATATTTCACTCCGTGATAAAACTTATAGTTACGGAAAGTTGGGAATGCCGTGTCTGCCCGTGACCAAGAGCGCTGTAAACATAAAACGTCTGGAAAACTAAATTGAAACAATAAAACTTAAATAACCCGTAAAATTAGGTTAGGTTTTCGTTGCACTAAACTATAGAGTAGCTAAATTATGCAATGTGTTTTTATGGTCACAGATAAAAAACGAAAATTTAAAATACATTCTGACGTTTTAACTACTCTCTCAAATGAAAACCAAAGTACTTTTTTTATTTTTAACAAAAACTATGTTCCGAATTTAAAAAATTCCGTGGCCAAGTTAAATTTATTTCGAACTATCTCCTTCTTTTTCCGTCGCAGAGTCCGCGAGCACGAATATCGACGCTAGAGTCCGCCTTCGAATTATAAACTCGGGCGAAATTTGCACAGAGCACTTTGTAATTGCAAATTTCCTAACTGAGCGCATGCGCCATAAGGCGATCAATACGCCAAGACTTTATTATTGTTTTTTCTTAATACAATAACAGTTTGCGCGCCAAAATGCCGAAAGTGAGGTTACATTTTTTTAAATACAATTTCCGAATTTCGAAGTTTTGTTGAAAATGGTAGGGAATATATTTTTTATTATGAATTGTGTTAGCAAGACGGGGAGGTGGCTAGGGGTGGGACCGCCCGCTCCTATTGGATAGTTACTCTAAACTATTGCCTGAAAGTTTCATTAATGCATTCTATTAGGTACCTCGTTTATGCAATATTCGGCATTCTATTGCTTTGCGGGACACGTAATTTTATGTTACAATAACGTTAGCATACTGTAGGAACTTTTATTTCAAATGTTGATGATATCTTCAACATTTATGATTACAAAAATATTATATCTATATTTCATAAAGGGATTAATGGAAAAAATCAATTTATGAAATAATTAACGCCGTTAACAACCCAAAAAAATTCACGAACAAAATAGGATTTAAAAGACCTGTAAAATAAATGTTTCCTCGTCGTAATTCGAGCGTGAAATGTTTTACGCACTTATGCATATAATATTTAGAGTATACGCGTGTAATATCCGGCAGATATTTGAAAATTTCATAACTTTTCATACCGTTTGGATGTTGTAAAGCGTCGTTAAATATTTTATTTGGGCCGCAGTTGTTGCGAAATTGCTCATTTTGATTACAACCTACGGGGTACTACGAGTTCGTTTACAATTGATTTCGTAAATATATAAAAAATCTACTTTTTAAGTGACGTCGATTACATTATCTCAAGGGTTTTACATCAGTCGTATTACGTAAGATTGCAAAGCTTGAAAGAACTTTCCATTTTTTTTACAAAGTAACACAATTAAAAGTTTTGCAGGAAATTGTATTTGGTTTTTAATTTTTATAACGAAAACCTTAGATTTTCTTTTGTGTCAAAAACTTAATAAGCCTTTTAATTATTGGGGTTTGTATTTACTTAACAAATTGCAGGAAAACATTGGCAACACTATCGCCAATTATATTCAGTAATTACTAAATGGTTTGCTTCAGGATCATATTAGTAAAACTTTAATTCCCATTTCGAAACTTAAGAAAAACTATCACTTCTGTCTACAAATTTTCCAGCGTCAATTAAGTCAAGGCTGCCAACTTACGGGAGCTAAAAAAAACTACAACAGGGAACAATAGTCTATTGTAACCCTGTGTCTGCACTCACACATGGAAACACATACGAAACGATCACAAAAGCTTTAGCTACGCTACTGGCTGGATGGCGCGCATTCTCTTCTGTCTAACTAACAAGCCAATATGCTGATGCTTTCGTCTGCAGACAGCTTTTCAAACTTCCCTATCTTTAGAAACTAATGTGAAACTGAAAATTTCTGTTAATTTCTAGTGAGCTTGATTTTAGACTTTGTTTTTAGTGAAGGAGCATGGAGTATTAGCCGTGGTGGCCTAGTGGTTAAAATACCAACCTCTGAAGTATAAGTGTGCGGGTTCGATTCTAGGTCAGGCAAGTACCAATGTAACTTTTCTAAGTCATATGTACTTAAGTATATCTTGGACACCAATGGCCGATTACAAGGTGAAGGAAAACATCTTGAAGAAACCTGGACTCTGGAAGTCTGAAATCGCCAACCCGCATTAAGCAAGCGTGGTGATTACGCTCAATCCTTCTCTGTATGAGAGGAGACCTGTGCCCAGCAGTGGGACGATAAACGGTTGATGATAAAGGAGCATGTTTCTAATTACAGTCGCACAGGCCAATCGATTACGTTAATCTATGCTTGCCGCAGTCGGTGCGTGGATGGCCTAGCATCTTTACATATCGTGCTTTAGAAAGCATGACAAAAGCTGTTGGCTTGGTATGGCATTGTCAGACAGTCGTCACGGGTCAGAAGCTCTAAAAGTCTGACAACTAGATACCAAGGTGTGGTAAGGGCCCAAGTTCCCAACTACGATGGAAAGCAGCTTGGCAGATAGTCAGTATAGGTAGACGTTATCGCTATAACAAAAGGAAAGTGCACCAACACTACTGACAACAAAACCTATGCTACGGCCAAATACTAGTGTTAGTATCTTCTAAAGTAGCTTTAAATTGGAAAAATCTAACTGAACTTGCTATTAATTACATTTTTATTGCACCGTTATCAAGTAAAGGTATATCTCACCCCAATCTGCAGCAATGGGTTTCATTTTGACAGTTCAACAATATTCATTACGTTCTTAACGTTGTTGAGCAGACACACTTTTCGAATACATGGAGCAATCATCATCATCATTATCAACCTTTTTATCGTCCCACTGCTGGGCACAGGTCTCCTCTCATACAGAGAAGGATTGAGCGTAATCACCACGCTTGCTCAATGCGGGTTGGCGATTTCAGACTTAAAGTCCAGGTTTCCTCAAGATGTTTTCCTTCACCTTCAGTCATTGGTGTCCAAGATATACTTAGAAAGTACATATAACTTTAGAAAAGTTACATTTGTACTTGCCTGACCTGGAATCGAACCCGCGCACTCATACTTGTGAGGCTGGCGTTTTAACCACTAGGCCACCACGACTTCATGACATGGAGCAATGGATTTGCAATAAGCTTCGAAATGATTCCAACTGACAGTAATAGTGTGTTACGTAATTAGGGTGCTGGTATCAATGATATCAGCCAATCATAGAATGTTATACAAATGAAAAGTTTTTTCTTCAATTAATTTGTGAGTGGTGTTGTGTTGGCAATATTGGGAATCAGAACTTTACTACATCACTTGTGGAACCAAGTTTTGAATTATATCGTTAAGCTAGCACATTTTTCAAACATGGATTAATGGATTAGCAATTATGGTGCAAGACACTTTTACATAAATCATCATCATCAACCTTCTTTTATCGTCCCACTTCTGGGCACAGGTCTCTTACAGAGAAGGATTGAGCGTTATCTTTTGTAATCTTTTTTTTCTTATACTTGATATTCATCTCAGCGTTTATCCCGGTTGCATCCGCAGCTTTCGCGTTGGAGCCCGCGATCAGCTTTCCTGCACATTCTCCTCCATTTCGCACAGACACTAGTTGTAAGTCGCAGGTTTAAACCCAGACCGGAGCTTTACTTTTCTATAAATGATCTCAACACAATAGCTCTGAAAATGGCGAACACAATCATCGTAAGTACCTATATGTCCTAAAGACTAAAATTTGAAGACAAGTGACATCCACAGATCCGCATTGAGTCCGCGAGGTAGCCCACTCATAGACCCCTCTCCCTCGCCCCAGTGAGTATCTCAACAGTGGGAACATTATAAACTGACTAGCTGAACGTGCGAAAAATTCGCACTATACTAACAGAACCGCTTGAGGGGAAAGAAAGTATGGGAAATGAAGGGGAAATCGTACAAAGTACAAAATGGTTTATTGATTTTATAAATAAACAGTGAAGCGGAATAATTTGAAAATACATAGTATTCCATGGTACCAGGGACGAATATCAGTCGATTGGTGGGTCGGACGTTCAGATTGGTTCGATAGAAAGAGAGAAAAAGGGAGAAAACGGTTTCAGATCCTTGGAGAAATAATATATGTTGATTATCCATACTAATATTATAAATGCGAAAGTAACTCTCTCTGTCTGTCTGTCTGTTACGCTTTCCCGCTTAAACCTCTCAACCGATTTTGATAAAATTTGGCACAGACAATCTTTAGGCCCTGAAAAAGGACATAGGCTACCTTTAATCCCGGAAAAATTTGATATTCCCGAGGGAAACCTAAAAAGCGCGATATAACCGAACTTCACGCGGGTGAAGCCGCGGGCGGAAAGCTAGTGTTGGGTAATTCCATGAAAAACGCTACTGCAACATAAATTTTTAAATTACTGTTTTTAAATTAAAATGTATCTTAGGATAATCTTAAAACCCCATATTTTAATAATATATCATTATTTTTTCGATAAGTATTTAATTTTTCGATTTTTTTACATATTTAAGTTAGGTTAGTATGAACGATTGATGGTTGATAAATTTAATCAAAATTGGATTCACTGAAAAAAGAAAACTATTGTTAAATTGGCATTACGCTTCCCGCCATTCGAACAGAAAAGTTTTCAACAGTTGTTGCGTGTAATATTATTTCGTAAGTTTTATTATTCTTTCCATTTATTTAACTTTTAAATTATGCCTCCTACCTGTAACACCCGTTACAAAAAAAAAGTGCATTTGTTTGTTTGGCGATTAAGTTATTGCAGGCATTATAAAATGCTTTTAAGAAAGTAAGGATATGATTGATAACCACTTAGGTTTGCATTTATATGAAGATTGGCCTTTTTGTTTGTGAAATTTTGGCGGGTAACAGTGTGTAACACCCGTTACGTAACGGGTGTTACCAAATTTTGACATGCCTTGATAAGAACTAATAAAAACGTAATGGCGCTAGTTTAGTGATTTTTTAAAGGTTTTACGTTTAGGGGTCCTCCAAATATTATAATGACACGTTTTTTATGTCTTTCGTTAATAAAAAATGTTTTCGTCAACAGTTGACAACATTTTCATTTTGCTGTGTTGAATAAAATATTTGCATTTTATTCTTACTTCTTATCTTGTTGGTAAATGGGTAACCTTAATGTCTTGAGTTGTTTGACCCATTCACTAGCCCCGAATCCCTTGTTCAAAAACTAGACTAAATTTAAGTTGCATGTAGATAAATTATAGTTAGCTGTTTTCAAGCAGCCTTTGACAACTCGACAAATCTCTGACACTAAATGTTGCAATTCAGCAAAAACGCCGACAATTTAACTTAGTAGCGTGATTTATTGGCGGGCCCCAAAATAATAATTATGCCTGATGCCGAATGCAGTATGGTGTACTTTGCTTAGGTTGAGCTAGCTTTCCTTTTATACTGACGATGTCTTCAGCGAAAAATAGAATGAAGAAAAATATAGACAAAACCTGAAAAAAAATCTGCAAAACATGCAGAACACCGTGCAAAAAGAAAGAGAGAGGGACAGAAAACGAAGAAAAAAAGATAAAGAAAAAATTGTACAAGACCCAAACTTAAAAGCTTAAAACCAGACAAAAAACTAGAAATCGCGTAGAGAGTATTTCGACTAAAACATTACAATATTTTTATTAAAAATATTGTAATCTTTTAGTCAAAATGCTCTCTATGAAAGCAAAAAAAAAGGATACAGCGGTACAGGGATATGCCAATATGTCCATGCGAAGGAGCAGATATTATTATTTTCCCAAAAATATTAATGCAAATTAGCAGTAAACATGATTATTTCACTGCTATTGTTATTAAAATATCTTTATTGGTACAAATATTCTTTTAATTTCGTACTCGTAACACCCGTTACATTCAGCTGTAACACCCGTTACAGTTTTAAACTTCGATAAAAAATTATGTTTGTATTTTTGTTTTAAAACAAGTGGACTACGAAGTTAAGAATTTATTTAGCTACGTAGTTCCAATTTTTTCACTAACGTAAAGTAAAGAAATTCGCAGAGTTTTGCTTTCATGTCGGTTAAGCCCGAAAGCTTAGACAAAATCGTGTAACGCCCGTTACACACATATCTTGCCTTTAATTTCTTTACTGCTGTTTGTAACTGTCCAATTTATTACAGATACCAGTAAATAGTCCTAGATGGAAGGTGTTAAGCTCATAAAACTTAATTGTTTTCTTATTGCATCATGAATTAATTGTCAAGTAAAAGTGTACGACCTGTAACACCCGTTACATGGAATGATCCTGTTATAATATGTAACTACTCACAGTTATTTATGTTGTGCTAATTTCTTTCACTTCACTCGTAAGTACATTTCTTGCTAGAAGCTTTACTAATGTAAAGCGGATAATCCAATATGTCAGGAAACAGGGCAGTTCAAATTGAGATCACTAATAAAGAATTATCATTAACACTTCATGGCGGGATTTGTCAGCAACCATGCGATCGCTTTCGACACCAGCTGTCGTTTATTGAAAGAATATTGGCACATATCCATAATTTTAACGTGGCTCATTATGTTTACCAAATAACACTTTTTTGTACATTTTTCAGCTATTTTCGGCCTTTATTTTTATAACAAGTATGTCCGCTTTGTTTTTCTGCAACTATAATGATGTAGTTTCTTGGCTGCTTTTGATTTTTTTTTTAAGTTGTAGATTGTGGTTTTTCATTTTCAAAATAAGAAATTGTCTTTTCGGCCAGTTATCCCGGACGACATCAGTTTTCGTAACAACACTATGAAGGTTACATTAATTCGAATTTTAGAAAATTCGTAAATTAAATAATGAAAATAGAAGAAAAACGTTCAGTTTTAATTAACTCGATTTATTTCTGTGATCGTTCGCAGCGCTACGTAATCGAGTAACTTCATTCGCAAATGAAATCAAATTACTCCAACATATGCCTAGTCTTTGAGAAATATGGAAATTTCAGTCTCTACGTTAATTTAATTTAATACTGGCCTCGTTCTCCCCAGTTATAGGCATAAATTAAGCGAATATTCATAAAATAATTTGAATTTTAATGCGAATAGTTATTCGTTTTGATTATATTATGAGTGTATTGAAACGGAGGAGCTTCGGATAATATTTTTCTTGAGTCTAGACCTGATTTCTGTTAATTTCGTAAGTTTCTTAGTAACTATTGGAATTAAATTATCATACCAATCATAAAAATTAAAATTAAACCTTATGAAATGGGAATAAAGTAGGTAGAACAGTTTTTGGTGCCCAAATAAAAGGTTGTCGAAAAAAGTGTCCCACAAGGCGAAAGAGTGCGAGAGAAAAAGTTATGAAACAGTTTCTTTAGTAGACTACCTAAATACATAATATTAGTAGAGATGAAAATTTGGGTTGAAATCTGTGTTTTCTGGGACCTATAATTGGTTAGGGTATCCTTTAGTCCAGTGATGTACTCCAATTTAAGTCCGTAGAAAAATCAACCTCCAAACACCAGCTGTGAACCAAAAAATACGGTCACAGCGGCAAATAAAACAGCATTTCACGCCAACCGTATTGAAATAGTGCTTACCACAGTACAATTCCGCAACCACTTACTCCGGGATCCCGGGAATCCCGCGGGTTGTCACGTCCCGGGGCTCAAGCCACCGTGAAACGTTAGCACTAGAGGTGTGCAACAAGTGAATCGATGTGACTTTTGAGCCCGCTGCTAATAAGACACGGGTGACAACCCTCGAGAGGCGGTTAGGGCTGCGGCTGCCGGTTAAAGAACGCGCCAAATGAACCGTGTGGCATTGGAAGTGAATTGTGGCTTGTTCGTGGCTAGAGAGAGATATCAGTCGAACTTTAAAATGTAGCTTCAAAGTTTTGGCCATGTTGAACAATGTAACAGCGATGGTTCACAAAGATATACGTTCCTACTTCCATCTACGAACAACACGACCTTGTACAATTGATAATCCTTGTGTGAAAACCTTGATGTCAAATCAATATCACACCATAATAACGAAACCTAAAACTGTAGACAAATATTTGACATGTATTTGTTTGTAAGTTCCCAGTTCATTGCAACATTACCTAGGGAAAGGAGATCTTCACACATTTCGTGAACTTTAGT
Organism: Sesamia nonagrioides; assembly: GCA_017933935.1. Lineage (NCBI taxonomy): Eukaryota > Metazoa > Arthropoda > Insecta > Lepidoptera > Noctuidae > Sesamia > Sesamia nonagrioides. Next base: position 603,470 of record JADWQK010000307.1, on the reverse strand, counting down.
GCAAGGACATTCAAACCGCAACGTACGATTTGTGTGACCTGAAAGAATCTAAGCAACAAGTGGGACCATAAATCGGACGACATATTCGATGACGTTGCGCTAGTGATGTACCCTGTGTCACGTACGCGGGAATGTATTCTAATGCAAATCGATTTCGTTCCATCAAAATTGTATTCGCAGAGTGAATGCTTAGGGAATAATTTTATCGTTATTCAGCTTTGAATTGGGAAAATTATGGTGATTAGGAAATGAGTTTTTATTTACTTTCAATGCCTATTCTATTCATGGTATTCGAATTATGTGAACATGATTGGAACATTTTCGATAAGTACTGTTCAGAAGTTGCCAAATAAGTTTGATTCTCAAAAACTCGTGATTGTCAATGTATATATTTCATGAAGAAACTGTGGTCTTACCTATCCGCAAGTGCATAGACATAATACTAATGGACATGATGTACACGAATAATCTGCAGTAATTTTTTGGTTTGAAAAGAGTGAGAGCGATGGCCTATGCTCTCGGTCTAGCACTATCTCTTTCCTCATAGATGATTGATGATTTTGAGAGAGATAACGATAGACGAAACTTCGTTTCCCCTCTTTCTTTCAGAGTGCCACAATTCTCATCTCTAAGGCATGTCAAGGCAGTGCGAACATACAGATTAAAAAGAGGAACGTGACACGAGCAAAGTACTGAAAATGTGAAGTTAAAAAAAAAAAAACTCAGAACAAGAAATACATTTCAAAGTTCTATGAGAAACACAATACTTCATGTAAATATTACCTGGGTGGCTGAAAATGTACACATTCAAAGCAGTGTTTAAAAAAAAACGATTTGAAATTTTAATAAAAAATACATTTACACATCATTAAAGCGTATCATAACATACTTAAATCGGCTTTTGTTCTACATAATAAAATATACATAATGTACGTGTGTGAATAATTCATGACGCATCTCGATAACCAGAGAGTTCTACGAGATTTACATGTTATCTCTGGTCTGCGTGAAAAAAAAACTTACCTATGTTTAATTTAAATATTTACCGCGACAGAAAAAAAAAACTTTGTCCACGGACGGGGATATTGTAGTTACTTTGTAGAGTAACATCTGTTACAATGAGTAAACATCACAAAAAAGTTGAAAAGTTCACACTTTGTTCAGATGTTTCAGTAAAATGTAATTAAAATGTTCTTGATGGCAGCCGTTGCAATTTTGAATTTCGAAAAAGAATTTCATACAATTAAGTAATTGTTAGGACAAGTCTACCCATAAATGAGGTTTAGTATAATTTGCTAAAAGCCGCTAAGAGATCAATTTTGCTAAAAAAGAAAGTCGCTGTGGCCTAGTGGTTAAAACACCAGGCTCTCAAGTATGCACGTGCGGCTTCGATTCCAAGTCAGGCAAGTACCAATGTAACCTTTCTAAGTTATATGTACTTTCTAAGGTCCGTATTACAGAACCTCACTCAAAACTCAAGCTCTACTTAAGTCTCGTTTGAAGCCTTTTGATTGGTTCAAACTAGTTTTAAGTAATGTTTAAACAGAGATCAATGCGTGAGTTTCCTTCTTGAATACGGGCCTGGAATAATAAGTATCTTGGACTCCAATTACTGATTAAAAGGTGAAGGAAAACATCATGAGAAAACCTGGACTTTAGGTCTGAAATCGCCAACCCGCATTGCATGAGCATGGTGATTACGCTCAATCCTTCTCTGTATGAGAGGAGACCTGTGCCCAGCAGTGGGAGGATAATAAGGTTGATGATGCTGATGATAATTTGCTCTTTGGTCTTCTTTCCACAACTTACATCCCTATTACTAATTCATAGACAAATTGTTACACGGTATTTATTCTCCAGCATATAGGCACGCGTATTGTAAGAGGCTTAACAGACGACTTTTAATATATTGTGGATTACCCGGGTACGCTCCAAAATCTGTTTTATTACCGGCTTATATTTTCGTATAGCGTAAAATCCGACCGTGCATTTTACTGCCGTTTTCAATATTTATGTTATCAAATTGTCCTGGGTTATTTTGGTAAGCCTTTGGATTTCAGAACATAACTTTGCCTACGTTTCTCCGACCATAAAATTACTTTAGTACTTATTAAAAGCTTTGTGGTATAAAAGTCGATGTAATCTCTTCTCTCTCAACAATTGACAAAAAATTATTCAACAAATATATTAGTAAAAATCAATATGGTTAACTGATATGTACATTGTACACACGGCAACAACACTTTAAAAAAATTTTTAGCTGACCTCGAATTGTATAAGTTTTTCCCACAATCAGAAGTTAGCTTATCCTGATAATGTATAACTTGATGTGTGCAAACGTCAAATGGGTTTTGGCGGGAAAGTCAAGCTGAGTGTCACGCTCATTTTTCATTGGCTTTTAAAATTATTTATAGTGTTGTTTACTAAATAAAACAGCATAGTGGCCACATCACGACTTTGTCTCAAACCTCTCTCGTAAGACGGTTCACGCGACCGTCTTTTTCAACATGAATAATTCATTACGTGACATTGGCTAAATGCACAAACCGTGCGAAGCCAAAAAAGAAAGAAAGAAAGAACGTCAAATGAAAGTATAAAACAAAAAGTCAAAACCACGGACAATATCTCAAAGCCATATTTCAAAATTCGAATCTGCCAATTTTTATTAAGTTGTGAAACACTAAAAAGAATTGCCATCTCGAAAAAGAACATTTTCTATTATATTACGATAGTTGTAAACCTGACACCGGATGAACAAAACATAAAATCGTACCTACAAGTCACCGTTCAGGGCCTTAACTTTTTCCGGGTGAAAGGAAAATTTAATTTTCTCTGGAAATTGGTATCCCGGGGCACGGCGGTACTGCAATGAATCGAATTTTCCCGATAAAACTCTTATAAATACCCATTGTTGGTAGCGGCTAATAAAAAAGATGAGTCTGTGATATTATAACGTACTATGTGAAAAATATCTTTAGCGCGGATTTTGTTTTAGCCTTTTGTTCTGTTTAAGAAGTTGTGTAAATTATTTCTCCACCACTGCTCTCAAAACGGTGAAGGAAATCATCGTGAGGAAACCGGCATGTATTAGAGCCAAAAACTTCGAAAACATGTGACATCTACCAACCCGCACTGGGCCCGCGTGGTAGATTACGGCCCACTTCCCCTAACCGAGAGAAAGCCTGTGTCCCAACAGTGGAAACATTTTAAGCTGAATATGTAAGAAGTTAGGAATTTAATTACTGTTGCGAAAAGTGATTTTGTTTAAGGGAAATAATTAAATATAAATCTTTAAAGAACAATTAATGACGTCCTATATTACTTTAAGAATAAAAATATGTTTTAGATGTTTTAATAAATGTACCTTTTCTCGACTATATTGCGGTCAGCTTCCAGTCTAACCGGATTCAGCTGAATACTAGGTTTTCTGACCACCACATCTCATCCGTTATCCCCTTGGTATGGCTGGT